>CM060953.1:7665799-8085799 GCA_030765055.1 Mantis religiosa | reverse complement strand
CTAAACAATAACTCGCAAATTATATGTACTAGAGGCGCAAGATTTCTTGAGCGTTCGGGTCCCAAGTCCTCATTCGGTAGATTTCGCCTATTTCCGTATACACAGATGACAACTTTGAGACAGGAAATGCGCTACACACTGTGACATCTAGTGGCTAATATGCTAAGCTTTCACACGTACGCCATTTCTTTTTGAGCAATTTTGAGGTTAGAATTAGCTAACCAGTTTTCAGCAAATCTAAAAGCAAGACTTATGTTGTCAATGTTATGGCTCTCAAAAGGGGACATCTCCGTATAACTGTGATCTGAATGCAATTGAGCTGGCGTGGGCAATAATAAGGAATGTTTACAAAGTACGAGAGGCACAAATCTGCGGAAACTTGCTATAGAAGCGACAGATTGGGAAGGATACGATAAGAAGGTCCAAGAGCTGGAAATGCAATATTGGAGAAACGATGGTGTAATAGAAAATGCAGTTAATGAAATTGACACATCAGAGGACACCAGCGATGAAACTGACGCAGTAGACTTGGAAATCTAAGAATCACAAAGCGAGTGAGTGTCTATAAATGTCATAATATTTGTTTTCTACTTTTATGTGTTTCATAACAGTAAATATATAATACAGCATATCGGATGGAGTTCAATTGTTTGTTGCCACATCGCATACCTTCGGTGCATATCTCCGCTTATCTTACAGGAATTTGGCTGAATTGTGTTTTTCAAGGTTGACCACACTGCAGAAACAAGAGTGTCAGCTCTCTCTTCTTCCCCTCTACCCGCACCACACCGAAAATCCAGCGCTCAAGAAATCTTGCCCATATAGTAGAACATATTCGTCTATGTGAAAAGGTTCGTGGTTCTGTGGTTTACGAAAGCTCAAAACTGTCTTTGGAAGCAATAAGGCAAGATGTTTGCAGCACTTGGCGAGAAAATAATAATCCTAGATGATCCTAACCTGGACAAAACAACGCTAGAAGTATAATCTATCGAGACAGCCTTCCGGGTGCAAAGCGGCGCCGTGAATGAGCTTCGGAGCTGAGATACCAACTCCGACTGCAATTACAGGTAATCACCGAGGTGCATCAGCTAACCCACCGTCTCAACTAGCGTGTGAAAGAACTGCATAACAATTGACAGCGTCGTTAACGAACAAAAGAATTCTTTTCAACGATAACTTCATCATCCGTTATGTCCAGTTATCGTTTCCTTCAAAGATTAGGTCATGTGCCTTGTTCCTTCAGTGGTCAGATTTACTCCTCCCAGCGTTTCAATGGACATTCCAAATTTCTTGTTCCAATTGGCTTGCACCCTAGCATGTCTGCCTCTCATTCATGAGGCCTGCTTTTCGAATCTCAGTCATTCTGAGCTACTCGGATAAGTTCAGGTAATCTCTTATCCTGACAAGATAGATGTCCACGTAAATTTAAACTGTATGTGCCCAGCCTCGTTTGAGCAACATTTCGTGGATTCATGGTCTTCAGTAACATTGAACCTGGGGAAGAAAAACCAATATCCAAATTCCCAGAGCCACTAAGATATTAATCTCAACTTAAACGTTAATTAATTTCCACAGGGAAATTGCATCTTCAGAAGTGTTCAGTTTTATATGGACCGTCCTGTGGAATGACAGTTATTAAAGTGTTAGCTTTGTGTCATTTCTGACTTATTAGATGTCTGAATAAATGAACGTATATGCAATTGTACATATTTAAATTCTTAACGAGATTCTCCTTCGATCGTGTTATCTACATCCTACCAGTTTCATCTCAGTTGAGAACCTTTCGTTCTTTGAATTTGTCATATTCCAATTTTCTGATCCGATGTTAATGTTGGAATGATCCATTCTTTGTAGATTTTTTTACTACGGTTTACTTCGGTAATACTCCTGTTATTAATCTTCTTTTAATTGTTGCAATTATTGGGCACCTTCTTGTATTAAAGGCGACATGATAAATGTTTTTCAAAATGACACCTTCAATAGAAATAGTTTTAATGCTACTTTTCATTTTATTACATTTCTTTTCTGCTTTGACATTTGTAATTGATACTAAAACTACTTGCTCTACTACTTGCCTCGTATTCCCGCAAAAAAGTCACTACCAAAATTTCACGGGAAATAGATGTTTTGACTCCTTTAATACGAGTGTCAGTTGTTAAGTCCCGGGCCTCACAATAAAAAAACCACTTTAAACAATTTTTTTCTTTATTTCTCAACATAATTTTTAGAGGGACAAATACATTTGTCATATTGGTGTTCTAATTTAATTAAACCATCTCTGTAGTGCGATTTATCATTTTCCTCAATGACTTCCTCGTTGTTGTGAAATCTTCGTCCTCCAAGATTTTTTTTAAGATTAGGGAGCAGGTGGTAGTCACTGAGTGCTAGATCTGGCGAATAGGGTGAACGTTCAAACAATTCAAACTTTAATTCGTACACTTTTCCCTGAACAATGGACCGAAGCATTGTCGTGAAGAAACAAGATATTTTTCATTGCCAAATGAGGTCTTTTTATTTTCACCTCATCACTCAAACGTTGCAGTAAGCTAGCGCAGTAGTCACTAGTGATACTCTTACCCTTTTCCAAGTAATCAATAAAAATAATTCCCTGTGCATTAAAAAAAAAACGCTTGCCATAACCTTGTTAGCTGACAAAATTGACTTTGCCTTTTTTAGAGTTGGTTCACCTGACGCAATCTACTGTTTTGACTGTCATTTACTTTGTGATTTGACTGTGATGTATCCAAGTTTCATCCAGGTAATAAGCCGTCTCAAAAATTCACTGGGATTTTTACGGCAGAGCTCCAAAATCTTAACAGAAACAGTTTTTCTTAGCAACTTTTGATCAGGTGTCAACAAACCAGGCACCCATCTTGCACAGACCTTGTGAAATCCCAAAAAAGTTACTTAAAATATTACCTCTACGTCCTTTTGATATGTTTACAGCCTCTGCTATCTCAAACAAATTTAATCTGTGGTCTTCCATTACTAAACTATTTTTTTTCAATGATCTCTGGATTTGTGACTTCCACAGGACGTCCAGAGCGAGGATCATCACTAGTACTCGTACGTCCCATTTTAAACTCTGCAACCCATCTTTTAATAACTCTTTTTTTTTTTTTTGTAATTTACGTTCTCCAACGTTAAGTCATATCGGACGTGGAATGGAATGGGTGAAATGATGCGCCCAGGGTCCATAGAGCATAGAGTTACCCGACATTCGTTTTTCAGCATAAGGGAAACCCTGAATGAAATTGGTGAAATTATGCTCAAATGAGTGCCGGGTCCTTGGAGCTTATGGCTACCTTACATTCATCTTGAAGGATATAAGAAAACCTCGGGAAAAATCTTATCCAGGTAACTCACCCTGACCGAGATTCGAACTCGGGACCTCTTCAACGTGAGGCAGACACGCTACCACCACGCTTCCGAGGCGGGCTTTTAATCATTGTACTCGTATATTAAGGGACAGAGTCTTTCAATATACTATCCATTTCCTCTTTGATTTCTTCAGACGTTAGGTCTTTCAAATGGAAGTATTTAATCACTGCTCGTTTTTCTAAACGCTCCATTCTCGTGAAACCTCTGCACTTGTCTTGTTTAAAATGCCCAAACAAACTATTAACAGAACCTGTAAATATGGATAAAAACTGGTGTAGAGTTAAACTATATAATTCTATCCGTCAAATTGACCCATTGGCGCCATCTCTACGTGAGCTCCGAAACTTACAGATTCACGTGTTTCAGTGTAGGTGCGAGGTATTCGTGGTTATGTGTTTCAGTTCTAAAATAATTATGTTTTCCTCAAATACGAAGTTGTTATTTAGTATTTTATGCCTTGGCCATTAAATACAAAGACATCACATAGCAACCAAAACATTTGACTGTCACTTATAGTCTACTGTATTCCTTTGTAAATACAATAAGATAATGTTTATCTTGTAGATAGAGCAATAAGTGTTAGGACAAGAGTAGAGAAAGTCATGTATACATCACATAACGACCAAAACATTTGACTATCACTTAAAGTCTACTGTATTCCCTTGTAACTACAATACGATAATGTTTATCTTGAAGTAGATAGATAAATAAGTGTTTCACAAGAGTAGAGAAAGTCATGCGTTCATCACATAACGACCAAAACATTTGACTATCACTTAAAGTCTACTGTATTCCCTTGTAACTACAATAAGATAATGTTTTTCTTGAAGTAGATAGAGCAATAAGTGTTTGTACAAGAGTAGAGAAAGTCATGTATACATCACATAACGACCAAAACATTTGACTATCACTTAAAGTCTACTGTATTCCCTTGTAACTACAATAAGATAATGTTTATCTTGAAGTAGATAGAGCAACAAATGTTTGTACAAGAGTAGAGAAAGTCATGTATACATCACATAACGACCAAAACATTTGACTGTCACTTAAAGTCTACTGTATTCCCTTGTAACTACAATAAGATAATGTTTATCTTGAAGTAGATAGAGCAACAAATGTTTGTACAAGAGTAGAGAAAGTCATGTATACATCACATAACGACCAAAACATTTGACTGTCACTTAAAGTCTACTGTATTCCCTTGTAACTACAAGATAATGTTAATAGCAAGTTTGTTTAAGAGCAGAGAAAGTCATGTGAGTGTAAAACAAGAGATTTATTTCACAGAGATAAGATGTCAAAAATTCACAGATGTGATGTGGAGGTAGATAATTGAGTAACGTCTGGTGACCCATCCATCCCTTATCTAGATTGTCACTGGCACCCACTCGTGATCTAAGTGCTCCTCCATCTGGCCCCTCTCTATTGTAACACGCCCTCCCCCTCTCTGCCTCCCTGCTATGAAAAGAACATGTGCTCCCTTTTCCGTCACACTTTTTTTATTTTATTTTATGTAGCCCTTTTAAAAATTCTGCTCACGGCTCAATTCACAACGATTTCGCTGTTAACAATGCTCTCCGAAGCTAATTTACCGGAAAGGGGTTTAAAAATACGCCAATGTAAACTAAAAGTGATTTTATTCATGAATAACGCCCCCCTCCACCTTTAAACTGTTCCAAGTAGATACCGCGTTACGAATTTCAAAATACACAAAAATGGTTTCCGCTCTGCTGACCCATGTGGTAATGCAGCTTAAATGTGGTAATATTTGCACGGAAAAGGATAATTAGTTATGGGGTTTAGTGGATAATAGTTTAATTTTAAAGAAGCTTTTAGCGTCATTCATACAGCTAGGCCAAGAATCCGGTCACGTTAATGATAACTTTCATTTGTTATAATTAATATATAATTTAAGAAGTATAGGTTGAAATTATATCAAGTGATGACAAGTGTTATTTTCTAATTTACGTCCTCCAACGTCAGTACATATCGGACAATGAATGAAATGATGTTTAAATGAGTACAGGGTACATAGAGTTTAGAGCTACCAGACATTCATCTTTCAGGATAAAAGAGAACCTCCATCGTTAAGTCATCTCGGACGATGAATGAAATGATGTTCAAATAAGTACAGGGTACATAGAGTTTAGAGCTACCAGACATTCATCTTTCAGGATAAAAGAGAACCTCCATCGTTAAGTCATCTCGGACGATGAATGAAATGATGTTGAAATAAGTACAGGGTACATAGAGTTTAGAGCTACCAGACATTCATCTTTCAGGATAAGGGAAAATCTCCAACGTTAAGTCATATCGGACGATGAATGAAATGATGTTCAAATAAGTACAGGGTACATAGAGCTTGGAGTTACCAGACATTCATCTTTCATTGTCACTGTCTTCATCATCTGAGTTTTACATATTTAGGATTATGGTCTTCAAAATTTAAACACGTACTATTTTTTTCCAAAAGTCGTTTGTAGTTTTGTTAATCTTGTTATTACCTTGTCAATTTCTTCGTGAATAAGTCTTTTAACGTCGGCAACTTTAAAACTTTGGCCGATTACGAAGTAATCTTAAACGTATGGACAGCTCACATTTTGCAGTTGCAGTATTCTAAGGCTAACAGGAAGTAAACTGTCTGCTCTCTCTCTCTCTGTCGAACTTAAAAATCACGTTGGCTTTTTCAAAGTAATTCTTTTATCACATCATGTAAATAATTTACATTTCAGTTGTAAGTAATTGTAAATATATGTACAGATATACATACCAAGCAATGATGCTCAGTGTATTGCTTACGTCGCGATGCGTTATGAACTTATGATTTATTGCTATTTTATTCATTTGTAATATGAAAAACATTTGAGCTGAAAATATGTGTTATTACGGTTCTGTTAGAAGCATTTCTGTGTTCCTCGTGGATCACTTACTGCAAAATGTTAGTTTTTGACTTATAGCAAACAGTATTTATTAGAGATGGGTTCACTTGGTGCTCGTCAGACATAACTTCCATTTGAAAGTCGATATAGAGTCGGCATGGTACTGAGGTAAGAGGAAAGCGTACGTGAAATTTGTGATGCACAAAGCGACGTCTGGACGGGTTTTCTGCGCCATTCATTCCACCAACTACCCCACCATCGCGTCATCTTCCTCACTTCGGGCTGATCACCCGTTACTTAATTATAAAGTAGGAGGAAAGTGAACTATTTTCCATCCAAAACTATAATGGAGTAAAGAATTTTAGCCGTGACGGAACGGGCCGAAGTCTCAATCCTTGTGGAGTTCTATTATTACCTATTATTATTATTATTATTATTATTATTATTATTATTATTATTATTATTATTATTATTATTATTATTATTATTATTATTATTATTATTATTATTATTATTATTATTATTATTATTATTATTATTATTATTATTATTATTATTATTATTATTATTATTATTATTATTATTATTGTGTGACACCGGCAGGTAATGATGTATGCAGTTTTAAATCGACGAGCAGTCTCGTAAGAAGATAAATGAGGGTGAACAGTGTTGAGAAGCGACGGAAATTAAACGAAGGCCGGCCCGTTAAAAATGCCGTTAATTCATAACAAAACATGAGCAGTTCTAAAGGAAGCACGTTAATGAATCAACATTTAGCTGTCAGTGATGGATAGGTTGAGGTCTAAACTGTGACAGTCTGCTGGCTTTGATTTTGTTACAGCAGCTGCCTTGCGCAAACAGCATCAGCGATTGTAAACCTTACAGAAAAACGTGTTGGTCATCTTATATATCCTGATGATACACCAATGCATGTTTACTTTGTCACTTACAATGAGCATTGTATTACATCCAAGAATACATTACAGACATCTCATATTTAACCCTGTTGAGTGTTGTATAAAGGGCTTTTCTTTCCTCAAGGTTTATTCTCGCTTAGTTTCTATTATCATAAGCTTTTTTTCCCACAGATTTTAAAATTCAATTTTATCATGCTTTTATGCTTCGATTCCCATTATTTTATGTGTTGGTTTATCTTTGTTCTTTATTTTAATGATAGTTCTTGCTTTCCTTTTTCTTTTCTTTCGAGATATATTCCATTCAAACTGCTTCGTCCTTTTCTTTGTTTCGCATCTGTGGAGTTTTTCAGTTTCTTTCATACCTGGTACGTTCGCCAGTACATGTCACATAATCTTGTGTGTCGTCCAGCTGCAGTTAACCACATCTAAGATGCCGAAATGGAGTAGTAATCTACGTGATGCATAATTTACAGTTACTTTGATAGTTCGGTATTTAAAGGAAGTAATAAGAATGAAATTTCCTCAAAAAGAAAGTGTAAGGAATCTGCAGCTATTCTGAATCTTTTCAGAGAAGGAGATGGACCCTAGAAAAGTCACTTGGAGTATGAGGTTTTGTTCATCTTAATTTAACCCTGAAGGTACGGAGTTACGTGAGAGGGCTTGCAGTAGAGGGCAGAATGCCTACAAGTTTTACATTTTGACTACCTGATAGGAAGCGCTTTCTTTATTTTCCATGTACTCTCATCGAGAGCGAGGATTTACATTTTGTATTGTTTTTCTCGTATACAACGCCGACACTTAGAGCCGTTAAACAGCCAACCAGAGTGTAATGTTAAGTTAAACGTAGAAGGAGAAGGGGGATGTCATTAACGTTCCACCTTGTTAAACTTCCGAAAGAAAAAAAAACTATGGGAATTGGAATCGAACGTACGATGCTTCCGCCTAAGCCAACCTGCTCGGTAAATTAAACCTTATCAATAAGACTGGCTGAGAAAATGGATCTTTATTCTCTATTCTGAGAAGGTACACCCTCGTGAGACGTCCACGGCGGGAACAACAGCACTTAGTCGTAGGTGCTCGTTTAGCTTGCTTTTAAGGAAATGCCCAAAACTAGACTATTTTCATAAACAACGTTATATTTTCAATCCGGCTAAACAGTTATTCCAAATTATATAATTACCCAAAAGGAGAGCATAATTCTAACCAGTTCTCTACAGAAACAAGCAGAAGAAATTTTACTTAAATTTCTTGAATTATCAAGGGAAACGTTTAGAAAAGTGTACTTTGTGAGATGAGCTTTAAATCTCTGGTATGAAATTTTGGGAGCCCTTGTAACTATGTTCAACCTGGAGCATCATTACCGTGAAACCGATATGCAAATATTCAAATAATTATTTCTGTAACATATTTCTAAAATGTATGTTTTGACAAGTTTAACGTATGCATACCCCTTTAAGCAGACAGGATAATGAGAAAGTGTTGGCGGCGATGCTATTGTTGTGCGCATCCTCGTGTAACAGATGAATCGCACCCTCCTACCGAAGTTACGCATGCGTAACCATCAAGAGTTGACACCCTTCTTCCCTCCATTTTCTAACGTCAGGTCGAACACATGTCCATCCGAACGTCATGTCTCCAACAACTCAATGCTGAGATGTCACAGATGTCATGCTCCCAAAATCCATAAACAAATAAATGTAATATTTTGTTTACTTCATTTACTATGTATTTACAGTAAGTATACCAAGTATTGTATTCCAGCAAAATATATATCGAGATTTCACCAGAAATATGTACAGGTTTTAAATTCCCTGAGTAAAATAAAAAATTCGGAAAACGTCTGTGAGAAAGAATAGAATAACTCAAAGACTAAAGTTTGATATATATTAAAGTAAAAAATTAAATTCAGGATACGACACGAAGACTTCCAGGGAAATCCTCACACCCCAGACTAAACCGTATATCCAATATATTTCGAATATTTTTACTTTGTGGTTTTTATTATAAAGTAGCATATGTTTATAAACAAGACAAAAGATGGAAATTAATTGTTCTTTCACACTGGCCGTGTGTAGGCTAAATTGTGGAAACGTAGAGACAGACTGAAAAATTCAATGCCATAGCCGGGATTTGAACCACGGATCTTCTGGTTTCCGTCCAGCCGCTCTACCTTTGAGCTACTATGGCCAACGTGCCGACATGACATTAAATTCTCCAACTGTCTCGTATTTTCCCGGTAAACCACTTAGGCGTTCTCATAAACACATGAGACAACTACTTTAATGGCGACTTACAACATGTAAGTACTTTAAGGCCCGGGCTTTATAGTTAACCACTATTAGGTCAATTAATGGAAATTAATTGTTCTTTCACACTGGCCGTGTGTAGGCCAAATTGTGGAAATGTAGAGGCAGACTGAAAAATTCAAATTCCCGGCTATGGCATTGAATTTTTCAGTCTGACTCTACGTTTCTACAATTTGGCCTACACACGGCCAGTGTGAAAGAACAATTAATTTCCATTAATTGACCTAATAGTGGTTAACTATAAAGCCCGGGCCTAGCACTTACATGTTGTAAGTCGCCATTAAGGTAGTTGTCTCATGTGTTTATGAGAACTCCTAGTGGTTTACCGGGAGAAACACGAGTCAGTTGGAGAATTTAATGTCATGTCGGTACGTTGGCCATAGTAGCTCAAAGGTGGAGCGGCTGGACGGAAACCAGAAGATCCGTGGTTCAAATCCCGGCTATGGCATTGAATTTTTCAGTCTGACTCTACGTTTCCACAAGACAAAAGATAACTTTGTGTCGATTGTCCGCTCTATTTGGCTGTATCCTTATGTCCTACAGTCATGCCAATGGTCCCTGTCACTATTTGTTTACTTATTTTACGTCCTCCAACGTTAAGTCATATCGGACGATGAACGAAATGGGTGAAATGACGCTCAAATGAGTTCGGGGTTCATGGAGCTTAGAGTTAACCGACATTCGTCTTTCAGGATAAGGGCAAACCGTGGAAAAAACCTTATACTGGTGACTCACCCTAACCGAGATTCGAACTCGAGACCTCTTGAACGTGAGGCGGACATTCTACCATCTACTCTACCGAGGTGGGCTCGCTGTCACTATTGGTATTTCAGCGTGTCTTCATCACTAATATCCACTACTTCACCCAGTCGACCAACTTTGTGCTATATCCATTTCTCTGGCTGTGGGAAGTCATCGGTTCGATTCAGATGGTCGATGTTCCTGATCTGAGGTTTTCGGTTTCTCCGTGGTTGATAGGTGAATTTTCCTGTTCTTCCATTTCGCTTTATATTTCTTCCTGATCATCTGGTTCAGGGATTTAAGTATTCACGTTGCATGGCAGGTAATTAGTTATCTGTAAATCGTCATAAAGGTCTAAACGAGATGTGCAAGTTCACAGGGAAATCGGTTGTGTAGCAGGGTAGTGGTTATGGACCTTGCCCTATCAGGTCCCAACATCCTTCGTATCCTCTAACTTCATCTCCCTCCCAATGGGCACCCTGTCGAGATGTTAGGTTATTCCACGTAACCTTCTCATAAATTCATTCCAACATTTATTTTTGACTAATATAAGAATTCCTTTTCTTGCCAAGTTTTGTTAAACCAATAAGGAGTAGCTAAAACACATTTGAGGACTTCAGAGACTATTCCCTCAATATTCAAGATACAGATTTCGTGACATAATATCTTTAAAATATTATACTTAAATGAAAATTGAACTACTTTTTATAAAGTTGTACATTTCGAAACCTTTCTATATGAACGGTAATGAATTTAAATAAGGTGTTGGTTTTTAACACACGCGCGCGCGTTGGCTCGGTGCTAGTTTTCTGATTGCACGACAATTGGATTCAAACCCGGCTAAGACAGTGGCTTTTAAGTGTTTTAAAACCGATAAGCCCATACAGATAGATTTACTGATGAAATTCCAATAGCCAGCAGCTCTGATATCATCCAGCCAATTGACGGCTCATTAACAAACAAAATTTACTTTGAAAGGTGGACTCGGAATAAACAAATTCAATACCATAGCTGGTATTTGAGCCACGGATCTGCCGGTCTCCGTCCGATAGCTCTTAACCACTGAGCTACCATGGCAACATGTCAGTATGACATTAAATTGTCCAGCTGATTCTTGATAAACTAATACTAGATGCCATTAGCATGTGAGATATCGTCCTTAATGACCACTGACTGTGCTATAGGTACCTACTTTTGAGTCCTGGTGTTCATAGTTTAGACCACTATTAAGTCAATTTTTCTACCTTTCCAAAGCTTGTCTGTCCTACACACGGCTAGTGTATTTCCAAAATACTTATTTACTCACACATACGCTTTTTGCCTTTTTGGAGTTTCGAGGATCTTAAAACAATATTTTGGGAAAAATTTAGATACAGAATTTTTAGGTGGAATACAGCACTTGTCTTGCTTACTGTAAGTATGTAGTTGAGGAAGTGATATGTTATTTTTACCGTCCAAGATGTGTTTTAGCGGAGTGTTGTTGGAGGCAGACAGATGCGTGTATTATGCTAATGATACTGTAGTGTTTACTCTACTCCCACCCATTAATGGTCATTACGAAGGTCACTTGTCTTGCCACTGATTAGCAGCTTAGTGTTTGCTTTGGTCATCCCTTCTCCCCCAATAGTACATATTCCTGTTTGCCGTATGGATTTGCGGATTTCCTCGTCATCTCAGTCGTTAACGTTACAAAGGCTTGGCCGATAAGAAAGTAACCATCACTTGTTTAGTGTTTTGTTTACAAAATATTCAAAGCTCTGTTTGATAAATACTTATACATTGTTTTTGTAATGAGAAGTACGTGCCTATGTGCAAAAGCAGAATAATACTCGAGCCACAACTGGACATATTTATTCATTTATTTCAGTACATGATCCTTTTTCCCTCATTATAATTGTGAAAGTTTAAGACCATACGAGGTCTGTTCAGAAAATTTCGGAAGTTTGACCACAACATTTTTCTACTCTTACCTTTTATTTATTGTGCATGGTCACTGTATAATTGATACACCGCTCAGGATGCCGTTTCCACTTCCGGAAGCAGTCTTAGTACAATTCTTTCTGGATAGCGCGGATTGCATTTTTGGAATTGTTTTTATGTTGTTTATCTTCGGAAATCTTCGTCCTTTGAAAGCGCTTTCAACTTAGGAAATAAAAATACGTCCGTAGGGCCAGATCTGGACAGTGCGATGGATGAGGTACCACAGTGCAATAGCCATGTTCCAACAAGGATGAATGTCCGGGTGCGTTAATCGTGATGCAAGAGCCATGGACTCTCTCGCCAGTTTCAGGTAGACGTGATCCAACTGGAATGCTACTGATTGCCCAAGACAAGAAGGCAAGCTGGAGGAATGTGCAACGTAATCACTTTTGCTGCCTTCTCGTGGTGTATGCTCGCCTTCCGAGTATGACAAGGTTGGAAGACTCGTTTAAAATATACAAGTGTTGTCACATAGCTCACCTATACATAATACCTAGTTATGCTCTGGCCTTATGAACTCTGAAAGGAATGCGTTCACTACAGACATACACACGTATAGACAAGGTGACGTAATGATATATGAGTCGCGCACAGATAGAAACGCTGGGTTGTGTAGCTTGTGACACTGGATATGAATATTATTTTTTCAAAACTTCATCACATTTATCTATAACGCTACTTATAATTTCACGCCCTTCCGAATGCACAACCTTAAATTTCTTAACATCTTCAGACATGGTGAGACGATTAGTAATTCTGCATCTTGCTACGCTAGTAGGCTACGTGACTTTCTGCAGGTGATTGCTGAATGTTTACTGTATTGCTCACTCGCTCGCGTAACCGGACAACAGTTCCCCTGTCCCCCACACCTCATCCCGCGGAGGTCTAAGAGTCCAGAACACATCTATATCGTTGCAACAAACAATAGATCTGGCAGCATTGGTGACTCATATGTACTCTCATTCACTCATTTCCTAGTAAACAGATCCGCTACCGGAGCAGATAAACAGTTCAAGCTCTTCTCCCTCTTCATGCCCCGCTTGTCTTCTTGTGTTGGGTAGACAGTACATTCTTCTGCAGTCTCTTGGACAGTCAGTCATGCACTAGCACACACAATTTCATGCATCACGTGAATGCACGGCACATACTTGTAGAAACTTCAATTGCTTGCCACCTAATATTTTGTATACTTTACAACAATCGTAAGAACAAACCTAAGCTGAAGTTGATATATTACGGAGAAGAATAGCGATCTCTTAACATAACCAGAATCTTAAACTGCTGTTAAACTTATGGTTTAATAAAGCTGCAGTCAAACGTCTGTATTACCGACTTAGATTTGAGACACTATTGCATTCTAACTCACACTGCATTCTACATGTAGAGTGCTTCGTTATATTACTCTCAAAACTGTCTCCAAGTTAGATCAATATACACATTCGCATGACAGATAAAATGTGTAGTTTAATTAATTTTCTGGGAATTGGCTCTTCTATCGGAATGAACTTTGAATAAATTTGTGTAACTGGTAAACAAGAAAACACGCACAAAAACCGTTAACGAGAACTGTTCAAAACGAACAGCTATTTCAAAATATTTTCTGCATTTTCGACATATCAGCTCTCGCTGGTCTGCCTTTTTCAATTCATTATTTTCTATAAAAAGATTCACTATTCAGTTATTTTTCGTAATTTCATAGAAAGGGTATGAAAGGCAAGGCTTTCAAATATCCCAGAATCCATTTGACTTCCCTTATCCATCTTGAATCTACAAAGAAATGTATAATCTGTTTCTGTGAAGGTTTTATCCCCATTAATACGAAACGGATAGAAAAAGGAGCTTTCCAAGAAACAGTTTGTTGAATGTTATTTAGAAATAAATGATAAAGCCACGTTAATGTATTACTTCAGTCGTTACTGGTTTTACTCGCTGTCATATAACGGGAAGCAATGAAAGTGAGTGCGCCTCTGTAGCGTAGAATGTAGCGTGTCTGACTCGCACTCAACAGATTCGAATCTCGGTCAGGGTGAGCTATTTGGATATGGTTTTACCTCGGTTTTCTGTTATCCTGAAACATTAATGCTGGGCGACTCTAAGCTCTATGGACCCTGGACTCATTTGAACATCATTAATATTAATACGCGTGTAAAACTGTTTCAATAGAAGCAAAAATCGAATGTAATATATTTATAACATCAATAGGACACCACTTGTTGAAGTAGCTGGAAATAAAGACCTAGGTGTACAATCTTGCAACAAACGTCAAGTGCAACAGGCATATTGAATTAATTGTAGCACAATCGCTAGAATGTCTAGGATTCGTTATTCGAAAGTCTTATTCATTTAAAGAGAAAATTTTAATTCGACTTTACAACTGCATATATTATTTGGTATTCGAAAACTGCAAAATAGTAGATAAGCTTTGTATTTTCAAAATACAAATTATTTAAAAGAGTTGAATATTGCCCGAGATAACACATATTATGAAACAATTTAAAAATATTTAAATTTAAAGCTCTGAAAATTTCAGAAGAGACATCTCGAAATTAATATTCCTATATCAAGTATGGCATTCGATTATTGATGATATAAACATTACAGCAAATATATCTTTTTATGTACCAAATAAATTAAGCAGATTCAAGAGGCCCTTTTGCACCTCCAGAACAAATACAGACATGCGTAAAAATTCACCATTAAACAGCGCGTGGCACTTGCCGAGAGAGAGGGAGGGAGGGAGGGAGAGAGAGAGAGAGCAACAGAGGCAGAAAGAGACAGAGAGATGTCTGGATAATTCTTCCCTTGTCTCGCTACGCCACGAAAGTTCGTGTGGTTTCGACAACTTTCGAGAAACGATGGTTCTTTTATAAAAGACGAGAGGCAGCAAGTCGCAGTGAGTTAATTGATTGTGAGCAGTCCAGACTGTTAATTATGCAGTGTGCAGACGACCTGGAACATTGCGTTCCTGTGTGTTACATCATGTTTAGAGGCTGTAAGGGGTGTACAAACTGTCTTTCTACGGAAATGTAGAGAATTTTAAATTTCTGCAACTAGACTTTTAATTTTACGAACCCACAAAGTCACGATATCACGAATTACATTATTTAGATGCAAATATTTTCAATATGTCTGAAATTCTATTTAAAAAGGCCATAATTACTGAGCACTCCTTTCGTAGTTCAGTTTAATGAGTAAAATTTGTAATACTAGTAGAATTACTATAATTGGAAATAATAGTATCTTGCTAAGCCGTCCTCACTTGTATTTTTATTATTTTTATTTTTATTTACTTAGGGCGTCGGGGTAGCGCGGTGGTTTCGTTCGCTGAGGGTCCGAGTTCGATTCCCGGCTCTGGGCTGTCGATTTTAAGTTGGCCCTATCCATGCCTTCACCTCTGTCTAGCTCATGTGATGTGTCCCCTATGCCCAACGTGGTTCGGAATCCACTGGTCTCACCGTCATCTTCACTATCACCCTATCATTGGAGCTAATGTACACCGTCCTCTGGGTGCCTTCACCTGATAAATGGGTCCGGTCATCACATGGTGGGGCGACGTTACCATATGGGGAGTGTTGGCATACATACACACATTTCTATTTACTTATATTACTATATGTAACCACTGTTTGTAATGAACATTGTCATTGGGCTTATGCCTGTAATTTCCATAAGAATAAATAAAATAAATACATCATTTCATTAATCGTCCGACATGACTTAACATTGTATGGCATTAATATAAAGAAGCACATGACTCGTTTGTCGTTTGTTTTTAAATGTGACTGTCTGTATTCTCTTTATCTCTAATACGAAATGTATAACTAACATTTTTCTGTATTAAGTAGATACGAGAAAAAGATTACTGATGTACTTTGCAAGGATTACCTTGTTCCAGTTAATATTCTAAAGAAACTTTGGAGTCCACGTCAGATTGTTAATGGGAAGTGAGAAGTGGGTGCACGATCTTGAGCCAAAGCAGCAACATTACCTAATCATGGCAATCCTGGTGTACAAACAGAATAGCGAATGAGGGCCATTTCGTGAAGAAGGAAGGGGTGTGCAGATCACATACGATTACAGCATCTGGGGACCACAAATACTGTCCTCGTATCTTTGAGTAACATTATACGAATGAATAACATGCTAATAAAGATCGTTGCCCATAACAGGAGGGATAAATCTAGTCCCCCTTTACGTATGTCATGCTGTGCATTATCGATATTGCGGTCGGTCAGGACCACAGTTGCTTTGTGAGCATCTGGACCGATCGAAAAGTAACTCGATATCTACGTTCGTATGTTTTCTTGCTCTAATAGTTCGTCAACTCTCATCTTTTACAAATTTTATGTTCACCAAAAATGAATGTACTACAGCACATTTCGGATTTGGACTTTAAATCGCCATTCACACCTAAATAATACGAAGCTTGGCTTAGAAATGCATTTAGTGAAGAAGTCCCATCTAAGATAATTTATAATTAGTACAGTAAATTCAAAAGAGATCGGTGTTTTCTTAGTGATGAATTTCGTGAAGGACTAAGCCAAGAACAGCTGTTACTGAGGGACATGCTATGAATTTATTTTTTATTTATTTATTTGTAATTTACGTCCTCCAACGTTCAGTCATATCGGACGATGAATGGAATGTGTGATATCATGCTCAAATGAGCCCAGGGTCCATAGAGCTTAGAGTTACCCGACATTCGTCTTTCACGATAAGGGAAAACCCCGGAAAACCCTTATCCAGATAACTCGCCCTGACCGAGATTCGAATTCGAGACCTCTTGAGCGTGAGCCAGACATGCTACCACCACGCTACTGAGGCGGGCAACGGACATGTTGGACATTGGTATGAGTCAAATACATCAACAGTTACACGTGAGAAAACTTTGTTGTCATACACTGACTACCGATCAAAAACAACAACGTATTGATTGCTACAGAGAAACTCTGAAAAAATTCCAAGGTGACACTTCAAATTTGGTTTGGAATATCGTTACTGTTGATCAGTCTTGGATTTATTGTTATGACACTGAAAACAAAAGTCTATCGAACAGAACCTAAGTGTACAAAATCGTGACTTCACAATTCTTTAGATTGATGTTTGCTAATACTTGTTAAATTTTCTAAAAATTCTCAATGTCGTATTGTGGCAGAGAAAATGATATCTCAGTAAACGCTAAGCATTTCAGGATAACCATGGTAAGATAAAAAGTAGAACCTACATTTTCTGGTTATGTTATCTTTTAATTGTTGCACCACAGGATTTCCAACTCTTTATCAGGGTTCCAGATCATAAAATTGCGTAATTATTAGATGAGCTTTATGGCATTCTATGTCCATTAAAATTGTACGCAATATTTAGAGAGTTGTACCAAAAAAGTATATACTGTGATTTCACTAGAAAGTCCCCTGAATCAGTAAGATATATTTTTAGAAAAATATCCGCATGCGTTTGTGTCCCAGTGAACAGAATAACCCAAAAACAAAAATCGATTAAATATCAAAGTTGGCATTTAGGTTTTCATCTTAAGGAAGATATTAAAAGAAATTCACTGTAAACTACCCTTTATATGGATTTGTATGAGTTTCTAAAAAATATATGTTGTAACAGTTTTTAATGAATTAACATGTTTTAAATATTTTTATGGCAGATGAAATGTTTATCCTCACTTTTCTAGTAGTGTCTGAAGTGTTCTTCGTCCATTGTATAACTGATAAATGCTAAGAGATAAACATGTTACTACACACAATTTATATGATATTCATTTTTTATGAATTTAACCATTTGGAATGTATTTCTTGTTATTGGTTTCAATTTTAAATGAGTTCTTTAATGGCATACAAGACGGTAATTTTAATTAAGTTATTTACAAAACCTGTAAATAGAAAGAGGTTCAATACAAAACTGTTTCTAGCAAATACAATGTATAATGTACATACATGGAACTGAATCTGTGGCCCGCTCCTTCCACTTACTCATGATTGGCTAGTGTACACCTTCGAATAATGTCAAACAGGCCCTGTGCAATGTAAACACTATCATGAGAGATGTTCTTCATTCTGTATCTTCCCATCTATTTGCAATCTTGATGCAAGTGACATTTAATTCATACATAATGTCGCGGCCCATTGTTGCAACGGGCGCGGCCGGCATGCGCAAAGAGACAGATAGTGCACCACGGAGATAAAAGCTTGCCGAAACAGATAAAGAAAGAAAGAGATGACTGGAAGATTCTATTTCTTGGTTGTTACAGAAAATTCCACTGATTTCTAGAACAATGAGTGGAGATATAAAAAGAAGCCGCGGTTAGTTGTCAGGACACAGTCGTAATTGAACTTGATAATCGTGTGCGTGCAGCTGTGATTTGAAAGTGAACTTGTTGGTTTATTTACGAGTGCAGAGAAGCCACGAGAGAGTGTGTTGGTATATGTTACGTCATTCTTCTGCCAAGGTTGCACAAACTGACTTTCTACGGAAATAAAGAGCATTTTGAATTTCTGCAAATTGGACATTTAATTTTACGAACCCATAAAGCCACAATAATGTAAATATGACAATTATATTTTGAAATATGAATATATAAAATACATTCTCATTAAAAGTATTATTACATTAACACTCGTGGAAGTTGTCCTTCCCTTGCACGCCTTGACCAGTTTCTGCTTTGCTTCCATCTGTTACGGAAGGACAAGATTGAAATGTAATCGATAGCAGTAGAACCCTAATGGTCGTTAAGACGAGACGCTACTGAGCTTTGGAAATCTCTCTTCAGTTTGAATTACATTTCCAAAGTTTATTATGACTTGCAGACATTTTAATGTGTATTTTTAGTTTGCTAATTTAATAAAACAAATTCAGCTATGTCTCCAAAATTCCTCCTGTCGAAATATTTAATAATTCTGGTGAAAGCTTTTATTACACATATTATGTAATATGGGCAACATTCCTTACATCTTTTTAATATCAATAAAATAAATGTTGATTCCAATTTTAAAAAGATTAATCGTTTTCCACGCTTTTAGACATTGACTCACATTTTCTAAGTAATACACAGATTTTTATGTCTATAGCGACGTTGATGAATAATATAGATGTTAACCATACACAAAGTTACAAGGAGATCTGAGTTAAATTGCGATGCACAGAGGTTTTCGAACGGTGAGAAATGCTGTTTTGAGAAAGAAAAAGGTATTTTTATTGTGTTTAGTTTGAATGTCAGTAAACCTAAATAACTTCAGATGGCAGTACGTACTAGACCTCATTCTTTGATCACGTTAGAAGCGAAACTCAAAACGCAAAAATCCGAAAACAATTACTCGTAAGTGTATTCCTTGTCTAATTGAGTGGATGATTATAACTGCGAATGACAAACAATTGTAGGAGTTGCGGCATGATCTTATGACACAATCAGCTTTCCATTTGTTTACCAAAACCTCATTAGGATTTATTCTTAGAGAATTACACAGTCTAAAATAAAATAAAAAAATACAATTATCTGAATTAAAGAATTATTTTGCAACAGTTAAGAGATACGGAGCACATCTCTTTGGAACACCCGGTAGACTTGCCATAACATATGAAATTGAATATTTAAATGATGTGGCGCATTACAAGGCCATAAAATGCAGAGCACCCCCCCCCCCCTCGTCATAGGCACAATATGTTGAATCCCTCATCGCAGCATCATTTCCTGCCACCGATTCTCCACCAATATATGCAGAGAGGAGCAGCGAATTTTATTCATACAATCTTTACATTAAAGTGAGATCCGAATTGAAAGTCCTATGTATAAATAATAATCATAAAAAGTGGGGTTGGAAGAAGCCAGCAAACTCATTCCTAATGCAATTTCTTTAATGTTTACTCGTGAGGACTTGAACGTAACGGATTCCGCAAGTAATTTACTAAACTGGCCTAGATCTCATTCGACAGTCTTATGTTTACGTACTTATACTGACTACCACCCAAACATTTGATGATGGAAGTTCAGCAGTATGTCTGTGAGCGCATAACTAAAATAAAAAGTGAATTAAATACCAAAGATACTACTAAGGTTTTATTTCTCCATCCCATGATCCTCTTTATCCGGAAACAATGTACGAAAGTTCCCAAAAATAGGCCTCAATTATTTTTATTGAAATATAAATGTTAATTAGGTATATTAATGAAGAATGAGATATTCTCGGAATTTCTTTTTAACGTATTTATCACCTCGTTATGCACCCTACTGCTAGCGGATCTGCTTCACTTTCAAGAGGCACTAGGTTCTAATCTCGGTCACAGTAAGTTTTCTGGATAACGTTTTTTTCGGGGTTTTCCTTTGTCCTAAAGACGAATGTCTGGTAACTGTAAGCTCTATGTACACTGTACTTATTTGAACATCACTTCATTCATCGTCCGATATGACTTAACGTTGGAGGTTTTCTCTTATCCTGAAAGATGAATGTCTGGTAACTCTAAGCTCTATGTACCCTGTACTTATTTGAACATCATTTCATTTATCGTCCGATATGACTTAACGTTGGAGGTTTTTCCTTATCCTGAAAGATGAATGTCTGATAACTCTAAGCTCTATGTACCCTGTGTTTATTTGAACATCATTTCGTTCATCGTCCCATATGATTTAACGTTGGAGGTTTTTCCTTATCCTGAAAGATGAATGTCTGATAACTCTAAGCTCTATGTACCCTGTACTTATTTGAACATCATTTCATTCATTGTCCGATATGACTTAACGTTGGAGGTTTTTCCTTATCCTGAAATATGAATGTCTGATAACTCTAAGCTCTATGTACCCTGTGTTTATTTGAACATCATTTCGTTCATCGTCCCATATGATTTAACTTTGGAGGTTTTTCCTTATCCTGAAAGATGAATGTCTGATAACTCTAAGCTCTATGTCCTCTGTGTTTATTTGAACATCATTTCATTCGTCCGATATGATTTAACGTTGGAGGTTTTCTCTTATCCTGAAAGATGAATGTCTGGTAACTCTAAGCTCTATGTACCGTGTACTTATTTGAGCATCATTTCATTTATCGTCCGATATGACTTAACGTTGGAGGTTTTTCCTTATCCTGAAAGATGAATGTCTGATAACTCTAAGCTCTATGTACCCTGTGTTTATTTGAACATCATTTCGTTCATCGTCCCATATGATTTAACGTTGGAGGTTTTTCCTTATCCTGAAAGATGAATGTCTGATAACTCTAAGCTCTATGTACCCTGTACTTATTTGAACATCATTTCATTCATTGTCCGATATGACTTAACGTTGGAGGTTTTTCCTTATCCTGAAATATGAATGTCTGATAACTCTAAGCTCTATGTACCCTGTGTTTATTTGAACATCATTTCGTTCATCGTCCCATATGATTTAACGTTGGAGGTTTTTCCTTATCCTGAAAGATGAATGTCTGATAACTCTAAGCTCTATGTACCCTGTGTTTATTTGAACATCATTTCGTTCATCGTCCCATATGATTTAACGTTGGAGGTTTTCTCTTATACTGAAAGATGAATGTCTGGTAACTCTAAGCTCTATGTACCCTGTACTTATTTGAACATCATTTCGTTCATCGTCCCATATGATTTAACTTTGGAGGTTTTTCCTTATCCTGAAAGATGAATGTCTGATAACTCTAAGCTCTATGTCCTCTGTGTTTATTTGAACATCATTTCATTCATAGTCCGATATGACTTAACGTTGGAGGTTTTCTCTTATCCTGAAAGATGAATGTCTGGTAACTCTAAGCTCTATGTACCGTGTACTTATTTGAGCATCATTTCATTCATTCAATTTACCAATGACAATGTTGCGGGAAGTAAACTTAAAAACTTGTATGTTTTACTTACATTAACGAACATAAATGTGTGTACAGGCAGCTTTACTACACATCTTTGCAAGTGCAATGGGAATGTAGGAATATTAGTAAACCTCTTTCAAACTCAATTACTTTGCTTAACAAAAAACTAATAACGATCTCAAATTTGAGAGAAGTATAAGTATTTGAAAATCAAGCAATATGCAATACTTGTGTATAAAGTAATAACCATGCACAACAAGTTTGGTTACACCTTGGGGTAAACAAAGAAAAAGTTGCCTAAGATCCCCGTTTAATCCACTTTGTCTTTACCCTGCTCCCCTCTGAGAGAAAGCAACCCTCGTGTGCGCTCTCTGGTCCATTTGGTCCCTCAATTTGCACTGCATGTGGAATGGAAGCGGGGAACACCGTATCTATGAATTTTAATGAAGTCTGAAATGATATTCATAGTAACGGTAGGCGTGCTGCTGGAGGGTATCTTCCCGAAGGAACTGCACTAGTTAGCGGTTATCTTACACTGCAACAATTACAAGCCACACTGCGGCTCTATACACTTCTTTAGCGCATTCAAAAATTAAATATCGAGGTATCACTGGAAAGAAATTTTTAGGCTTCGTGAATCTAACAAAATAGAACCCATAATGCGTATGTGTCTGTAAACGGAATAGCCCAAAAGCAAAAAGTCGGGTTCAAATATGCAACACAAGGATATACAAGAATATCCCCCGACTACTCTTTATGTCAAACATTTTTCGGAAATTTTGCATCTCTAACAAAGAGCTTTAACGCCTTTTATTAAAATAAAACATGCTTAGACTATTTTCATAACAAATGAAACGTAAATCTTAAATTTTCTCAGAATATCCTCAAAAGTTCTCCTCCTTATGGGTGACTTTTGTCATCCGTAAGAGACAGACAAAATCTTATTTCATACAAAACGTCGATCTCGTTAAAATACAGAATTTACGTCAAATACGTTTTTCATGCAGTGAAATGTTTGTCGTTCTTCCTCTCAAAACGTGTATAAACTTTTTTACTGGAATGCAATGGATACATACTGTTTGGATCTTTTTTTTTTTAATTTAATGTTACGTCATATCGGACGAGGAATGCAATGATGTTCAAATAAGTACAGGGTACATAGAGCTTAGAGTTACCAGACATTCATCTTTCAGGATAAGAGAAAACCTCCAACGTTAAGTCACATCGGACGATGAATGAAATGATGTTCAAATAAGTACAGAGTACATAGAGCTTAGAGTTACCATACATTCATCTTTCAGGATAAGAGAAAACCTCTAACGTTAAGTCATATCGGACGATGAATGAAATGATGTTCAAATAAGTACAGGGTACATAGAGCTTAGAGTTACCAGACATTCATCTTTCAGGATAAGAGAAAACCTCCAACGTTAAGTCATATCGGACGATGAATGAAATTATGTTCAAATAAGTTCATTTTTTGTAATTACAAGGGTGACTTTTTAGAATGTCACATTTCCATAAACAAATAAAATGCCTTTATATTTGACACTCACTATCTGTCTGGCGGGTTGATTGTCGTGTACTTGGTTCGGTATTTTACTCTAGTAGATTTTTAATTATTATTTAAAGATTTGGTATGCAAAACTGTATTTGACTATAGAACATTCCCGGATGTGACCATTGTGTGCTTTTAAAGCGCACCTAAACAGTGTGAAGATCGACCCCAACTAAGAAAACAATATACAATTCAAAAGAGAGCGATGTATTCTTAGTGATGAATTTGTGAAGGACTAAGCCCAAGAACTGTTGTTTCTGACCGACCATGTTATGAATTTATTGGACATTGGTATGAGTCAAATACATCAACAGTTAGACGTGAGAAAACTTTGTTGTCAGAAACTCACTACCGATCAAGGTGACACTTCAAATTTGGTTTGGAATATCGTTACTGGTTGTGAATCTTGGATTTATTGTTATGATCGTAAAGAGAGACGTTAAATGGCTGAATGTCTATTTCAAACAGAACCTAAGTGTACAAAAGTCTGACAGTGTTGGCAAGAAAATGGTTGTTATATTGTTACTGTAGCATTAGAAGACAGACGTACTGATTGTACACACATGTCTATTTACTGCAAATCTTTGAAGAAGGTCGTGAAAAAAAAAGAAGAAGTAAACATAATTTTTCATTTTACAGCACATAGGACAAAATTAACAACTATCTGGATGCCGTGTACCTTACAGTCCTAACCTAGCACCTTGTGATTTCTTTCTTTTCCAAAAATCAAATATAAAATCAGTATATTGCTCAGTCAGGGAAGCAATGGAACATTTGAAAAACCCCGGTTTCTTAAGCGATGCTAGAAGAGTGACATAATTGCTTTAAGGACTAGTTTAAAAATGTATTGTTTTGAAAAACAATAAAATATTTTAAATATTTAAAAAGTATTTGTGGTTTGTTGATTGTGTGTTTTTGTTGCAGTTACACAGTTAGCGTGGGTATAGTGGACAAACTGGCGTTGTACTGTGGCAGTGTCAGAGATCCTATTGATGGTGATCCTCAGGCGGGTCAGTTCCTGCTCAGCGGGTTAGAGCTCCTCACCACCCTCGCTGCAAGGTAATGTTACTCTATCGCTTCGTGATAATCGAGATAAACAATAATATCGCCTACAGTAAGAGTATTGAAAATTCAAACAGAATTGTTGATGCTACCTTTGACCTCTACCGTTTTTGCGTCTCTCTTAAAGTTTACCTGTTATACAAAATTACTAACGAGTGGTAGCGTCACAGATTCTTCCCAAAAAATACAATATATATACATTTTCTTAGGCATTTAAGTATCATAAATGTACGGTCTGGACTGGATTATATTACGGAGGTCCAAACTTGGTCTGTTGTACCCATATCCTCAATTGGGGCACCTCGGAGAGAAAGGATGAGGCCAGAGGTAACAGAAGGATTGACGACAGTGCAGAGTGCAGGGTCCCTGCATTTTTACTAGTTGTAAACTCCCCGGCATCCTACCCTACCGTGATCCGGAAACGACCCAACAGGCCGGACCGGAGACCGTCGTACCAAAGGAGAAAGTGTTTAGCACTAACATATCATCCTACCACCGACACGTCTACCCTGAAAGAGACCACCAGATGAGAGATGATGTGAAATGATAATGCAGATGAAATGGAGGGACAGGAAATTCAAGGGGATGTAATTAACCTACCCAGCATTCGTCTGACGATCCGGTAAAATCTTCGAAAAATTTCAGGTAGGTCGGCCACGGGAATGGAACCTGGAACTCCCGAATTCGGGGCACTGACGAAACCGCCTGAACCATCCCGATCGGTTAAATGTACGGCACTTTAATCAAACCCTTAGGAGCCATTGTTGAGAAAATTTAAAAAAAATAGTGAAATGTATAATATAGTTTGAGTTGGAAATATTGTTGAAAATCTTGACGTCTCATGTATAGGAGGTTATGTTTGGATCATACTGTTCCTGGTGTATAGGCTGTATTCACATACCCGTATTTCTGGGGACAACCAACTCCAAAATGCACGTGTTTGTTGCTAAGTTAGAAAAGCAAACTTTATGCTTACAAAACTTACTCGAAGTGGTTTCCTTCTGCGTGGATACTTATCCTGAGTCCGCTTCCTTGCAGTGGATTTCTGAAGTCTTCTATGTGGACATTTCATTCAAGACATTGCGTACTGTACTGAAATGAGCTGGTGGACCATCGTGTAAACTCAGTCATCGTATGTTTATTTTGCATTACATATGGTGAAAGTTTCCAGTTCATAAATGCATGATATTGAAGAGAAGATATTTCTAGTCTTCGTCATGTTTAGAGACTGCCAAAATATGAAGAAGAGATCACAAAATATTGCGAAATATATGTTTTAAAACTATAATATATATTTGTCCCGGTTTAATAATAAAATTGCAATGAAATGCGGCAAATGAAAGAACATTTTAATGGTAACATTTTTAAGCTTGAAACAAAGAATAAAAAGCTATTGGTTGTTTTGACACAAACACTAATACGGCTGGTGCTGTGGCTCATATAAGACGTTCGAATGTATACATCCATTTTCATAAAATGCTAAAATGTGTAGTCTCACAAAGTGGAAAACGCTTGTTCTGCAGTGCCCGGGTCCGGTTCTCCCTGAGGGGAAGGAAGCGTACACCTTGCCTTTGTGAGATCCCCGTACACAAATTGCAAGTGACACAAACGAGTGCCGCCAGCGACGAAGCCTGCTAATTCATTACATACAATTAGAGGCAGCTTGTTGTCATTAATTAACTTCATTCTGAGGCGGCGTGAAGGGTTGCTAAGGGATTAGCACCGTCGTCGTCGTCGAGGGTGCTATGTGTGTGGTATTGCAATCCAAACCCAAATTTCACGATAAATACTCGTTTTGAGTTGTCACGAAGTGTGAGTCTGAACAAAAGCTGAAAAATGAAAAGTCGGTTAATTACCAAATTTGGTATACAAGGCCAGTGTGTTCCAAGGATGTGACACTCCAAACTACCCTTTACTTTACAAAATTGTTATCAAAAATGTTGATTTTCCAAAAAAGTATATAACGATTTTAATTAAAATGTCGTATATTTATGATATATTGATAACTTAATTCTGGATGACTTTCGTGCAACTGTTAAAGCGTAAAACCCTCTAAAGTAGAAGTTTGTCTAAATTTGTTATTGTTGTACATATAACCATTTTATCTCTTGGACATAAAGAGGGAATTTTTTGTGTAATTTAAGTCCTCCAACGTTAAGCCATATAGGACGACGAATGAAATGGGTGAAATGATGCTTAAATGAGCCCGGGGTCCATAGAGCTTAGTTACCCGACATTCCTCTTTCAGGATAAGGGGAAAACCCGGCCAAAACCTAATCCAGGTAACTCACCCTGACCGAGATTCGAACTCGGGACCTCTTGAACGTGAGGCAGACACGCTACCATCTACGCTACCGATGTGGGCATATAGAGAGAATGGAATGATAATACCATCACGTAATCAACAGCTCTTAAAAGATTAGACTCACTATTTTCCTATTTCCGTTGTACCTATAAGAAAACGTGTAATAATTAGAGCCCGGAAGAAGTTTAGCCAAAAATTCGTGTGCATGAGATCCATAACTGAGTCAGTCATTAACTCGTGCTGTTGTTAAACAGAGAACGAGAGAGGAAAATGTACCTTCAGCATCTATCGTTAATGCAGACAGATAAAGTAGTTTCATGATCTGTGCAACATGATTTCCCTTCTGGAAAGTAGAAAATAATTTTTAGAAAAATATACAGGAAAAACGTTGCCATTTGAGTCCACCCTACGCAAGGAATACATAAAGCTGTGCTACAAAGACGTACTTCAGGATATTAGAAACTCCGTATCCGACGACATATACAAAACGGACTGTAGCGCATGTTGGTACACTGAGTATACACACATAATGTATTGTCAGAAGGAATTAGCTCACATTGTAAATATTAATGATTGCTTTGTTTATATTCATGTATTTGGAAAAGATAAGTTTGTTTTATATAATTTATGAATAAATGTACAATATATTCTATGGCACTGGTCCGTCGCGTGATACGTTTGATAGATTACCGTTCCCCGTGAGCTCGGTTGTATGGCACACAACCATTACTCTATGTTTACCAGACGCACCTACTTATAAAACCACTTATTGAAATGTTTATCTCGATTTGCATAAATTTAATATAAAAATATGCGTTTGTAAGAGGACTGAGTAGAGAAAGTCATGTTGTTGAGAGCTGTAGTTGTGGTTATTGGTCATTTGTAGGTGCGGCGACCTGCGTCGTGGCTCTAACAACGACGACCCGACGCAGCTCGTGGCGACGCTGCAGGTGACTGAGCTGGTAGGCGCCGTGTCCATGTTGTACGGCATGTTACTTCACCAAGGTGCGCCACCACGAGACTCGACCTCTGCACCACCCGCACTGCCTCCCCACACGATCGCTGTCACCATCGCCACCATCAGACTGCTCAGTCGTGTCGCCGAACTCGACTTGCAGATGTTCCAGGTAATGTTACTCGAAACTTTCTTTTGTTTTATTGAAGTATCAACAGTGTTGCTTTACAGGCCATTGATAAAAAGTAACAATATAATGTAGTATAACAATATAACAGGATGAGATTGACCCATAAGGTTCCTCTGTACAGCAGACGTGTTAAATTCCTGCATCATCTTCAAGTTGTACTGCACAGAGGGGTAGTGCTGCCCTGGAGAAGTACTAATGGCTGAGTGGTTGATTCCAAGGTCGCGTGTTCACATCCGGCCAGATCAATGGTTTTTAAGTTTGCTTAAAAGCCACATCTCCTGTCATTAGATTTACCGGAATGTAAAACAACTCCTGAAGGACGAAATTCTATCACACCGGTGGCGCTGATATCCTGGTAATTTCCCATGTAGTTAAGAAATAAAATATTTATGTGAAAGATGAAAGTCAGGAATATTCTGAATTGGTGCTTGTAGAGAAGTGGCATAGATTCGTAATAGTTCAGCTTCTATGATTTTCTGTTTACATGAGAAGTAGCAGGTTGTGTTTTGTTGACAATATGCAACATCGTCAAGACAAGGGATAATAGGGGAGTGAGAGACATGGAGGAACCTCAGCAGTAATTACAACTTACTGATTGCAGTTTCGATGCCCAGCCCACTTGTTCCTCTTCCCACCGGACACATTCATACCGTACCGTCAGGAATAATAAACATGACGTCATTGTTTATATAATCGTTGGACACAATTTTAAAGCAATATTTGTTCCACCTTTACTCTTCTGTATTACACGCATAGCAAGTACAGAAAGTGTTGATACCCACATTTTACTACAAATATAGAGCCCCACCTGAGTCCAAATCATTTAGAATCGCGTCTAAATGTTCCGCGTGTTTGCTAAGTCTTCTTCATTTTTCTTTTAGAAAATAATCCTAACATTTTGATTAAAATACCAAAAGATATTTTTGAGACAAATGAAATATATATCTTGAATTTTCTGTGAATGTCCTCAGAAGTCCTCTTCATTCTAAATAATTTTCGTATAACTGGTAAACTGTAAGAGATATAAAAATCTTAGTGCACAACAAATGTCTATCCAATGGGTCCCTTTTTGAGATACGTAGTCCGTATTATTAGTTTTGATTTTTCAATAATTATACTTTTGCAAATAGGAAGGGTTTTGTTTTTTTTATCGCTTTGTCATACAAAGGGAGTGGAATTTCAAAGACATCGCACAGCGATCAGCTATTCAACTTAAACTGTACTGCATTGCCATGTTCCCCTGTATTTATAAGCAAATACTTGTGCTAAACGCCTTCTACAGATGTTTATTGTCTATAAACAGTAGTGTTACAAGAATAAGTTTGTGTAAGAATAGTTGCTACAGTAAAGGATGCGATTGTTTTAAAAACGAGTTAAATTGTCGATGATGATGATGATGATGATGATGGTGAAGTTAGAAAGGAAGACGATGAGTCTTGTCCAAACATTTGCGGAGGCTTGGGCTGGGGCAAACCGAGTAGGCCACGCCAATGTTTGTCTCGGTCTCCACCACTGTTTGGATGGATTTAATTGAATGATTTCACCATCTAAATTAGCTTTTGTGCTTGTTGGCCCTATAGGATGAAACGGGGACGCGTCTCTCTCTCTCTGTAAGGTTAATGTTTGTAGAATGCCCACCCGCCCGGCCGCTGTCGCTGTCAACAATGGCAAAAATGTAATTGCAAGTCAACAACTTGGTGTGTTTTGCTTAGCAAGCGTTCCCGATGCAAAAAAGGCTGATAACATCATACCCAACACACGATCATGATTTGTCACTCATCTAGGAATGGGAGGGAAGAAAGAGAGATACCGTTCTGTCCCCATCCTTATGTTTATAAGGTTACCCATTGGGTTTGAGATAGATTATATCTAGTTACCTAGTTCAACTTTCACTTATTCACAGTTATTACATCATTTTATTTTCGCATTCGCTTCACATTGTTCCGTGACGTAGAGGTGTGAGGAGTTACTCCTGGGCGGTTCGCAGTCGGAAACAAAAGATTTCGAATTATGAAAGCGCTTTCTGTTGCACCAGTAAGTCACTCACTCACTCAAAGGCAGAACCACTTCCTTCGCTCGCTTATATTGCCGTAGGAAGTTTTTGCACATTTCCATTGCGCTCCAGATTGTGAAAAGTCCAGATGATCTGGGTCTCCGATGTTTACGGTGGACGAACTCCGGAAGTACTATTATGTGATAAACATAAAGGATCGTTAGATTATTATTCACGGTGAGTCACCTAACTCTGCGACCTAAAATATCTCCGAAATGAAACACAATATGAAAATTCCAATTGGTGAGGAATGTACCTATGTCAGGGGCTCACAAATGAGAAGGTATGCATAATCCACAAAGGTAAACAAATAACACTTCCAATACAAAATTGCGTTTTTTTAATGGAACATGTATGTTTATTCTAGCAAAACGACAACTAGAGCCACAGTTAGTGATAACACACTTGGTTCTACTTTTCTAAACACATTTGCTAGTGACCTATAGTCACTATTCACTCAGAAATGTCATTGTTGTGCATTACATCCGGCATGAAAAATGCACCCTCAAGTCTCCAGCTTGAAAACCTCGCATCCACAACATCTCCGGAAACTTGTGCATAATTTGCGGGACATCTTACACTGGAACTGCGATAATAGACCCAGTTTTAATCCCACAACGTCCATGAGGAGTAGAGTGTGTTGCAGAAATGATGCACATCGCTGTCTGTTTAATGTTCCCTGATACAAATAAGAACCTAAAATTCCGTTACCAATGATTTTCAAATAGGTGGATAGGACGGGGAGGTCCTGTGCGGTGGCCACTTCGGTCACCAGACTTGACGCAATTGGTCTTATTTCTCTGTGACACAGTGAAAGATAGACTGTACCAAAAACCGCTAACGATAGTTGGGGATATGCAACATCGTATTACTGAGGCAATAACTGTGGAAACACTGCAATCCGTGCATCACTCTCTTGTTACCAGTTTCCAAAAGGAGGACACTTCGAACATCTGTTGAAGCGACAGGGTTCCATCGGCCAAGACTCTACTGGTGATTTGTAGGCGCATTTTCCATGCCGGATGTAATGCACAACAATGAAATTTCTGAGAGCTATAGGTTACTAGCAAATGTGTTTAGAAAAGTAGAACCAAGTGTGTTATCACCAACTGTAGCTCTAGTTGTCATTTTGCTAGAATAAACATACATGTTCCATTTAAAAAAAAAACGTAATTTGGTATTGGAAGTGTTATTTGTTTACCTTTGTGAATTATGCATACCTTCTCATTTGTCAGCCCCTGATATAGGTACATTCCTGACCAATTGGTATTTTTATATTTTGTTTCATTTCGGAGATATTTGGGGTCGCAGAGTTACGTCGGACACTCTGTATAACACCATGAAACAGAATTTTGTTTAAGTTAATTTTGTTATTGTTTCTCATTAAGTATTTTTGTAAACACTATGTAAACGCAATTTTGCTTATGGAAATTAATTTTAGGAAAATGACATTTTTTTAATTTCAGGAAAATGCTTTTATTTAGAACAAGAATGGATCTGCAACTCCCACATACAACATGTGGTACCCAGTTCCTGTCTTGGTCTCCTTCAGGCATACCAAATTAATACGTGTATGCTAAGCAGAAGTTACTAGCATTCTTTATTCTATGCTTTACTGCTTTCTATCCCAGGAAAACAGTCCCATAACTAAAGCAGTCTGGATGAGGCTTACAGCAACGAAAAGATGTCATTATTTATCAACAATCTGAGACAGCAAAACATAGAGTGGACTGTTCTTAACTAATATAATTGTAGCATATTAATTTCATATTATTGCACCAAAGAAGTGATTATATAAAATTTGGGATACTCAGTGTAGTTTAGTAGTGACCTGATTCATCCAAAACAAGTATAAAATTTAGTTAAACAAGGAAAAATATATTTTGTTACATGGTGTAACTCTCCTGTAACCTTTCTTCGTCTTTGTCATTATTGTCCGTCGTGTCCATTCAGTCAGTTGCTTCTGTCGCTACAGTAAACATGGCGTGTCACTTATCTATGGAAGAACCTAACTTTATTTGCAAAGGTTACTGTAAGCTCATATCTACTCCCAGAGAGTTTGTTGAAAGATAAGCTCTGCAACACCTACAAGAAAAATTATATATCTAATCGTGGATAAATAAGAGACTTCGGTGTTACACAAGAGACATTCCAGGAGATCAATTTCAGCATAAAATAAACTAGATGAAATGTGTGCCAGTTTAGAGCGATTTCCCTAAAGAAAGTCGCCAGGATTCCTGGCGAGACATTTTAGAGGACAAAGTCAATATTTTGTGCAAGGTAAGAGTGCTTCTGCCGACAACTGTCAATTGTCTTGTCCAATGGAGACACTCCCTCGAACAGGTTATCATGCCCGGAAGGCGATACTCCTTTAATACCAGAAGAGTAGTTGTGGGATTCTTTCCTTAGGACAATATCTGGAGACTTAAAAGCTAGATGAAAGAGGATATGCGACGTTAGTGTGTCAATCAAATAGGAAGAGTACGTGAAACATTGGTCGAGTCGACAGCAAGTTGGCGCACAACCTCCAGGTTGGTACTAGAAGACATTGAGGTACAGACATACTTAATCGTAATTTCCTACAGGTTTCTAGTCCCCGCCGAGTCTAACCCGACGTACTTCTAGTAATGTCAGAAGTACCATCGTACCAGGGCTTCGCAGCGCCTGCTTCAGAGCAGCTAGGATTAAACTGAAACCCTCCCTCTCATACGAGGGAGAACCGAAGTTCTCTGTAGCTCTTTCCATTGGGGACTCTTAAAAAAGACCACTCCTTCGGGTGGAAATGGATACGCTAACCTACCCGGGAAGACTCATAACCTCGGCCGGGCCGTCAGCGATCTAGTACACCAGCTACTATAAGAAATTCTCGAAGGGTCTGCCAACCCTACGTCGGCCCTTATGACAATCATACATACGTAATAGTAACGTACGTGAGCGTGTTCGCCAACGAAAGCAGTGAAGATCAAAGGAACTGTGTTAGCTGGTGTGGCAAAATCTACTGTTCTCTGAAGCTGCTATTACAGGAGAGATTAGAGAAGTCTTGTGCTTGACTTCCCAGGGAGTGAAGTGCACTAAAAGAGAGTGCACGTGGCGAAAGATTGAACTAGTTTCTTTACTAACTGTGCTGGTTGACAGCGAAGCAGGTGTACGTGCATCACGCGGCGTACATACCTGGCGGGACTCGAAGGCAAGACTCCTACTTGTCTCAACACAACTCAGCAGAATACACGATATTCTGTAAAAATGTTCTTTGTTTCGGTGTACTGGATCATCTAGGTTAACCTGGGCACATTCAGCGTTTGTAATTAATTTGATCAACTATGGCCGCGTATAATAATGAGTAATGGTGCGTAGCGATACATGGTAACGTCGAGTTTCTAAGTCAAAGTTCTTATACAGCTAAGTAGAAGAACTTATCTTGTAGCTTCACTATCATAATTTAATCACTGTTTGGTAATAAATAAATTCTACTATTTCCTTTTTCATACAAAACACACATGACTGCAGTAAGTCTTCTTTAATCTTGTTGATACGGCACAACAGGTTTGGATGGCTGTGAAGTCGCTTTTCATGCTTCATTGCCATGAATTCATATGAGGGGAAGTGCGTATGAAGTAGAAGTTACGCTGGAATCTCTTTTACCCTCGTGTATATATACTATTTTTGAACTGGTTCTCGCGCCCCAATTCTTTGTTTGAGTGAATCGTCTCGGTAAATGTTGAACTTCCGGCAATTTACAAATATTGATTGGTCGAAAGGATGCTCATGCCACGTGTCGAAGTGCAGAAATTAACAGTTGGCCTATAACGGTATCTTGAAAATAGCTAGACATACAATAGCTCTCCCAAAACATCGGCCCCAACTGGAAGCCACTTGTCAAGAGGGATGCAAGGACTTTGCAAAGATATAGAATACGACTTTGAAGCGAACATCATAAGGTTCACAAATACCTGAAATACTACCAAATAAAGTACATTGGATTGATAGAGTCGACATGAAAAATTCAATGCCACGGCCGAAATTTGAACCACGGATCTACTGGTTTCCGTCCAGTCGCTCTTACCCATTGAGCCATTTCATGTTGACTCTATCAATCTAATGTCTTAACCTGTATACGTCTAGTGTGAAGAAATGGTTAATTTCCATCAATTAACTTAAATAAAGTTACAATTATACCTCGCCTTTAACTCCAATCGTCACATCGACGGCCTTTCTCCTTTGGAACATTCGAAGATAACTCGTATTCGTTGCGTTTTAATCATTAGGTCACACACACACATTCACACTCTCATTCATATTTCCAGACTCTACGGAATATGAGGAGAATTTTTCTTGGTCGGAGAAAAATCCCCACCCCCACCGCCAGGAATCGAACTCGGGGCCTCGGGCAAGGTAGGCAACTATCGACTGAGCTACGGGACCAGCCATTATATATATATTGCAATTTACGTCCTCCAACGTTGTCATTTCGGACGATGAATGAAATGGGTGAAATGATGCTCAAACGAGTCTGGTGTCCATGGAGCTTAGAGTTACCCGACATTCGTCTATCAGGATAAGGGGAAACCCCAGGAAAACCTTATCCAGATAACTCACCCTCACCTAGATTCGAACTCGGGACCTCTTGAACGTGAGGCAGACAGGCCACCATCTACGCTACCAAGGCGGGACCAGCCATTATATACATATTGATAGTGAATCTATACGAACACTTAAGTAAAGAATTAAGCTGACCATTCATATGAAGCTCTGTTTAGCGTCAATTGAGAGTGAATGTTTTTACTAAAGTAGTTTATTAAGTATTGTCGTGCTACCATGGATTTATCTTTGGTAATAGATACCTCACAGATAACGCACTCATTACTCCACGTGGAGTGAACATATATCTGATTCCTGTGAATTCCATTGGCTGAAGTGATACGGTCATTGGTGCTTAGCACAGCGCTGGGAAGCGCGGCAGTTCTCCTCTCACTCTTACAATAACAATCAGTGCGTTATCTGAGTGGTTTCTACCTATATTACCAAAGATAAATCCATGGTTCGAGCAACACACTGTAAAAGTAGTGCTGCGTGATTTAATCGATTAATCAAGACGATTAATCGATTAATTTTTTATTTTAGATTAAATATTTAAAAATTTTGATCGATTAATCGAGTCGATTAAAATTAATTGAAACGATTAATCGATTAATTTTTTATTTTAGATTAAATATTTAAAAAAAATTGATCGATTAATCGAGTCGATTAAAATTAATTGAAACGATTAATCGATTAATTTTTTATTTTAGATTAAACATTTAAAAAAATTTGATCGATTAATCGAGTCGATTAAAATTAATCGATTACAATAAATTATATCAAAACTCTTTTAGCCAAATTTGGCACTCTTTGTTTTGATGTATTGCTTCCAACCTAAACAGACTTTCCAACGTATCAAGCTTTCGCTAGACACGTAACGTTCTTTGAACTTTGAGGTAATATAACTCCTGAGAGCTAAAAGAAATCACTCTGAACCCCGAGAGAGTGTAAGTAACACTTCTGTTGTGAAATATTCTAGGAGGTACATAACTACATACAGATGCTGACAGAGAGGTTTCTTTCCTTACTGCTTGTGTGTGACAACATATCGTATACAACTTTTATCGCTTGCTAGCATAAACTGAACTGTACAACCTTGAACCGAACACTTCGCTTACGCAGCTGATCCCTCTTCTTAGAGCTGCTGGTGGTGTAACTGCAGTAAGCCAATCACGTTTCTGAGTTCGTGACAGTGAGTGAAAGTTTTGTGTTAAAAAAGGTTAAAATAAGGAAAGACGCTATAAAAAAGCAACTGCATGTCAGTCTCACAAATCTTAGTAGATATTGATATAATACTTACTAAATAATTACTTACAGAAATATTCTATATCTAATTCAATGCATTTATAAAGCATGTGCACTTGATGGAAACACAAATTTTGAATCTAAATATTTAAACGTTTCATAAATAATGAAATGTACAGAGTATTAAAGTACTTTGTATAATCCTTACACGTAGTTTTCGAACAGATAATATCTCGATTAATCGATAGATTAATCCATTAAAGTAACATGGTTAATCGATTAAAAATGTTGATCGATCTACAGCATTAAATAAAAGTGATAATTTGGACAACTCCAGAGAGTCACAATAACAAAAGAATTCGTCACTGATGTTGCATTAAGGAATGATGCAAGCAAATTTGATACTCTTACCCGAAGTTCATACCTGCATCCGTTTAAAGCAGGCATGTACTGTCCATCGCTGTCGACAACCCTTGTCTACCCAAAATTCACCGGAAATGCACGTTTTGACGTCCCCTGGATAAAGAAGGTCACTTTATTAAAACATTTGTGTGCGCGCCTGCGTCTGTAAACAACATAACTGTTAAATTTAACAGTAATTTAGGTTCAGCGTCTTGCAAGAAGCGACACCAAGGCCTTCAGAAATCCCCCCCCCCCCGCCTGCGCGTGAGCTGAGTAATGATCATCAACAGAGTCGCTGGAATCTGAGATAGGCTTAGTTGGGAATCTTTTGGCAAGAGGGTCCATTTGTATTATCATGAGAGTTGTGTTGATTGATTGGCTCGCCTCGCTGTATACATACAACTAACATTATGAAACCTCGATGAGTAGTTAATCACACAATTCTAACAGTCGTACCGCATAACACACCCCCGAGCTGCGTACACGTACGTACGTACGTACGTACGGTCCCACGAGGGTCAGGTCTGGTAATGAATCTGCTCAGTTCAGCGCACCAGCAAATATTCCGCCGTGTTTGTACAGAGAAGACATGTTGATTCCATTTAACATCCGCTCGCTTCTTGTAACCATGGTAACCCCTGTCATCAACAGTTCCATTGCCACCCAAAAATTCACTTTTATAGAAATACGTGTTTTAGGACCCCTTAAGAAAAATACGCACGTGTGTATGTGAACTTCTTAACGAAAACTTTATCTCCCCACCACAGACAATAGTTTTCGAAAATTTTTATTTTCTAAAAAATGGCTCTAATACAAGTTAAAGATATTTTCATGATAAATAAAATGTATTATTCAATTTTGTGGGAATGTCCTCAGAAGTCCTCTTCATCCTGCACTTTTGTATACCAGCTAAACGTTTCGAGGTGTTGTATTTCTATAAAAGAGAGGCTGATTGTGCCTTAGAACTCTGCTAAAGATTTAATGATAAATAAAGCTATTTGAAAGCAAACATATGCGTCGGTTGTGATGGCATTAGAAAATTCTTCAGGATCGAATGGAAATAATCATTTCTTTCACACTAGCTGTGTGTAGGCTAAGGTTTGAATGAATAGAACCAGACTGAAAAAATTCAATGGCATAGCCGGTATTTGAACCACGGATATCCCGCTCTCCATGCGGCTGCTCTAAACCGCTGAGCTACTATGGCCAACATGCCGACATGACATTAAATTCTCCAACTGATTCCTATTATTCCCGGTAGACCACTAGGGGTTCTCGTATACAATGAGAAACGCACCTTTTGTGACGACTTACCAGCGTGCAAGTACTTAAGTCCCAGGCTTAATAGTTAAACCACTGAGTTGTTTTGTTTTTTGGAGGTAAATTAATGGAAATAATCATTTCTTCAATAATCAACGATCAATAATCAAAAGGTGCGTGTCTCATATGAGAACTCCTAGTGGTCTACCGGGAAAATATGAGTCGGTTTGAGAATTTAATGTCATGTCGGCATGTTGACCATAGTAGCTCTAGGTTTAGAGCAACCGCACGAAGAGCGGGAGATCCGTGGTTCAAATCCCAGCTATGGCATTGGACTTTTCAGTCTGGCTCTATTGATTGAAATCTTCAGAATCTGTTCATTAAAACACTTATAAGTTTGCACTTTGGTTGTTTATAGCTTGTATAATTACACGACCTTTTAAATAGTTTCGTTCTACATGTGTGCTTTTAAAACTACGGTAGTTTAGCCATTCAGCAATCTTTAGCTACAGAAAAGCACAAAGAGGGGTCTGTGTGTGTGCATTAAGTCATATTATACTCCCCTTTCTTGAATTTTCAGTGGTACATTCTCGTGTTCAGATTCTTAAGCATTTTAAGAGGTGGTCGTTATGTTACGTCTTTAATATTAGGTTCTTTTTGCGCGGTCAGGGTTTAAAGAAAAAGTATCTCAACTTGTGATTTGAGAAAAGCATTTGCATGTTAAAGTAGAAGGCAGTAATAAAGAATATCTAGGAAATGTTTAACGGTACCGAAAAGTTGTGTTTGGTATAAATTGTGTGGTTTAAAAAGAGCAACTTTTGTACAGTAACATTTTGTGTATCTCTTTCGGTTTACCACTTATACAAAAGTCATTAGAATGAATAGGACGAGGATATTCAAGGTGTAGGTACATTTCACTAGTTGTAAAAACATATTAAATGTATGGTATTTTAACAAAACTCGTTAGTCACACTCGCACACTTTTTCGTATTAACTCAAGGACCATCAAAACCTGTACTTTTGGCGGTGAAATCTCTTGTGTGGATTGCCATATCTTCTCTACGCACTATGAGAGTAAAGAAACGAAATTCTGTCTAAAAACATACGTGAAGTGGCAGAAAGTTTCAATTCTACACAATTGATCTACGTGCTCTGTATCAAGGAAGGGTACGTTGGTTCTCCTACAGAGTTCCACAGTCAATACAGAATGGTGACACTCAACACGTTTCAACTTTGTTTACCCATATTTGATACGTACTTTGTAATGTTTTGTAAGTTGTAAGCTGTGCAGTTTGTTCGGTTAACTCTAACAGTCTGCTAATTGTCCTCTTCTAAAATTTTTGTCTTCGCCCAAAATGAACTTGGCCAGAGAACACTTCCGGGATATGATTTTAAATCGTCATTAAAGGGAAGCGGGAAGTGTGGAGTACATCCTGGAGAGAAAATAATTCTGTATTTCTCCACTATTATTAAGTGAGTGCTTTTGGAGTAATAAAAAAAAAAAACACACACACACACACACACACACACACACACACACACACACACACACAGCTACATATATTTGGCTATTAGGAACGTCTATGGCAAATGTCATCATCCTAGCTTTGATCTCCTTTCTGTTTAAAAAAGTTGTTTAATAAGTAAACAAGAAAATGTTTTGTGAAAAAAATAGGATACATTGCTGCTCCAAAATTAGAATAACTGTGAATAGCACAGCACTCAATTTTTTTACACTTGAGCCTCATATATTTGTTACGATATTGAGCTACAATTATATAAGTATCTCTAATGGTTTTGCTACAGTAATTTGTTTAATATGAAGAAAAATTAAAATATAAAATTGACATATTTCTTTCCAAGAAGATATTGCCATATTCAAATGGGGAATTATTTCGTCATAACTACAGGTCATTATAATTTTATATGAAAGAGAAATGTACAAAATTTCAAACTTCTAGGTCCAATAGTTGCTAAGAAAAATAGCCATAGGGTCTTGAATTATGTTGTTACCATTTAAATGGAATGCACTCATATATTTAAAGCGTATTTAAATAAAGAAGCATTGTATATAAAACTATATATATGTATGTTCTTGAATAACCGTAACCTTTCACAGCCGGAGTCTAATTTGAATGTAGAAAAATTTTCCGGGCGTAGGAGCCGTGGTCTGATGGAGTTGGATGATCCATACGTTTCGTTCACGTCTGAAGTGAACATCAGTGGCGCCGTGGTCTGAGTCTTCTGGGTGAAGTCTCAGTCAGAAATTATATATAAGTATATTCTTGTTCAGAAAATAACAGAACTTGAATGTATGAAAATGAAAAATTACATTTTTTACCATTTCACAATTCCCGCTTCCCCTAAGACCTAAACATTGTAAAGACTGACTTAGAAATACATTTGGTGAAGAAGTCCCACATTAGTACCTACAGCAAATTTAAAAGAGATAGACTTTCTCTTAGTGATGAATTTCGTGAAGGACTAAGTACAAGAACTGTTGTTACTGACGGACATGTTGGACATTGGTATAAGTCAATTACATCAACAGTTAGACGTGAGAAAACTTTGTTGTCATAAACTGACTACCGATCAAAAACAACAACGTATTGATTGCTACAGAAAATTCCGAGCTGGCACTTCAAATTTCGTTTGGAATATCTTTATTGGTTGGATTATGGTTGTTTTGTTTTAGAGTGTGTTGGGAGCCGAAGGTATCTCCCTGCAGTTCCGACACATCGCCAGTTACCTGTTGTGGTACTGCTCCCAGGATAAAGAAAAAGAACTGCTTCATGAAGTGGTCCGTGTTGTCGGCTTCTTCACGGTCCGTAACCACGACAATCAGGTAAGTCACCTTAATCGGGGTAAGCTATTTTACCATATTGCTTATCGGTATATCGGGAATTCAGTAGACTAAGTGATAGTTTTGAAATCACTTTCTTTTCGTACAATTAGGAAATTAAAAGAGATATAACTAACGTTTTCCCATTTTAGATAATTATTGTAAAATTCTAACGATTAACAACTCCACAGATATGTATTTGACATACATCGTGTTTTTAACAAGATTTATACTATCCCTTATGGTTATTAAAAGGTTATTTAGAGAACATTGGAACTGATTTATTGAATACCAAGTACACGCTTAGAGATTCCAGTCATTGGACATACAGTTTGGTAGACAAGTGTGTTCAATGTTTACTCGCTGGCAACTTATCGAAGTGTTGTAACAAATGAAAAACCTCTCCTTTAGTTGGCGTATTTTCCCTTTAATTCATCCCCGCCACATTGCTGACCTACCTTCACTTACATGCTCCTTGTTGTTGCTCTCCTGGCCTTGCATAAATGTTCATTTTTTAACAGATAAAATAGAAATAGTGAAAGACAGTAAAATTCGGTAGAACCGTGGTATTAATGACAAATGTCCGTGGTCGAGATGATAGCTCCTTGCTGGTAACAAAAGAATGTCGGAGGAGCGAGAAGTATATAAATAATATGGAAGCGCGTGTGTGGTTGGGGCGCCCAGTTATCTTAATGGCAGACCAGGAACAAGGCACGCCCGCCTCTAGGTATTTCCGTCGCGACGACATTAAGATAGTGCGTCTCGGCTTTATCTCTGCTAGACCCACAGACCTTCCATTTATCATTTACAGGTCTAACTGTTTCATATCCAATGCCACGATTTGGACCTCTCTAAATAACAATCGCTCTTCATGTCAGTCGAGTAGTAATGGTAGATAGGTATACCGACAATTTATTTTCGACAGAATCTCGATATCTCATCTCCTTGTAGTAAATAAAGTCCCAAAAATGGTAAAGACAACGGAAAGTGGACTGTGACGTATTGAAACTCAAACTAAAAGCAACATGTACCTACCGTGTTGTATGTGCTTCTCTTTGTGTTGTAATTTGCCTTTGTAAGAGGCCCCAAGTCCCTACGTCATTATTAGCTTCTTTGAACGGCGTCAAGACGTATAATAAAGTAGTTAATTGTTAACTGCATACTTTGGCGCAGTGGCGTGTGAATTACTGGGTTAAATACAGCCTGGGCTCGGCGGGACCAATATGATCATAACAGCCAAGCCGATGTATTACTTGACAGACCGCTGAGCCGTATTGACCTTCAGGTGATCAGCGCTGTGATCGTCTCTGGTCGATTAAAAGAGTGAAATACGAGGGCTGTTCAATTAAGAATGATCCTAATTTTTTACGGGCACAATAAAATTCAATCTTATATTCTGTTAGCTTAATGCGAAACAAACACGCCGTAGTAGTTTCATTGTTGGTACTGCTGGTTCCCGCCTGTAAGAACCACGCAACCAGGCAAGTTCCCACATGTTCAGTATCGCCTACGACTACAATTGAGGTTACATGCAGTTAAAGTTGATGTTAGAGGAAGATCCGGAGCTTCTTTCAAACGTAATCACTGCTGATGAAACTTGGCTACATCATTTTGATCCTGAGAGCAAACAGCAAAGCTCAGTGTGGAAATCTCCATCATCACCAACCACCAAAAAGCAAAAGTGGTTACTTCTGTTGGGAAAGTTATGATCGTCTCATTCTTTGATATTCATGGAATGCTTTATCAGCACGTTGTACCTGCACACACACCAGTAACTGGGGAATACTACACGGATGTCCTGAAAAAAATACAAGTCCATATCAGGCGCAAAAAAAAAAACACATTTCCGTGAAGCAGGCTGGATGATACACCACGATAATGCGCGACCGCATATTGCCAATATTGTTGCTCAATATCTTGGAAAAAATCAACGTGAAGTGCATCCCTCACTCTCCCAATAGTCCGGATTTAGCCCATATGACTTTTTTTTCTATTCCCTAACTTGAAGAAACGCCTTCGTGGGAGGCATTATCCATTATCAGAAGCAGTGGTGAAGGCTGCGGAGGCGATTTTGAAGGATCTCTCAAAAATGGTTTCCAGCATGTCTTTGAAGACTGGCAGAAACGCTGGGACAAGTACATCGCATTCAGGGGAGACTATTTTGAGAACGGCCATCAAAATTATGAGGATGAGTAAAGGTACGTTGTCAAAAAAAAATGAGATCATTCTTTATTGAACGGCCCTCGTATTAGTAAGTTGATGTACAGTAAATTACGAAACACAAATAGAGCGACTGGAAGCTGCGTGTGTCTATATGATATGTTTTCTCGCGCCTGCCGATGTATGACACATTGCTGTCCAGAAGACATGATTATATCTGAACAGAGTATACATACACTGGACTCGCCGTGTATGTGCGATAAGATCAGATAAACATCTCCGAGTTACGAATTTTTCCCCATATGCCATCTCGCTTTGCGATGTAGTACTCTCACATCATGACGTCACACAAACAACCTGTGAGCTACACAGTAAATCCATACAACACCTGACAGCGCATTCCAGCGAGAAAGAGTTTGATAAATGCATTTAAGTGAATTTTGCATCAGAATATCCATAGAATGGGTAATTCTTAACCTCATGCTTTACCAAGTGTGTTTAATAAAACCATAGACTTACATTTATTCTATGTTAAGAATTAGTTATAAAATAGGGAGACATTTAACTGTTCATAGTTTGGATATGCAACTTTGTGTATGTTCTGCTGTATATATTTGTTTATAAATCTTCTTGAACAGTAAACGTCGATGTTATTCATGTATACTGTATGCAATTTGTATGTCTTTTTTGAACAAAATGTACGTCTTCCAATGTTAAATCATATTAGACAATGAATCAAATACAACTCAGAGCCCAAAGTACATAGAACTCTTGAGTTGTCAGACATTCATCTTTCAGGATAAGAGAAAACCTCTAACGTTAAGTCATATCAGACGATGAATGAAATGATGTTCAAATGAGTACAGGGTACATAGAGCTTAGAGTTACCAGACATTCATCTTTCAGGATAAGAGAAAACCTCCAACGTTAAGTCATATCGGACGATGAATGAAATGATGTTCAAATAAGTACAGGGTACATAGAGCTTAGAGTTAGCAGACATTCATCTTTCAGGATAAGGGAAAACCTCCAACGTTAAGTCATATCGGACGATGAATGAAATGATGTTCAAATAAGTACAGGGTACATAGAGCTTAGAGTTACCAGACATTCATCTTTCAGGATAAGAGAAAACCTCCAACGTTAAGTCATATCGGACGATGAATGAAATGATGTTCAAATAAGTACAGGGTACATAGAGCTTAGAGTTAGCAGACATTCATCTTTCAGGATAAGAGAAAACCTCCAACGTTAAGTCATATCGGACGATGAATGAAATGATGTTCAAATAAGTACAGGGTACATAGAGCTTAGAGTTAGCAGACATTCATCTTTCAGGATAAGGGAAAACCTCCAACGTTGAGTCATATCGGACGATGAATAAAATGATGTTCAAATGAGTACAGGGTACATAGAGCTTAGAGTTAGCAGACATTCAACTTTCAGGATAAGAGAAAACCTCCAACGTTAAGTCATATCGGACGATGAATAAAATGACGTTCAAATAAGTACAGGGTACATAGAGCTTAGAGTTACCAGACATTCATCTTTCAGGATAAGGAAAAACGTCCAACGTTAAGTTATATCGGACGATGAATGAAATGACGTTCAAATAAGTACAGGGTACATAGAGCTTAGAGTTACCAGACATTCATCTTTCAGGATAAGAGAAAACCTCCAATGTTAAGTCATATCGGACGATGAATGAAATGATGTTCAAATAAGTACAGGATACATAGAGCTTAGAGTTACCAGACATTCATCTTTCAGGATAAGAGAAAACCTCCAACGTTTAGTCATATCGGACGGTGAATGAAATGATGTTCAAATGAGTACAGGGTACATAGAGCTTAGAGTTACTATGTTCCCGTCTTCCCTAATCTCTCTAAACCGGTGACTTTCCATAACAACTTTCGTCAGACATATGTCATAGAGAAAGTTAAACTCTAAAGAGTTAAAAACTGCGCATTTTTGTTACATCTTTCAGTTAGTACTATTTAAACTGTTGATTAATGAAAGAATTTTGTATGTTATATGTAATTTTTTGTGGTTTGTAAATACTTTTTTCTTGTCAAACATGAGTGTGTGGGAGCGAAAGCCAGTCGATCTTTAACATGTCACGGTACCGGATGCACGGACGTACGTGGGACCCTTAACGTCTCCAGATATTACGTATTATTGTTAACTGCTATCGAATGAATACAGTTGCTGTGTATTGCTGGCTAATTTCCATTGGTCTTTACTTTGTTATGCTGGAGAACTTTTTTTTTTTTCATTGTAATATTGTACGTGCCTTGCCAACAGCCTGATATGAGAGAACTGCCTTCTGTACACAAACTCGTTAATGACTCTTTTTACCTTATCTGATTATTTCATTGAGATTAACATAAGGAAACTATTTTACTTTTCTTTTTATCATTTCTTTATAAAATCATTGACCTTGGCAGTTAGTAATTGGGAAACAACAAAACGTTGGGTAGGTAGGTCTACATTTTATGGTATGTTGTAGTTTAACTGGAGTGTTTGAAAAATGCAAGTGCTCGTAATGATTGTCCCGTTCCCATGATAATACCGTCAAAAGGAAAAGCTTTTGTTGCCTCTTCAAAGGGATTTTTTTTCCAGGAGCGTAGCATTTCCACTTGCTTTAATATTTATATTTTCGTACTTCACTATTGGAGAAAACGTTACCTACCTACTGCAATTTACAAGTGCTCCCTTTTCCCTCCTCTAACCTTTACCTAAAATACACAAGGTATCACGTTTCGCCAAAAAGTTTCCTACCTGAATGTCGCCTTTAGCGTCTCCTCAAACGCTTTTGTTACCTCTCTACTCTTATGCGAGCTACTCTTACAGATACCTACTTCTCTGTCTATTTCATGTTAATCACGGGATGCAACTGAAGCTTTTTATCCAAATCTCCCATCCAAAACTGGTAAACTGTAAGCTTACTGCACAACAAACATAAAGTTGGGGCTGGACAGAACCATTTCTCAGATTTTCCTGGTTATTTCTCTGAATTTTCCAGTAGTAATCTTTTGTTTTGAAATGGGAAGTCATTCACTGTGTTATCTCTTGCCCATACAAGGATAATGTAATTTCAAAGTCGTTACTTAGGAGTGCAGATGTAAGCCTGCTGTAATCCCACGTCTCCCTGCAACTTAGGAAATACGGGGCCTGTCCGTAAAATAAGTTCTCCAATTGTATGTAATATATAAAGCATGCTTATTGTCAACGAATGTTAAATTGATGGAAAGACGGAACTTACAGCTATTTTTCAACGTAATCACCATTGCGATCGATGCACTTTTGCATGCGCTGTGGCAGTTTTTGTATATCCTTGTCATAGCACTCTCCCGCCAAGTTGCGCAGTAGCACTCAATCTCGCTTTTCAAATCATCGTCGGTCTGGAAATGTGTTCCACCCAGGTGTGACTTCAACTCGGGAAACAGATGACAATCACTAGGTGCTAAGTCTGGACTGCCCCATCCGAACTGGGCCAGGAGATCACACGTTACATGTGCAGTATGGGAACGAGCGTTGTCGTGATGAAAAATCACTCCCTTCGTCAGTATTCCCCTTCTTCGATTTTAAATGGCACATCGCAACATTTTTAAAGTCTCACAGTAGCTAGCGGTAGACATAAACTCGCACAACAATACATCTTTTCTGTCCCAGCACACACTGGCCATCACTCTGCCGGCAGAAAATGTCTGTTTGAACTTTCGTAGCTCCGGCGAATTCGAATGCCGCCATTGACGAGAACGTTCTTTAGTTTCTGGTGTTGTGTAGTGCACCCAGGTTTCATCGCCAGTGACAATTGAATCCAACAATTCCTCGTCCTGTTCTGCATAGCACTCCAGGAATCGGTGGGCCGCTTCAACACGTTGCTGTGAGCATTTTGGGGACCCATCTCGCACACGTCTTGCGATAATGCAAATGTTCGGTCAAAATCTTGTCAATCGTAGTCTTATTGACTTCAGGGATAAGTCGCATGTTTTTGACGTCCATACACTGTGGCCAATAGACTTCGCATAACTGATGATGAATTTCGGTGGAGGTAGTGTCTTTCGCACTCAAACGGATTACTACACGCAACTCACACTTGGCGGAGGAAGTGATAGGAAGCTCCATCGCAAACGGCTGCCCAGCCAAGACTAATGGTTGTAACGGGTTCGTTGTGGTGGGGATTTGAAGGGATGAAGCCAAGCTACACGCCAGTGTTCCCAATCTCGCGTAATAGCGTTCCTCACGGCTCCAGCGCCCGGGAGACCTTATTTTACGGACACGCCTCTTATGTACGTAATGAAATATTTCTACAATCGTCTATCTCGATTAACATGAAACAGATTGAAGAATGAGGGTTGGGAAGAAGAGCACAGAAAGTTGTAGGTTGTAACATACAAGATTTTGGGTGACCTGAGGACATTGTTTCCTTTCACTTTGACTGAAAAATAGTTACGTGCGCCCTTTCCTCTTCCCAAGTACCACGACTGACTGGATTGGACTACGTTACGCAGGGGATTCGGCTCGGAGGACCAAACTTGGCCTTTTGAACCTGTGAGACATCCCCGGGAGGAAGGATGAGGTGAGAGGAGACAGAGGGTGGTCATCCCAAGCAGCCATGACAGTGCAGAGGGCAGAATCCCTACAATGTATCAGTTGGAAACTACCCTACAGGCCAGTACAACCAGGTCACACTAGGCCGGGCTCGGAAATCGGAGACGAAGGAGGAAGTGTTTACCAGGAGCATATCATCCTGCCATGTAACGCCGAGACTCCCGCCGACACTTCTACCCTGAAAGAGACCACCAGATGAGAGATGATGCGAAATGATAATAGAGATGAAATGGAGGGACAGGAAATTCGGGGGATGTAATTAACCTACCCAGCATTCACCTAGCGACCCGGGAAAACCCCCGAAAAAGCCAATGGGTCAGATAGGTCGGTCACGGGAATTGAACGCGGACCTCCCGAATGTGGGCCACAGACGAAACCGTCTGGGCCATCCCGCTTGATATCCACGAGACGGTTGTTGAAAAGAACGTATAACTTACCTTAAGATTACATTAGATTAGATTGATTTGCAATTTAATGAGTAGTTCAGTAGTAGCCACCAAGGTCTGTGAATATTGACAAATGTTTGTGTATAAATACAGTTTTGTAGTTTCACTTGTCTTTTGTCAGTACGTGTCAATGTTTTGTATTGGATTTGCAGTAGATACCACTTATTGTCAGTTCTTGTACACATACATTAAAGTAACGTTTGAACAAACATCAAAGGTAAATTGGTAATGATTTGTCATTAGAACAGTTAGATTCTACTTACAGAGCGTTATCAGGATAATTTGTCACTCAGATCATCTTCTACACATAAAATGATTTTGAATCATTAGGATCAACGTTAAATATTTTGATGGTTTATAATACACACTTTTCTGAAAGCAAGAAAGTTTAGCGCTGGGATGTTACACTTTTGTCGAGTGTTTATTTCATTTGTTATTATAAATGAGGCCCAGTTTTATACAAAGAATTATGTCCGAAGCGTTATTATAGGTTTTGCAAGGATGTTGTGACCGGTTGTGGATTTGCTTAACACAGATGTCACCATGACAACGGTACCGATCGCTCACTGTGTGAACACTTAGTCACCTCATAACTCTGTCAACAGTGTTAACAGTTTAAAACACAAACCTATTTTGGTTGATTTTTATAGGTTCTAATTCTTCTATTTCATGTTCAGATTAAAACGTTACCACAGAATGAGTACACACTGCATTATACTCGTAGATACAAAGAGAATAGCGACAGCACTTGAGAAATTCCAAACAGTAGTAATGGATGTTATAAAAAACGGTTGATACCTTTAAAAATGTTTTCTACTCGTATGAGTTTCTCTACTCACGTTGGTATATGAGTGTAAGTTAATGATTTGCGCTCAGTACGGTAACTAGGAGCGTAGCCGGATGGTAGAGGGAAGAGACAACACCGAATTCTAGAATATGTAAGTTTACTATATCCCAAGTATTAAGTTCAAGTACAAGGCACTCCCGAAGTCTGTAGGAGACTTAGGGCTAAAATGGTGATAACAATTACATAGTTGTACAAGTACCACGGGCTTACTTTGAAAATGTGTGTCGTGTTTGGATCAGCGTGACCTCCGGAAGAACCCAAACTAGAATGGCACATGACTGCCAAAATATGCAATCGTTTAATACTATTACTTCCAATATGGCATCCTAGTGCTGAATCGACAATTCCACGCAAAAGATTTTTATCAGGGCATTTGGAAATTTTACTCCTAACGAGGAATTTCTTTTGCAAACACAGGTCGCACAATGGTTCTTGAGCACTGAAATGTTTAAATGAAAGCTTTGATGCGAGTCCCTTGCCTTCAATGACAGTGATACCTCACTACAATGACTTCACTCTCTCAAGTATTACTGGATTGTTTATTTCATGTGTCGCTATTCAGGGAAGTCGTGGAGTCTACAGCAAATTAAATACAAGAGTTCTAGAAAGGTTTTTCATTTACACACAGCTACTTAACACAGAGTTAAACAACTTTGAGTTTAATCATATTTTAATTCTTGTACGCCTAATATATCTTCGTCTTTTGAACCATTATCACTCATCCTCGTCATTTTTTCATCCCATTGTCTTCAACTATAATTCTTCAAATTTTTTCTTCCGTTAGTCATATTTTCTAACACTCCGGTTTTATTTCATTCACATGATGGCATACCTTTTCCCATTCCATTTGTCTAATTTGCTAAAATCATTGGTGGTACAACATTTCGTCTTTCATTTTAAAGGTTACATTTCTGGAAGCAACCCATTGTTTGGCATTTGTTCATATTAATTCTATAGGATTCAGATCAGGGTGTTACGGAGGAAGCCTTTGTATGGCCATCTTCTGACAATATTTGGTCAGTCAAAAAGTTCTTCTGACTTATTGACTAGAATTAAATCCTACAATTTTGTTTTGGTGCTATTTTCATCAAACGGGATATTGTGATTTTATAACCTAGAAATCACATAAGTCTGGCCCCGTAGCTCAGTTGGTAGGCCACTTGCCTGCCGTGCTAGGGGTTCCGGGTTCGATTCCCGTCGGTGGGGTTGGGGAATTTTTCTCCGAAGATAATTCCTCATTTTCCCCAGAGTGTGGAAGTAAGAATGAGTGAATGTGTGCGTGATCTAATGATTAAAACCCAACGAATACGAGTTAACACCTTCGATATGTACCAAAAGAGAACCATTGGAGTTAAAGGCGAGGTATAAATGTGTACGTGATCTAATGATTAAAACCCAACGAATACGAGTTAACACCTTCGATATGTTCCAAAAGAGAACCATTGGAGTTAAAGGCGAGGTATAAATGTGTACGTGATCTAATGATTAAAACCCAACGAATACGAGTTAACACCTTCGATATGTTCCAAAGGAGAACGGCCGCCGATATGACCATTGCAGTTAAAGGTGAGGTATAAATTTGTACGTGATATAATGATTAAAACCCAACGAATACGAGTTAACACCTTCGATATGTTCCAAAAGAGAACCATTGGAGTTAAAGGCGAGGTATAAATGTGTACGTGATCTAATGATTAAAACCCAACGAATACGAGTTAACACCTTCGATATGTTCCAAAGGAGAACGGCCGCCGATATGACCATTGCAGTTAAAGTTGGGGTATAAATTTGTACGTGATATAATGATTAAAACCCAAAGAATACGAGTTAACACCTTCGATATGTTTCAAAGGAGAACGGCCACCGATATGACCATTACAGTTAAAGGCGGGGTATAAATTTGTACGTGATCTAATGATTAAAACCCAACGAATACGAGTTAACACCTTCGATATGTTTCAAAGGAGAACGGCCGCCGATATGACCATTGCAGTTAAAGGCGGGGTATAAATTTGTACGTGATCTAATGATTAAAACACAACGAATACGAGTTAACACCTTCGATATGTTACAAAGGAGAACGGCCGCCGATATGACCATTGCAGTTAAAGGCGAGGTATAAATGTGTACGTGATCTAATGATTAAAACCCAACGAATACGAGTTAACACCTTCGTAATGTTCCAAAGGAGAACGGCCGCCGATATGACCATTGTAGTTAAAGGCGGGGTATAAATGTGTACGTGATCTAATGATTAAAACCCAACGAATACGAGTTAACACCTTCGATATGTACCAAAGGAGAACGGCCGCCGATATGACCATTGTAGTTAAAGGCGAGGTATAAATGTGTACGTGATCTAATGATTAAAACCCAACGAATACGAGTTAATACCTTCGATATGTTCCAAAGGAGAATGGCCGCCGATATGACCATTGCAGTTAAAGGCGAGATATAAATGTGTACGTGATCTAATGATTAAAACCCAACGAACACGAGTTAACACCTTCGATATGTTCCAAAGGAGAACGGCCGCCGATATGACCATTGCAGTTAAAGGGGGGGGGGGTTTAAATGTGTACGAGATCTAATGATTAAAACCCAACGAATACGAGTTAACACCTTCCAAAGGAGAACGGCCACCGATATGATCATTGCAGTTAAAGGCGATGTATAAATTTGTACGTGATCTAATGCTTAAAACCGGCGGTATACGAGTGAACACCTTCCAAAGGAGAACGGCCTCCGATATGACCATTGCAGTTAAAGGCGGGGTATAAATTTGTACGTGATCTAATGATTAAAACCCAACGAATACGAGTTAACACCTTCGTAATGTTCCAAAGGAGAACGGCCGCCGATATGACCATTGTAGTTAAAGGCGGGGTATAAATGTGTACGTGATCTAATGATTAAAACCCAACGAATACGAGTTAACACCTTCGATATGTTCCAAAGGAGAACGGCCGCCGATATGAGCATTACAGTTAAAGGCGGGGTATAAATGTGTACGTGATCTAATGATTAAAACCCAACGAATACGAGTTAACACCTTCGATATGTTCCAAAGGAGAACGGCCGCCGATATGCCCATTGCAGTTAAAGGTGGGGGGGGGGGTTTAAATGTGTACGAGATCTAATGATTAAAACCCAACGAATACGAGTTAACACCTTCCAAAGGAGAACGGCCGTCGATATGACCATTGCAGTTAAAGGTGAGGTATAAATTTGTACGTGATCTAATGATTAAAACCCAACGAATACGAGTTAACACCTTCGATATGTTCCAAAGGAGAACGGCCACCGATATGACCATTGCAGTTAAAGGTGAGGTATAAATTTGTACGTGATCTAATGATTAAAACCCAACGAATACGAGTTAACACCTTCGATATGTTCCAAAGGAGAACGGCCACCGATATGACCATTGCAGTTAAAGGCGAAGTATAAATGTGTACGTGATCTAATGATTAAAACCCAACAAATACGAGTTAACACCTTCGATATGTTCCAAAGGAGAACGGCCACCGATATGACCATTGCAGTTAAAGGCGAAGTATAAATGTGTACGTGATCTAATGATTAAAACCCAACGAATACGAGTTAACACCTTCGATATGTTCCAAAGGAGAACTGCCGCCGATATTTAAGTATTCATTTCTTTATGAACACTTAATATGCGTATGACTTTAGTTAATTGGTGGAAATAAATCATTTCTTCACACTAGCCATATGTAGGCTAAGGTTTTTGATAGAGTCAACATGAAAAATTCAATGCCATGGCCATGTTACAGTACTTTACAGTCAACTGTTCTTGGAGTTGGGAGTAACAGACGATTCACACGGCGTATTGTATCAAGTAACAGGATTGATAAGTTCTCTGAGTATAGGAGTTGGAAGGAGGCAGGAGAAAGAAGTTAGACCTGGGCTCGCTAAATGCTCTGTGGGTGAAGATGAGTGTTCTAGAACTATTGCGCGACTTATAGTATCTTTCCAATGCGGAACATCAAAATCCTTATATCAATGGTTTCCCAAATAGAATAATCAAAAAACCCTTATACATCTCTTACGTTTACCATTTATGCAAAGCAAATTTTAAGACACTTTAAAGGTTGTTCCCGGAAATTTTAAGATACACATTTAATTTGTCATAAAAATATCTTACACGTTTGGTATTTAAATAATAATCGTTTCAGGCATTCTCGAAAAAAAAAACGTTTAAAGAAGTTTCCACATAGAGCTTTCTGCAAATGTTCGAGAAGCATCCTTGAATACGGTGAATAAATGTTAGGTTCGATATTTAACCTACTGTATTGAATTCAGGTGAGCTCAGATGGTATGAAAGCTCGGTAGCAACATTTTGGGTAAAATGCAATATCTTGTCGGTACAGAACGTTAGGTTGACGTGATAACATCACCGAACTGTGTGTCAGTCATTTATCACCCTTTTTGTACGCATCTTCTTAATTAGCATACACGTTGTATTTGTAATATTTTGAGAGCGGGGGCTTCTTTGTTTGTTTTTAATTAATATTACCAGGGTTATTAGCATGAGTCGTTGATGAATCATCGAGGTCGTCTTTATTCGCCGCCATTTCCGGCAACTGCCTTAATTAATCTGACGTCCTCAGCTGACAGCCTTGTCTTAAGAAATTTCGGTTTATTGAATCTTGCTTAAGTTTGGTGTAAACGAACCATAACTAGAGAAGAACTAGTGTGTAAGTACAGAAACAATTGTAAGTCAATATTGAGCCTTCACTGGAAATTACTATTTTGAAAGCCCCTGAAAACAAGGTGCAAAAACAGTTTTAGAAAAAGCTGTGTGGGCACACACTGTCTGTCAACATTTTTCCTCCTAAAACGGGCCATATTGCTACTATAGCATTAGAAGAGAGATGTACTAATTGGTCCACAAATGTTTGTTTATAGTTTGCTTTTTAATATCGCCCAAAGGAAAAATAAAGTCACATCATGAGTCATCGTTGCCTAAAATAAAACAAACAACTAGATGAGATTAGTAGAGCCAGATTCAAAAATACAATTCCATAGCTGGGATTTGAACCACGGATTTCCCGCTCTCCATGCGGTTGCTCTAACCCACTGAGCTACTATGGCCGACGTGCCGACATGACATTAAATTCTCCAACTGACTCGTATGTTTCCCGGTACACCACTAGGAGAGACACGCACCTTTTGTGACGACTTACTATGCTGGAAGTACTTAAGTCCCAGGCTTCATAGTTAAACCACTATGCCCTCGCCGAACACTTTGTGATTTTTCCCCATAGTTAAAGATAAAGAGCTTAGTGTTACTTTTTCATCGTCTGATGAAGATACCTGCCCGCCTCTATATGTGGTAGTAGCGTGTCTGCCTCACCTTCAAGACATCCTGAGTTCAAATCTTCATGCGGCTAAGTTATCTGGAAAAGTTTTTCCGGGTTTTTCTCTTATCCTGAAAGATGAATGTCTGGTAACTCTAAGCTCTATGTACCCTGTACTTATTTGAACATCATTACATTCATCGTCCGATATGACTTAACGTTGGAGGTTTTCTCTTATCCTGAAAGATGAATGTCTGGTAACTCTAAGCTCTATGTACCCTATAGTCATTTGAATATCATTTCATTCATCGTCCGATATGACTTAACGTTGGAGGTTTTCTCTTATCCTGAAAGATGAATGTCTGGTAACTCTAAGCTCTATGTACCCTGTACTTATTTGAACATCATTTCATTCATCGTCCGATATGACTTAACGTTGGAGGTTTTCTCTTATCCTGAAAGATGAATGTCTGGTAACTCTAAGCTCTATGTACCCTGTACTTATTTGAACATCATTTCATTCATCGTCTGATATGACTTAACGTTGGAGGTTTTCTCTTATCCTGAAAGATGAATGTCTGGTAACTCTAAGCTCTATGTACCCTGTACTTATTTGAACATCATTTCATTCATCGTCTGATATGACTTAACGTTGGAGGTTTACTCTTATCCTGAAAGATGAATGTCTGGTAACTCTAAGCTCTATGTACCCTGTACTTATTTGAACATCATTTCATTCATCGTCTGATATGACTTAACGTTGGAGGTTTTCTCTTATCCTGAAAGATGAATGTCTGGTAACTCTAAGCTCTATGTACCCTGTACTTATTTGAACATCATTTCATTCATCGTCCGATATGACTTAACGTTGGAGGTTTTCTCTTATCCTGAAAGATGAATGTCTGGTAACTCTAAGCTCTATGTACCCTGTACTTATTTGAACATCATTTCATTCATCGTCCGATATGACTTAACGTTGGAGGTTTTCCCTTATCCTGAAATATGAATGTCTGGTAACTCTAAGCTCTATGTACCCTGTACTTATTTGAATATCATTTCATTCATCGTCTGATATGACTTAACGTTGGAGGTTTACTCTTATCCTGAAAGATGAATGTCTGGTAACTCTAAGCTCTATGTACCCTGTACTTATTTGAACATCATTTCATTCATCGTCCGATATGACTTAACGTTGGAGGTTTTCTCTTATCCTGAAAGATGAATGTCTGGTAACTCTAAGCTCTATGTACCCTGTACTCATTTGAACATCATTTCATTCATCGTCCGATATGACTTAACGTTGGAGGTTTTCTCTTATCCTGAAAGATGAATGTCTGATAACTCTAAGCTCTATGTACCCTGTACTCATCTGAACATCATTTCATTCATCGTCCGATATGACTTAACGTTGGAGGTTTTCTCTTATCCTGAAAGATGAATGTCTGGTAACTCTAAGCTCTATGTACCCTGTACTCATTTGAACATCATTTCATTCATCGTCCGATATGACTTAACGTTGGAGGTTTTCCCTTATCCTGAAATATGAATGTCTGGTAACTCTAAGCTCTGTGTACCCTGTACTTATTTGAACATCATTTCATTCATCGTCCGATATGACTTAACGTTGGAGGTTTTCCCTTATCCTGAAATATGAATGTCTGGTAACTCTAAGCTCTATGTACCCTGTACTTATTTGAATATCATTTCATTCATCGTCTGATATGACTTAACGTTGGAGGTTTACTCTTATCCTGAAAGATGAATGTCTGATAACTCTAAGCTCTATGTACCCTGTACTCATTTGAACATCATTTCATTCATCGTCCGATATGACTTAACGTTGGAGGTTTTCTCTTATCCTGAAAGATGAATGTCTGGTAACTCTAAGCTCTATGTACCCTGTACTTATTTCATTTCATTTAGTAAAATCATTTATTCATTATGTAAGTAATGGTTATTTGACTCTCGTACGGCCGTTGTTATAAAAAAATCTTTCTCAGCGAGTAATGTGGCAGCAGGTGTTATTTGCCACAGGTGTACCCGCGATGCGTGGAACCGTCTTCTCTATGAGGGACAAGCATATCCTGCTGCTTGACGATTTTTTGTACTTCCGGACTTTACCCGCATCTTTGTATTACTGTCTACCGAAATGTGTTAACACTTACTGACTTTCTTCACTCTTACATAAACTATTCTTACGTTTACTTATTACTAAACTTTAGTATTTATAGGAAATGTATTCATATTGATAATTACATAAAAATAATATTTGTAACCCTTTTCATATAAATTTGCTATTTTTAAGCTTTGATTTATAGGTTAATAAATAAAAATTAATATAATTTTAAAAATGTTGTTACCATCCTTGGGTTAATAAACATGTTTAAAAAATTTAAAACATTTGGTATAACTTTCGTTCCTAAAAATAAATATAATATTAAAAATTGGCTTCATTTCTCTATAAAAAAGAGATAAAATTCCCGATGATAAAAAATATGGCATTTATAATTTTAAATTGCGACCAGGTTTACATTGGAAGACGAAATATAATTTAGAAACCAGAATGAGGAAACATTTTCGAAATATTAGGTATAAACAAACTGGTAAATCGGCCGTGGTAGATCATTTTTGGTCATTTAACCATGAAATAACTCCAGAAGCTAAATTACTAAGGCAGTTAAATACTTAGAACAAACATTTATTTATTTATGCATATATGTATGTATGTATTTATGTATGTATCTATTTATTTAAAAAAAATATTGTTTAATGAATTTTGATATATGGCCAATCAATTCTGTCTTTAAGTTAGTTTCGTTTTCAGAGTTCCGGAATACATGCAAAAATATTACATCTAGCGACCGTAACGATGACGTATTGACTGATAATGTAAACAACGTGTACGAAATTAGTCTCTTTAACTTAATTTTCTTCAGTTTTTTTAAAAGAAAATGAACTTCCTGATAAGTAATTACATTGTATGTAGTACTTATTGCTCTATCTACTTCAGGATAAATTTTGTTTTGCTGTGGGTTCAGTGGAATACGGTAGTCTTTAACTGATAGTCAAATGTTTGAAGGGCTGAACTTCCAAATTCCATTTTGTTTGAATGACCAAAAGATGAAAAAAGAATAATTTCCTATTTGAAAAGAGAATAAGTTCTTGAAAATTGAAACTAATATTAGGAGTATCTAAAACAATGATCAGATTGACAAAAAGCACTATATATGGACAAATTGTATGTTTTAACAAGATCTACATTTGTTACGCAGTAAGATTTCGTCTGTTCCAGTTTACCAGTTACACAAAAGTCATCCAAAATGAAGAGGACCTCTGAGGCATTCCCATGGTTATTAGTAGGGTCACGATTTTGATGAAAAGTCGTCTTTTTTCTGAGTAGTCACAGACGATGCTTATTGGAAATTAAGTACATTCTGGAGCAAATACGTTAGATATATGTGGTTTTTATAGGTCACCAAAATGCATTTTTCCACATTTCTATAATAAAGTCATTTTTTAACATTTAGATGTATTTTCCGGTTATTTTCTTTCTTTTTCACGAATTTATTGGGCATTTTCATCTGTAGCCCGCATTCGGTAGGCCCGGGTTCGATTGCCGTGGCCGACCTGACCCGGACCCATGGGCTTGTTTGGGGATTTTAAAATAATCTGTGATTAAAAGTTCATTTATATATCTTTTATGAAATAGTAACTTTGTAAGTGTGGTAAACATGTAATTAACACAGGTGAGCGTCCTAACAGTGCTGGTGAATTTATGACGCATCAGTTCGAGGAATCGCCGATTACATCATGCATTACGTGTGGATTGCATCAGTCAGGACTTCAGGAGCTAGAAGTGTCGCAGTAAGGAGAGTAGTTTTTGAGGTGTGTAAATTTGTTGTGTTGTGGAATTGAAGTGCCAAAACAAAAACAGTCAACTGCGTCCCTTTGAATGTTTCAGAGTTTGGCGGAAACATATTCTCTATTGATGGAACTGTATTGTTCTGTAAAGTGTGCGAAATTAAAGTCGCTTTAGACAAGCGGTTCACCGTACAACATGTTAGGCGGGGAAAACATCTGCAAGCTCTTCAAAATGTGAAGAAAAAAAAGATAAGCGTCTCAGTTACTGTTAAAAGAAACAGCTTCGATGTCAAATATCAAGTCATCTTCCTTTTATAAAGAATTAAGATCGTTAGTAATTTTTCCTATGCCCTGGTTACAGAAAGACAATAAAATTTAACATCATCAGATAAGGAATAACTCTTGAAAAAGTTGAGTATCGCTAAAGGCTGGTGTATTCCTATTTTGGAATTGTAATTAAGTCATGTTTACAGGAGAGAGAAAGCATAGCCCATAAGTCTATTAGGTCCGATCAAGTATCTTGTACTGACCACCTACGACATAAACCCTGAACTGTATACAGTAAATTATCCTTTATTATACTTTGGAACCTTCAGCTGGTTTATTTTATGTAAGATAATATTCACAATAAGGAATTAATCGTTGTCAAGAGTTAATTTGCTGGCATGTTTTATCGCGTTTTCATTATCTATTTGTTTTCCAAGGCGAGAAGTGTTACGCTATGTAATTTACATATTTAATTACCCCATGACTGACCGGCAGATGTTTACCAGTCAAGAGGATGTGGGCTGTCTCTTACGACCTTGGTATAACGTCCAGTTTCTCTCGTATTTAAGAACTGTATTTCACTAATATTTCACTGTTATCAGGTCTCCTGCATTAAGAAATCAATAAAAAGATATTTATAAAAATGCCCGTGAATAGCGTAATTGCAAAATCTTTTACGTTGCAGTCACGGGACTTGATCATATACAAAACACTTGCACTTACAAACGCTTATTTCTCTATCTACTTCATACAGTGAAACAAGCAGCAGGCAATGAGAGCTGACTTAGTTACGTGACACTTAAGAGATAAGGCAATTATAGGTTAATTAAAACATTCTTCTTCTTCTTCGTTTCATGGTTTAGACCAAGTGACCTGTTCCGATCTCATCCCCCTGCCTTGATCGTCATCTTGGTTTATATGATAGGAAAACATAATCGTATCAACCATTCTATTCAGATGTTACTTCCATTTATGTATTCGTATATTTTTTCATATATATAATCTATTTCTAATTTCTTGATTTGTTATTTCATCCTCACAATGATCGGACGCCTGAATACGACTACAGTATTTAATGTTCAGGACTCACTGCCATTACTTTATACAACTTCATCTTAGGGTCTATTCCAGTAGTTTTACAAATTATTTGATATCTGTTCAATTTATTTGTAATATCTTGATAAATATGATAAGTAATTATACAAATATAACAATTTGTAACAAAAAACTTCACTTATTTTAAGAAAATGATGTTAATTCTTCTTTCTAATTGAAATCGATTTCACAAACTCTTGTCCGCATCTTCAGTCAAAGAAAACCACAGGAGAAAATAAATTCGTCGTTAAGGAAGTCTGTTCTGAATTTCTGAATTTCTTTCGTTTTCAGATTTTGGTAATACTAAAAAACATAACATGGTAACTCCCTTAACGACGAATTTGTTTTCTCCTGTGGTTTTCTTTGACTGAAGATGCAGACAGCTTTCTCCACTGCGAGAGGGAAATGGTGCAGGTACAGACGTCTAAAATCCTTACGTCACAAGTACACGCCATACGTCTTACTGTTTCGTTATTTTTCTAGCACTTATCGCACATTACACTTCAAATTTTAGGTCAAAGTGAGGCGTTTAGCGCAGTTTTTTGAAACGCAATATCGAATGTTAAATTGTTGAGCTAGTTTCTTTACAATTTTATAGGTCATCACTCTTTCAACTATTTTTTCATATTAACGCTGATCTGGAATACTTATTGTCTAATACCCAACCTGTAACCTCTTGTTACATAGGGCGCCCCGTAATCTCTCGACTGCACGTCGCCACAGTCGTTACAAACTCACGCGATTAGTGCTTTTCCTGGCACCAAACTCGCTGTCACTACTCCACGAAACTGACTTGCTTCCCTGAACGCTCGTGTATCTAGCTGCTGTAAATTTGCACGCAGTTCCAGAACATTCGAGATGGCAAAACCTCAAGAAGATTGTGGTTATCTTGGATAACGCTTTAAATGTTTACTTGGGAGCGTGCTACTTATCTCTTTTATGTTCCGACTGCCCAGCGTCAGCCTCATCTCCTTCAGACAAGGCTCACTGCGTCATATTTATGGATGCCGAACTATTTCATCATTTATTTCTTAGAATTTACAGTACCAAGGTTATGTAAATTATATCAAGTTCGTAGATCTTAATTTGTTTTTCCATACATAATAATGTTGCTAAAATTGGACATAGCGTTTCTGCTTGGTCTGTTGTTAAAGTACGTTTTATTTTGCAGATGATGATCCAATCAGGATATATGCCTACAGTGCTGCAGCAACTGTGTAATCTGCCATTCCCATACTTCAGCAATCCTAAGTTGTCTAGTCTTTTGTTCCCAACGCTGTTGGCCTGTTGCAGTGATAACCCAGAGAACAGAGCCATACTGGAACAGGAGGTTAGTTATCAGGTGAGTCTACAGGGACTGCTTGTACTGTTACGGAATGATGCTATGAAGGTGCTATGTTTCTAAAACAAATTAAATGTATGTGTAAGTTGCTGTCTAATGTTTTGCGACTTGTTTGCCATGTAGTTTGTTGTATTTGTTCTAATAATTTGTTAATTATCATAATTTAGGGGTTTTGTATTTAGAAATGAAGTTGACTAGAGATCATTTCTTAGCTCTGACATATTACAATTGTAAATCTTCAAAAACACTTAAACATTGTGAAGATCATGGTGAAGTTGGACATTGGTATGAGTCAAATACATCAACAATTAGACGTGAGAAAACTTTGTTGTTATAAACTGACTACCGATGAAAAGCAACAACGTATTGATTGATATAGAAAAACTCTGGAAACATTCCAAGGTGACACTTCAAATTTGGTTTGAAATATCGTTACTTGGATTTATTGTTGGGATCGTGAAAACAAAAGTCGATCGACTGAAAGAGTGCTTCAGACCGAGTGCTACTACGGCATTAGAAGATAGACGTGCTGATTGTTACACAAAATTCTGTTTATTGCAAAGATTTGAAGAAGTTTCAAAAAGTCCCTCAGAAAGAAAAAGAATTTTACATCATGACAACATATCAACAAACTAACAACTGAGTATCTGAATGCCCTGTATCATGCACCCGCATCTAGCACATTGGGGTTTCTTTATGTTTCCAAAAATTAAACATAAAATGCTTAGAAGAATTAGTTTTTCGTCATGAGATGAGGCACTGAGAGATTATAAAAACCTGGTTCCTGAAGTGCTTCATGAAGAATGGCAGCCTTAGGAATGGCATGGAGGAATATTTTGAAAAATATATACAGTGTGTGCGCGATAAGCAGAACGATCGGTTTCCAAGTCCTCATTCGGTAAGTTTCGTTTAACTCCGTAAATATTGATGACAACTTTGAACTTTGAAATGCGCTATACACTGACATCTAGTGGCTAATACGCCATATATCGTTTTGATCAATTTCGAAGTTAATTAGCTAACCAGTTTACAACAATCATATGTTAGAATTAGAATTTTAGTTCGTCCTTGGCAACATATACATGTTATGAGACACGTCAAAATGTATAAATACAGTATATACATAAAGTCAAATTGATTACATACAATATACACAGTAAGCAGCTTTTCTATGGTTTCATGTGATATTTGCATAGACTAATTTACTACAAGAAATGTCATAATATAAATATTACAGGTTTGTGAATGTACTATGCTCCCAGTGCTCATTTACATGGTTATAGTTCTAAAAATTCATTAACCGTATAAAAACAGTGTGCGTGCAAACATTTCTTAACCTTATTCTTAAAGTGTTTTAATGATGCAGCTTGTTTAAATGATTTTGGAAGTTTATTATATAACATTATCACTTTGTAGTTAAAGCTTCCTTTATAAAGGCTCGTTTGGTGCGCTCGAATTGTCAGTTTATTCTTGTTACGAGTGTAAATCAGCATTTACTTGAAAATGATTTATATTTGTATGAATATTTGTGGATGTTATGGCTCTCGAAAGGGGACATCTCCGTATAACTGTGATCTGAATGCAATTGAGCTGGCTTGGGCAAAACTAAGGAATGTTTTCAGAGGATGCAACGTTACTTGTGATATCTTCGCTTATCTTACATGGTATTTTGCTGAACTGTTTTTTTTTTTTTCAACTTATCTTGCTCGTACTGTATATATAGTTTAACTTTTTAAAACTAGCTGTATTATTTTTGAGCGTGTCTCTAACAATTAAAGAAAAGTTTGTCTCAGAGAAAATGGAACCTGAGACCTATGGACTGAGAAACCAGAACGGTGACCACTGTAGTGCCGACGTTAAGCTTTAAAGAGTTTATCGGATACAGAAATTGCGGTGGTAAAGTGCACATAATAATGAGTTTAAAAGTGGCCACAGAATATTAGGGTTAGATTAATACAACACCTCAAGGTGATTAAGTGGAGATGCTGCAGCAAGGAGGAAGTTGTAGCGCAATTTCTCGTTCACCGGTGCAAGAAGAAGCTGAGGCAAGGTAAGGACAAACCTAATAAAGAGAAGCTTTGTGTTAGAGGGTGGCGGGTGACCTCAGCGGCGTAACCCCTTTCTCCCGACAACTTGGCTAACCCGCCTTAAAAGCTCGGTAATGGCGAACTACTTTACCTGGCGTCCGTAATTAGATCAGTGTGTGCAGTCTTAGCACTTAGCCGCGAGGAGGACTCCGTCGTCGTAGTAGTAGTAGTGGTGGTAACATAAAAGCCCCTCCACGTTGTTGTTGTTGTTGCAGTATTGTAACTTATTTAACGTGGCCTGATTTTCTTTCCGGCTAGAAAGCACAATTTGGCGGTAGCAGCTATAGATAAGCTTCCTGAGTGCTCGCAAGCTTGTCTACATTTAATCTAATCAAAGAAGGAAATTAAATAACTGCATCCACTAATAAGAGAAATGCCCAGAAGAGTTAAAGGAAGTATTACGTCATGGAGAAGGTATTGCATTCCACCCAATTCTTACAAGTTACTACCTGCGAATTAAGATTTGCTAAACACATGGAAGGAAAGAACAGATATTTCTATCTGACGTCGTAAGTTCTGATTGGTTTCTGTTCGATTTGCCGGAGTAGGTAAATATAATGAACAAGTCAGACTTCATTCACAACTCAGTTAACATTGCATGTTACACGTTAGACACAAGAGTCCACAGAATGTTGTATCCAGTCACTAACCGACAAGATCTACCAGCAATTGTTTGGGGACAATGCAAGCCCAGACTTCTTTGGTTCCTTATTTAATTTAAAATTAAATGCAGCAACTTTCAATTATGAAAACCATAGAAGTATCGAGCTCGGTACCGTGTCTGCCTCACGTTCAAGAAGTCCCGAGTTCGAATCCCGGTCAGGGTGAGTTACCTGGGTAAGGTTTCTTCCGTGGTTTTTCCTTATCCTTCAAGATGAATGTAAGGTAGCCGTAAAGCTCCAAGGGCCCGGTACTCATTTGAGCATCTTTTCACCAATATCATTCATCGTCGGATATGACTTAACGTTTGAGGACGTAAATTACAACAACAAAAAATAGAAGTATCGAAGGTTTATCCCAAAGGACTAGTCATACCTCTGTACAATCGAATATCGATAGTTGAAGGTATCGAATTTCCATCTGTAACTATAGTCGTGCTGCTCGAACAGTTACCATGAGGTAATAGATACCTCTCAGATAAAGCTGAAGTGATGCGTTCATTGGTGCTTAGCACAGGGCCGGGCAGCGCGGCAGTTGAGCTGCCGCGACAAGCCGGAGGCGGTCGCGTGGGCTGGAGAGAAAGAGACAGAGAGGCTCCAGAGCGTTCATTCCATTGTTGTGGCCGAGAAATTTCTGGGAAAGTCTGCGGCATTCTAGAAACAATGGCTGGGGGATATAAATACCCCGCAGGTGTTAGAAGCGACAGTGGACGTTTGAAGTGTACATTTGTTTTCGTGCGGCGGAGCAACGAGTCGACCTTGAGGACAATGATTGTCAGTTTCACGTCTTTTTACTTTAGCAAAAGTTGTTCTAAATTTCTGCAAACCAGATTTCCGAATCTACGTAACCCACGCAGTCACAATATTGTTATGAGCTTGGGACTCGTAACGTGAAATGTGACATCAGAAAGCAAGAAAAATAAACTGTTTAGGTTTGGTTGGTCAGAGTAAGGAAGGAGGCGCCGCTTTGTCCTCTACAAATGCCACCTTCATGGACCCCGGGACTCATTTCACCAATCTATTCATCGTCTAGTGTGATTTAACTGGTTCGAGGATGTTAAAGCTTAAATCCCAAGTGAGGTTCAAACTCTAACCACTCGGCTACTGTCTATTTGATATGTTTTGTTTTGTTTGACAGCTGCTGGAGGACTTCCGCAACTCTGAAGTGGGCAAGAGTAACCGCTTGGTCTCGTTGTTGAACGCGAGCAGTGCTGCTTGAACAAGGTATGTACACATCATACGTACAGACAAAATATCAAAATATTCACACACAAAAATTCAGAATATACCTAATTAAACTATATAACTTATTCAACGATTAGCTTTTAAGATGAATGACACATTTAAATTTAGCTCCAACGTTATTTATGAAATTATTACATAATAATCTAGAGGGTCGTCTTCTCTACCCCATTTAATTGTAACTATTGCACAATCCCAGTATTTCAAATAAATGACTAATCCTTGATAACTGACTCAAACGGATGTGCTACATCAGCAGAACATTTGACAGTATTTCAAGTTCCGTATAGCATACCACTACATCACTCCATGGCCTTCTTCAGGATCTGAAAAGTCCTCAAAGACCTACAATGGCCGAAAGCTCGACCTTCATAAACCTGACACGGCTGATCACCCGCGAAGCCTTCATTAGTAATGCTCGTCGGGAAAGCTTCAAGTCTTACAAAAATAAATTTGACAAGAAGACATTTTCGAATTATTAATTTTTACCATTTTTAATCATTATTAACCCTCAAAGAATGTGAAAAACGACTTAGAAATGCATTTGGTGAAGAACTTCCATCTAAGACAATGTATAATTAGCACAATAAATTCAAAAGGGAATGGTTTTTTCTTAGTGATGAATTTCATGAAGGACTAAGCCCAAGAACTGTTGTTACTGACGGACATGTTGATCATTGGTATGAGTGAAATACATCAACATTTAGACGTGAGAAAACTTTGTTGTCATAAACTGACTACCGATCAAAAACAACAACGTATTGATTGATACAGAAAAACTCTGGAAGAATTCCAAGGTGACACTTCAAATTTTGTTTGGAATATCGTTACTGCTGATGAATCTTGGACTTATTGTTATGATCTTGAAAACAAAAGTAGATCAACTCAGTGGTTCTTTGAAAAATCTGCAGGAATCAATAAGTTATCGTTTTTTATGGTCATTCTAAACGCTTTCAATGTCCTCCTCGTAATATTGAATGTAACATTCTAATTACCTTTTACCAACTACTAATTTGTTATTGATATCGATTTTGATGTGCTTTCCTTTTCTAGGACTCAGTCTAGACATCGCAAAATTGTTAACGTTGTACATTTTCGTATGAGTGTATAGTTCATTAAAATCTTTATTCCAATGAAATATACACTCATACGAAAATGAATCATCATTCCATCATTTGTTAAGAGGGGAACCGGCCCCAGTGTGTGCTCCGTGTGCCGTACGCCTCACTGTGCGGCATATATTACTCGATTGCCCGCAGTACGCCCGCGTTCGCCAGTCTTTGGGCTTGGGAACTAACTTGCACGATGTTTTAGGGGACGACCCAGTGGCCGTGGTTAAGGCACTGCGGTTTGTTTCTGAAATAGGTTTTAATAAGCAAGTCTGACTTGTATTTTATATTTATCAATTTTAGAGATTTTGAATTTTTAGTACTGTGATGGGTTTTTTATGTGCTTTTAATAGTTGAGTGTTTATATTTTATCTTACTTTTTAACTTTGTGTAGCTTTTAGTTTTTAGAGTTGACTTCGGACCCAAATGACCTCTTTGTCGACGGGCCCTAAAACACTACACACTCACTCACTCACTCATTATTCCATAGGCAAGTCTAGTGCTGACTTCTGGTTTTGTGTCGATAGTTATCAATATTGTTGACAAGTGCTGCATTGCATTGGTGCCTGTGGAGATGACAGTCAAAGCAACTGAAATAGTTGAACAATGTCCCCAGAAGACGCCAACTGACAATGTGTTGGAATGTACAACGTATTAACTATGTCAAGTATGTAATATTAAATGTTGTTTTTGTTTGCAGGTGGATGTTAAGCACAATTGGAGTCGTCAAAACCACGTAATGCTTGCCGCCATTGTGACTCTAATTCTCCATTATACTCAGTCTTCCGTAACAACTAATTGTAAAGAAATGCAATCATAACATTTGGCTGCAACTTAAATTAGAATAGTTTCACTATCGAAGTATTTTAATTAAAAACATCATTTGGCTAATCAAACATAAAAGTTGATATGCATTTGTCTAACCACGTAGAGAAGCTTTATATTAATTTGCAGCAGCCAAATAAACTCCTAGTCTGCACTAGTCAAACTGTAAGATAACTACGTCACTTAAACCAATAGCAATAAAACAAATTTTTTTTGAAAATTACAAACGTTAAAATCGCCAAGGCCAGGAATTCGTCAGTTTTGACAGTTTTAAGGGTATACAGCAGGGCAGACCTTTCAACTCTTAAGTGGAACAACTGTTGGATTCCATTCAAAAATACCAGAAGTCTATTTCTTCGGAAATACGCGTTTTGAACCTTTCTGAGTTCAGGGAAACATTTATTGAAAAAACAAATTGCGTGTTGTCTGTGAAGCTCATAACTCAAAACTGAAATATCTCTTGGAAATGAAGCACATCACATTCCAAGGACGTAAAACAGAGATTTCTGGATTACTTTTGTACAACTGGTAAACCGTAAGAGACAGACAAAATGTAGATCTTGTTAAAAGATACTATTTATGTAGAATTGTGTTGTATGCAGATAACCACAGAGACCCAAAAACCTGTTAACCGTCTTCGCTGTAGTTTCCCTGTCCGCGCCCCCGGCGCTCGTTGCCGTCTGCCGCTGTCAGAGAGGCGCGGATGAAACCACACATGTTACTAAAGCAGATGCTGACCGCCATTGTCATACATGTTTGGTACCTCCATCACTCGCCGTACTTCACGTTGAGAGATGATAATTTACTGGCTGAGGGTGTGTGGGTTTGTCGTGTACACTTTATGTTTCAAGTTACCTCAGAGATGGAAGTCGCAAGGGGTTAGGTCGGGGGACCGAAGGTCATAATTCTGTCCTGAAACACATTTTCAATTGTTCTCATCGAAATACTGGCTGTGTGAGCTGTTACAGAGTGTTATTGGAAAAAGGCAAAGTCACGCTCGCTGTTGTTAATTCTCTAAAAATAAAAAGAGAGGCAATTATTATATTCATGTATGTAGGCGTCAACTGTTGACTCGAAAGGTATTGGGTCTATTACTGTATCTCCGCTGCGTGAACTACGGTGAGTGATGGAGGTACCAAACAGCGGCGTCTCCTTTAATGACACGGGTAAGTAAACCCTTCAAAAATATTACATGGTTTCATCCGCGCCTTTCTGTGATAGCGGCAGACGGTAACGAGCCCCGTGGTCGCGGACGGGCAAAACAACGTGCAGACGGTTCGGAGGTTTTTGGGTCTCTAGGTATATCCGATATGTTCTTTTGTTATTGGTTTGAGTTTTCAGTACATTTACTTTCTTCAAATAATAGGTAAGTCGTTGTTTTTTTATGTCGTGGCCACGCAAAGAGAAGGTAATTTCAAAGGCATCAAATAGCGACCGAGTGTTAAAAAATTTGACTATCGCTTGAAAGGTATATTATTCTCGATTAATGTAAAGCCATTAGAAGAATAACGGTTTATAGAAATAGTTTTTACAACAGCAGATAGTCATGTGAGTGCTGAACATCGGATGTTCAATATCTGGTTCCTGAGATGAAAAGGTAATGAACGTATTAAACATTAAAGTTATGAACTTTTTGAAAACTGCATCAGATATTTCTTTTGTTTTAAATTTTAAAAACCAATTCTTCTTATAGCGCTACAGCTCTTTGGAATTTCGTAACTAAATTTTTTACTGGAGGAGGGAGTTAACCTCAAGCCCAACCCCCAACCTGGAGGACCAGGGATTCTTCTGTTAGGGTTACCATGCTTTAGCCGGCTTAAATCGCCAGAGATGCGTCCTCACCCAGCCCCTTTCGGGGTAGGATTTGCTGGTTCCGTAGATAGGTTAACCTACCAACAGCATTTGCCAGAGACATTTACTCGACATCGGTGCCTCCACTGAGACTCAGTAACCAGCCGTTTCGCCTCTTTACGACAGGCAGGGGATACCGTGGGTGAATTCTAAAGCCGCAGCCCACACGAAACCACGCAACAAATGTAAAATTCGATAGTTTCACCAATCATCAGTAAAAGTTAGTTTGTGGAAGTACTCCACTGCACTTTAGGACATCCTTTTTAAATGCCGTTGTTTTACGGCTCCAAATACTTTAAGACGTTGAAAATCAGGAATAGCTAAAAGAGGATTGAGGATTTGTTGTTCATAAAAGGAACGATAAGTAAATGATTAATAACAATTTGGAAAATCGTTCATTATCTTGCAGATATGGTCTTAGGACGTAAATAAGTAAATCGTCGAGTTTAATAATTTTAACACATCTGAGCAGAAACCGCACTGGACCCAGAGGAAATACGAAGATAACATTGAAGAATTTTACTCCTCCAGATTTCTGTTTTCGCTTTGAAAAAAGATTCTAACTTGTTTTACTTTTATATGTTTAAATGATGCCGAAATTTGGACAACGGTGAAAGAGGTTAGTTGTAACTATACCGCAAGTTGTCATGGTCGGCAGTGGAGAGGAAGCGGAGAGTTAAAACAAAAGACACCACGATCGACGTAATACCTCAATGTTTACACTTCGAAATGTTTAAAACATGAAGTTAGTAATTTGGTTGGGCATTTATTTTATCCAGAGAAATAATTATTTGTATTACAAAGGACGCACGGAGCTTGGAATGTACCATACTATTACTCACTGTACTACATTGTCACTCACTCCTTGACCTTGTATCGGCCCTTATATACCTGCCGGGTGCGGTAGGTCTTTCTGGAACTGGATCCTTCTCGAAACACCGCCAGAATAGGACTTTTATATAGTAGCAACTCAGTTCCGCCCCGGTCTCATGACGTCAGCATGTGACTGGCCTTGAAGGCGTGATATTACTCTCTTGCCAACCAATAAGCAGTGAGACGATTCTTCTACTCAAGCTTTTTCACGATGGCGCTAAGTTGCCCTACTTGAGCTTTGCTTTCGCCAATGTTAAATTTGTATAATTTATAAATAGTAAATATGCTCGTTTTATACTTAAAGTTACGTAGGTATATTTTTATATAAAACACTTCCACTTTGTGACAGATTTACAGCAGATGGTCATTGTGAAATACGTGTTCATTGACATAATTTGCTTATTGATCCGTTTCTTCATTATATTGTTTTATTCTTGCACTACAAGATATTTCAGTTGCGAGGGGTGACTTTCAAAGCGAGGCAAGCTCCAAATACTAATTTTCATTAAAATAAGAGAATTAGTCTCAAAGAACTAAGGCTACTCTTCAGTACTCTTTCTATTGTACAGTCACACGTAGGCCCTGCTGACACTAAAAGCTTCCCCTCTCCACTCAGATGTTTTCTGGCCCACACTGTGTGGACTGTTTGCCTGAAATGGAGAAAGTATGCATTTAACATACTTTTGCTAATAACTTAAAACTTAACAAGAATTTCTATTTGTCACCACTAAACACCAATCAACGTAAAATACCATCGCTAATGCTGTTGAAATATACTTATAGTTGTATTTAAAAGCGTCAAATAAAAACAAAAAATTAAATGTTCTTCATTCCCTACAGTGTGATTTTTAAAAGAAGATACTTGAAGGTCATCTATTTCTTCATGTGGACTGCTGCAATGTTGCCTTGAACTAAGTTACGCATACTCCTCTCTTTAACCTCTCAACACTCGATATATAAACAAGCGTTCGAGGTTACCACATCTCAACAAAAATGTGCACATTTAATCTGTATTAGCCTACTTTAAGTACAAAAATAAGTTCACACATTGAGTTGTAGCGTCTTCACACGTGTGCATTCTTTTAAATAAGTTTTGCACTATGCAACTGGTAATCCATACTTACCGTTATTATTGCTATGTATCTTAAGTTGACATTCCCGCGCTAGTGCGGTAAGTATTTCTCCATAGAAACACATATAGTGCGATATTTATTATTTTAGTTAATATCTTAACTGCTAATATTCAGTTTGATATAAATACATACAGTGCAAAAATGGTATGCAATACACATGTGGTAAGCACATAACGGAATCAGATACTTCGCGTGACAAAATCTGTCAGTGCTTCCTAATTACCGAAGAGTCGCGATTCCTTCCGGAAACTTACGAAGCGTGGAATTCAAGGCTACGAATGCGTAAATACAGTATTGAATGAATTGGTCACTCGAATCTAAGCAGTTGCCAAACTGTCCGCACTGCGGATGTTCGCGAATGTATCCAGAGCAAATAAAATAGTGTTTGGCTTGAATTTTCTTGTTTCTCTTCTTTTTCTCCTCAAATTATTGGTGAAGAGGCGCTTCTAGAGCTTCATTGCACACTTCGCCATTCATATATTTTCTAAAAGTCTGAAAAGTAAATTTCCTGCAGTTTTCACATAAATGCTGTTAGTGTTGCAAGGTCGCGTGTTGTGCAGTTCATGTACTTTGTTATTCTCAGATGGATCATCGTTCAACAGATCCTTGATTACACACAATTTGACATCGGTACCCAGTATTTTTGTGTAGATCTACAACGGGCAGGACTCACTCTCGTGTTGTAAACAACTCTACATCCTCTCTCTGCCATTGGTTTACAAGTTACATTGCCTGATGAGCTGGATGGAGAAATAAGGAACAGTTGATATTTGGTAATACAGTATTGGTCGTTGATGCCGAAATAACGAACAGTTGTTAATATTTGGTAGTACAGTACTGGTTTTTAATGCCGATAGTTTCACTTGGGTAATTTAGTCCCAACTATTTGCCATTTTGCACATGTATCTTACATTTGGCTCTTCAGTAACTGTATTAACTCTTATCAGTTAGACGTACTTAATATTGTAACTAAATTCAAAAAAAAAAAAAAAATTGTAAATTCAGTGATATTATTTAATATTTCTGTAATATAATAAAGCCACTAATTGTATATTTAGTACTGATTAAATTAATTTAAATTTAAGTGTTTTATTTTCTGGCCTATAACCTCAACACCTGTCCAGTTCCTAAATCAGAAATTCGCTTCCATAGTTCCCAGAATTGCACAATATCAAATCAAAGGAGTAATATTCAGGAGCTTTGAGCTCGATTCCTCGTGACAGTAGGGTTTTACCTGAAGACAATTGTGTGTTTTCTCCCGAGGTCAACAGACGGCGTTGGCATTCTTGGGTATCTACCTGAGGCTTGCAGTTAAGTGGAGCTTTGCTGTATATTCTAAGCCACTCGCCGGCGGCTTGAACGTCGTGCAACAGCCTCTTACCCAAGTGGTTAAGTCAGTAAATATTAGGGTACCACTTACGTCTTACAGACGTTCTTGCAGCCCTCCCCAAATGTCACCTGTTACTCGTAACGTCAGGGATACAATCAGCCATGGTTTGTGTCTGTCTCCAGCATCTCAGTCTTTAACGAATCTACTGCCTGTCGGGTGCTACAGTGGTGTAATATTTCAGCGTATACGTAGGTTCGTGTCACAACAGACAACACTAGTTAAATAGTTGATAATGTCACGAGACATTGTTTTGGCACTCGTAAGCGAACGCCGAGAGAGAGAAGCGGGGAGTGAAAGAGATAGCGCCCAAACCACGCCCAGAGAGAGCAACAGAGGGAGATAGAGACAGACAGTCCCATGGTGTTCTCGCTACTTCACAAAAGATCATGCTAGTCCGTGAAGCTTCGTGAGCTGTCGAGAAACTTCGCCAGACTGCGAGAAACAGCTGCTCGTGTATAAATAAGAGAGAGGCGAGCTGGGCCAGGGAGTCAGTCGAGAGCTGTTAATGGTTCAGTGTGGACGTGTGGCAGACGACCGTGAAGATTGCGTTCTTGTGTGTTTACGTCATTCTGCTGATATCAGAGTTGTGCAAGTGTCTTTCTATGCAAATAAAGAGCATTTTGAATTTCTGCAACTAGACTTTTAATTTTACGAACCCACAAAAGTCACAAATTTATTGGAGGTTAATAAATGAGCTATTTGAAGTAAGTTGTCAATTGTTTGAGGATGTAGAATTAAACTGTTTCTGTATCTTATCACTAAAAACTATAACTATTAAATTATTATATCTGCTGAACTAGCAATAACTTAACTGTTTATATAACAATGAAAAGTGTAAGTGTAACTGCTGTGAAGTCACTGGAATGTTAAGCACGGCCTTAAGGCAATACGGATTGCCGATAAAACACTTTTGTAAGAGACGAAAGTAAGAATATGATTCTCAGAAATCACCTTCTTATCGACTTTATGGATATCTTACCGAAGTACGTTGCTAAATCTAAACTTATTCGTTTACAAAATGTAATTTTTACTCTGTGGGTTGTTAGAGGGTGGTCTGAAAAGTTCTCGGCCTCTATGTAAAATTACAAGTCATTCCAGACAATAGTTGACTGTAAGCAGTTGTTTAAAGCAATGGAAGTGCACATTGCTTTGAAAATGGAGACATTCGCGTATCGTTTGTGATAAAATTCTTCGTAAAAGAAGGTTTAACACCTACAGAAATTGATTTGAGGATTGTAAATGTTTATGGTGACACTTCGCCTACAGTTTCCACTGTAAAGAAATGACGGTCGATTTTAAACGTGGTCGTGAAAGCCTCCGAGACGATCAACGTCCAAAAACTGTAACGACACAGAAATCATTGAAAAATTACATGACATGATTTTGGAAGATAGGCATACAAAGTTGTGTGAAATTGCTAATGCTCTTGGAATTTCAAAGGAACGTTCAGGAATTAAACATGAAAAAGCTTTGCGCAAGAAGAGTGCCGTGTATCTTTACTGTAGATAAACACATTCGCACGACACTTCTGAAAAGTGCTTGCCGTATTTTCAGAAGAACAGAAGTGACCTTTTGCGTCGATACGTCACAATGCATAAAACATGAATTCAGCACTACACACCCGAATCCAAGCAGCAGTCGAGGTAGTGGACAAAAGTTGGTTCTTCAGCTCCAAAGAAGGCAAGGACGATGTCATCGGCAGGAAAGATCATGGCGTCCGTGTTTTGGGATGCCAAAGCAATTTTGTTGATTGACTATCTCGAAAAAGGTAAAACCATTACTGGAGAATACTACTCTCAACTTCTAACCAAACTGAATGCAAGCATTCGTGAAAACAGACTCGTTAAAAAGGAAAAAGAATTGTTTTCCATCAGGATACTGTGCCTGCGCACAAACGTGTTTTGACAATGGTGAAATTGAGAGATCTGCATTATGAAGTGCTGCAACATCCACCTTATTCCCCAGATTTGGCTCCCTCGGACTTCCAATTGTCTCCAAAACTGAAGAAATTTCTCGCTGTTAGGCGCTTCTCGTCCAATAAAGCAATTGCGGCTGTAAATGGGTACTTTGTAGACTTCCGGAGGAACACTACAGAGAGTGGATGATGGCATTGGAAAACTGCTGGACAAAATGTATGATCTTAGAAGAGATTATATTGAAAAATAAAACTACTTTGAAAGCATAAATTGTCTTTTCACAATCAGGGCGAGATTTTTTCAGGCCATCGTCATAAATTATAACAATTTGTTTGCTTTTCATATTTTCAGAAATTTGTGTATGTGTTTGTGCATGTACAACTGAAGCAACTTAGTTCCAGGTAAGTGATTTCTTGTTGTCTTAATTGATTTTCCTTGACAAAATTGAACTATTGCGTTATGTGTTGATTTTAGTGTATACACATTTATGTTCCTACCATTTCTTTATGAAAGCATTGATGTAGTTCCCATACCAACTGACTTACCAGAGTAACATGATGTGCGACATTTGATCTACTAACTCTCCCATTAAAGCACACAGACATTCATTTTAAGATATCTCAATGACCATCTATATCCCAAACTCGTAAATAATGATAAATATTCATCACTTAATGGTAGAATAGCGATCCGTTTTCCAAATAAACATTCAGATTCTCTTTTTGTCGTTTATGTACCTATATTCAAACTTAAATACTTTAGTTTGAATTTCCAAATTATCTCCTAAGAGAAGTAAATTATTAAACTGACATGTGCCATTGTATCCTGGATTGGTGAAGGTAGCCAGCCCTCCATAGCATCGCATGTAGAGCAGTGTGGGCCATTATCCTTAGAGTAGACCAGGAGAAGACGTGGTTAAGTATTGACGGGGTCCCTAACCATTCTTTATTGAACAAATCCGACGCCCACAACCCCCGAGCACCTCCCGGAGGTATCGTAGGTGTTGCCACTCACAGAGGGCGAGCCCGACAGACGGCAGAGCGGCTTTCACACCGCCCCCTGATTCTTTAACCCGAGTCGTCTTCATGGTGTAGGGATAACATGCTAGAGTCTTGTCCGTGAGGTAACTACAGATGGTAATGCAATTTTTAGGCGTAAAATTCATTGGGATGGCTTCCTTCGAAAGAAAGAGTACAGGAAGAAACTCAAGTCTGATAATGAGGCATCTGAGCAAAATTAGCCGTTATTTATAGAATGCAATGCTGAGGTCAATTGCAATTAAAGGGCGTCCTGGAATAAAACCTTTTTTTTTTTTCGTTTATTGGCCTACCGAACCTAGGAAACGACGAAAAGCTTACGGTGAGAATGGGTAGTCGCCGAGAATGGAACTCGGGACTTGAATGAAATATCACGCGTTACTGCCGAGCCGGAATGTACTCCTCTTTCCTGATTTGTTGTTGGCCATTTCGGTTTATGAGCTGTCATGTTTGTTTATTCCGCAGAAATAGAAGCTTTTACAAGATCTGAGAACACGTCAAAATCTGTCGACGCTCTCAGCAAATAGATCCTTTCACGCTTTTACGTGACTTGTGGACGGAAGCTCTCTCCAGCACAGTCTAGTAAACCGCGGTTGTAAATATACACATGCATCATTAACACTCACCACCACTTCCAATACATCAGAAGGTCAAAGTAGTCATAAACAAAACCACGTGATAAGGTACAACTACTGTAAGACTTAGTTAATTTGTAACTAGTCTACCTTACAGACGTAACTGGTAGAGGTGACAAGGAGAAAACAAAACAGTATCGGAACAAGCGAGTGTTGTTAAACACAAGTTACGAAGTGGTGAAAAGACAATAATATTGAACATATTTAGCAAGTTTTGTGACAAATATCCGGAACTTGCTATCGATGAAATGGTGAAATTAACATCCAGAGTTTCAAGTATTTACAGTGCACGTAAAGTGAGGTTAGAACTCCCGACAAGAAGATATCAATTTACAGCTCAGATGCCGTGACTAGTGTGCAGCATATTACAGTAAAACGGACGTCTTATGTGCCGGAAACCCGACAAAAGGACAATAACTTTCGGAACGGAGCTATTTCCCATGTAAAATTATACTTTCTGTAAGAACTCAACAATACTTCTTACCTTCTTTTCCTACTTTCCTGTTAACATTTTTATAGTTACTATCATCTTCTCTACTTTCTCCCATTTTTCCTCACGAACCCTTTTTCTCCATAATGCAACCACCTCGCATTCTGTTACATATTGTTCAATGCTTTCTTTTCCACCACACTTCACAAATTCCCTTTTCCCTACCTCTTATCCCTCTTAGGAATATTATTCCTGTTCTCATCCAAGGTAGCCCTCCTCTCTCTTGCCTATTGCAGTAATCTACATACGCTTCTTGTCCCCAGTTTCTTTTTATTTGTTTGCAAAATTGTAATGATTTCATATTTTCTAGACTTCCCCGTATGTCCTGCCTTTCTATATCTTCTATTCTTTCTATCTTCTATTGTGGCCGCGCCGTGGCTCAGTGGTTAGACCGCTTGGCTCTCACCAAGGCGGCCCGGGTTCGATCCCAGGTGACCGCAAAGTGAGATTTGTGGTGGACAACACGGCGCTGGGGCGGGTTTTCTCCGGGATCTCCGGTTTCCCCCGCCATCTCATTCCACCGGTGCTCCATCTTCATCTCATGTATCATCAGTGTCATCGCCTGCGGTGCCGTATGTAGTAAAAGTGGGCGTTAAACACTACACGCACACACACACACACACACACACACACACACACACACACACAATCTTCTATTGACCCACATGGCTTATATTCCTTTCCTCTAATCTCCATATATCTCCCATTCCTATTTTGTCCATAATTGCTCCTATGTCTGCCCACCAACTGAGTTCTCTAATCTTTTTTGCTGTCTCATGCATAACTTCATAATTTTCCCTTCTTCTTTGGCCAAACACCTATACCAAAATATTATTATTCTTTCCATTATTATGCCATTTACACTTGCACTGAAGTTCCATGAACCATAAAGTCATAAACTGTAATACTTCGAGGAAAAGCGAAAACAAACCATTAGCTCTCTCAACTCTCTTCCAACACACATGGTAAGGGTACAACTGTATTTTAGCGCGTTCATTCTCAGTTTAGTTGTTACAAGTAATCAAGTACGAGTAAAAGAAAACTGTGAACTTTGACGACTTTTAAAAGCGTAGTTTCTATGTACACAAATTCTGTAAAATGAGTTCTATACATAAGAAATTATTACTGGAGGAACAAAAAGTTTATTTGACCACACAAAAATAACAAACGTCCAGCTAAATAATTAAATGTGTTGTTAAAAGTGAGGAAAATTCAGATTTATGAGTTTTTGAAAAAAATAAAGATAAGACGAGTGTTTAAAGGAAACAGCAGGTCATGTGAAACGCGTCACAAAATCTACAGAGTTTGACGAGCTGTCGTGTTGTGTTCGAGTTGTTTGTTAGTGCTCGTGATAAAGTAATTCCCATTTCTGGACCATTTCTTCAGACTCAAGCTTTAGAGACAAGACAAAGACAATTTCAGAACTTCCAATAGATGACTCGAGAGTTTCTAACATCGTCATAACATTGTTATGAATGTTGTGTGTGGTGAAACAAATGATGTTGATATGTAGACAGTTGAAGATCATAAAGAGAAAATTAAAAACAGAGAAGCCTGACGATAAACTACAATTATTGTATGTAAGTGGAAAATATAGTATATAATACATATCAGTCTATTATTATTATTATTATTATTATTATTATTATTATTAGTAGTAGTAGTAGTAGTAGTAGTAGTAGTAGTAGTAGTAGTAGTAGTAGTAGTAGTAGTAGTAGTAGTAGTAGTAGTAGTAGTAGTAGTAGTAGTAGTAGTAGTAGTATTTACACTTCATTCTATAATATTCCTTCACTATAAACCTGTGCGACTATTTGGTAATTTCTTTGTATTCAAACACAATCCTTTGTAAGACAGAAACCTTGTAAACAGAAAATAAATGCTGGAACGATCGTGTTCCGTTTTAGAGAGGTTTTACTGAATATTTATTTCGAATAAATATGTCCTTTTAATGGTTAAAAACGCGTATTAAGGATAGCGATAACTTTGTTGTGTCATTGCGAACGTATCTGGTCGCGGAGTGATACAAATCCGTGATTTGTTTGTGTCTACTTTGAAAAAAACTACTGCGGTATTGTGACGACCTAACCATGGATGAGGATTGAAATGAGGAGCACGTGGCCAGATCGTACACGGGGAGAGTAGCTCAATAGGTAGAATTTACATGCTTTGTGAGAGGTTGGGGTTTTCTATTTGGTTCATTCATACAAAAGGTATGGGTGACACTAATTAAAACTACAATTCACTTAAGAATATTTACTAATCTAATTAATTACAAAAATGGTCTCTCGGACCCATAGGGCATCACGCCCTGCCAGGTCGAAGACCTGCAGACAAAGAGAGCGAGAAACAAACTTATTATCCAACAGGTGATGGAGTGGGGGAGTGACGTCACACGTACTACTGAAATCGCATAAACTATTATTTGCGTTAAAACAGTCACTTGTGACAATTTTCTGGAGTTATTATCAAGTATTTTTAATTCCGAAACGGAATGTCATTACGTTGATTTGCAGAGGGGGACATAGATGTGAAACTATTACAGAAAGTTGGCCGAACTGCAATTGTTTTCTTTGTTAACAACGTTGACAATTGCCAGCGCTGCCGGCGTGTCACAGTTTTGTCCCACAGGGTTTCGTAAGCTTACTGACATGTGTTAACCACACTTAAAAACTATCTGTGTGGACAGGATTTGAACGCGTGACTTTGTGATCAATAGACCATTACCTAATCAACCTCAACCACCTGGACGGACTGGCAAAAGACGGTTCAATAGCGAGTGGATAAGGTAAGTCAACCTCGGGTAATCCAAGCTTCTCTTAAGGAGAATGTGTCCTTGTATTGACGTGGAAATGTGATGTGTTCCCCAGAGACGACATTTCATGCTCGTGCTCGGCAGTAAATTAATTAATACGTAGCGATATATCGGTGGTGGTGCAGTAGGGACAGTGTTCAGGTGAACATTACAGCGAATTACCCGGGCTACAAGCACCTGCGTTCTCCCCGTCAACGACACCCATAAAAGTTACCGGAAGAAGGGAGCCCCCGTACTTAACCGGGTTTGCCGAGACTTAAACAACTCCGAATTTGCTGTTAAATAAACAATGATGGATTGATGAGATTTACGTGAAAGGAGCCACATGGCGAGGCTGCAATAACCGGAGTTATTACTGTACAATAGCCTCGCATACACCTGCGTGACGTTTTCTAAATCAGCACGGATTCAGTACAATATATCGGATTGTTTTTTTTTTTTAATTTATGGCCTCTAATGTTACCTCATATCGGACGATGAATGAAATAATGTTCAAATAAGCACAGGGTACATAGAGCTTAGAGTTTCCAGGCATTCATCTTTCAGGATAAGAGAAAACCTCCAACGTTAAGTCATATCGAACGATGAATGAAATGATGTTCAAATAAGTACAGGGTACATAGAGCTTAGAGTTACCAGACATCCATCTTTCAGGATAAGAGAAAATCTCCAACGTTAAGTCGTATCGAACGATGAATGAAATGATGTTCAAATGAGTACAGGGTACATAGAGCTTAGAGTTACCAGACATTCATCTTTCAGGATAAGAGAAAACCTCCAACGTTAAGTCATATCGGACGATGAATGAAATGATGTTCAAATAAGTACAGGGTACATAGAGCTTAGAGCTACCAGACATTCATCCTTCAGGATAAGAGAAAATCTCCAGCGTTAAGTTATATCAGACGATGAATGAAATTATATTCAAATAAGTACAGGGTACATAGAGCTTAGAGTTTTCATCTTTCAGAATAAGAGAAAACCTCCATAATTAAGTCATATCGGACGATTAATGAAATGAGTTCAAATAAGTATAGGGTACATAGAGCTTAGGGTTACCAGACATTCATCTTTCAGGATAAGAGAAAATCTCCAACGTTGTCATATCGGACGATGAATGAAATGATATTCAAATGAGTACAGGGTACATAGAGCTTAGATTTTCCATTCAGCTTTCAGGATAAGGGAAAACCCGGGAAGAAACTTGATCTACAAGAGTAGAGAAAGTCAAGTATACATCACATAACGACCAAAACATTAGACTATCACTTAAAGTCTACAGTATTCCTTTGTGACTACAATAAGATAATATTTAGCTTGAAGTAGATAGAGCAATAAGTGTTTGTAAGAATAGTTTGCTCAAGAGTAGATATTTACATCAGATTTCTTTATATATTGGCTAAGAATAGCATTACTATAAAGCCGTATGATAATGTTGGCCCCGTTTATAGCTATGACAGGAAGCTGCATTCATTGACGTTTGCGTTTTCCGCGCCAGTTGCTGCTCCCGATATAAACACGAGAGGAATGGCATTCAAATGACGTTATGTACACATCATTTGCTCGTCGTAATGCAAAGCTAACAGAAACAAAAAGCGGTGGTGGTGGTGGACGGTGATGATAATAATAATAATTATCGACGCTGATTTCCGGAAAGATCCCCTTGTTTGGTTAGTTACATGCTGATCCAGAACTCGTTCTGCTGTCGATAAGAATCTCGCAATATCCCGTGCTTCTTTCACATGTCACGCAACTGGCTGTTTAATCACGCTGCTCTGTCATTATGTGGCCACAAGGGTATACGCAAAAATGTGCACTAAAGATCCAACCTGCTTCTTCCATTCTGACAGATATATGCCTTTAAAAGAAAGCCTAGTTTCATTTCATAAATTACTAAACTATAAAAACGATTTGTCTTTTGTTTTCATACGAACTGGTCTGATTTATAATTGAACGTGCTCGATTTTAAGTTGAGAATATCATGAGCGAAAAATCTTACTTCTTACTCCACAGAGCGTAAAAACAAAAGGTGGTTGCACTCTCTTGCATGGCTACGCTTAAACAGAAGACAATCGATCCTGTCACTGATTTCGACTAAACTTGTCATAGTCTTTTACACAAGATAAAAATTACGGTTTAATCTAGAATTCAAAATTCCACTCTGTTTCACAGAATTAGTTATTTAATTTTATGTAATGTCAACGAAAGCTGGCAAGATTATCTATGTGTTTGTCAATGATAATCATAGTAGCTGGAACTTGCCAACATAAAACAATTACTTGCGTTTTAATGGACTCGCAGAATAACAAAGGAGCAGTGAGGTAATAATACTTATTTTGTTTTAACTTTCTTGCATATTTTAGTAGCTCAGTATATGATAGTTATTGTGAAAAGAAAGGTTAAATTGGGGTTATGTTGAGGTAAAGTGTTGTTATTTCTTACCAATGAGCTTTTTGTCTAGAAATATCGGCGAGTTAACCCAGGTACGAAAACATGGAAGTGACCCAGTTCTATTACTGTTAAATTACCGTTGTAAAGTGAGGTATTTGTGTCCTTCAAGGGTACTTAGCGTATATTTTTCTATTACATATAACTTACAGTGTCTTGGGAGTTTTAATTAGCTCTTTATGTTATATAGTTAAATAATATCGTTTATCTACTTTGCTTTTGTGAAGTAGAACATTACAAAATCAAAAGAAGTATCACAATGGCGGTAAATTTAAAATTAATTTCATGTAAATACAAAATTAATGTATCATTTCTTAGCTTCGTAATCATCATTTTTTCTCTTTAAAAACACTATCGGTTGTGTGTACTTACTGGTGTCGACATTCTTCTTCAATGAGATGGTACTGCATAGCACAGAACGAACAAACTAGCTTTCTCATTTAGCTTTTTTACCAAAATAAGCTAGAAGAACCTTCTCAGACACGTTATCAATATTTTTCTTCATATGTATTCCGAGATTTCGCTGGTATTATTACATTAATAGCATCGTTTGCTGCAAATTCAACATCACAATCAGAATCACTTTTTTTTACAATATGCATATTTATATGTTCTCCTAGTTACGGCAGTTCTTTACTTACACCAATGATTGGTATCGCACACGACCCTCTACATCCAATTATCAACTACATACACATTTTAAGCATTATAGTAAATTATTATACAAGTGGATAAAGAGAAAGTTTATCCATGAGTAGAACAATTTAAAAAGGGACCCGAAGGGGAGAGTGAATAATAGAGGTTACTCCACTTGTATAATATATTATTTTATCCTATAAATCCGATAAATTAATATATGACAAATATTCAGTCAATTATTTTACAACAGATAGTAATAAATTAAATAATGCATAGAATTGAGGCCTTCTTGTAGTTACAGAATATGGTAGGTTATGTATGAATGTAGGAACGAGTGTTGCTATTTGCAATGACGTAAGTACTGGCAATGTTACTGCTTCTAATCCATTTGGAGATATTAACTTCAATGGTAATGTACAAGTAGTTCACTTTCATGTATTTAAACTATAAAAGTGTTTGATGTTGTTTTTAAAAGGTCATAGAAAATTTGTAGTTATCAACCATTTATTTACTTTACCCCAATCGTTACCGGAGCAACGAGTGAATTTTGTTTCTTTTACCCGACTCGGCATAATAACTATCATTTTGATTTAAAGTCCAAGTTTTCTTACGTCGTTTCTCCATGGCAAAGGTGTCTATTACAAGTATCTATAGGATAAATATATTATTTTATCAAAGTACATCAAACGTTATCCGATATACGTATCATAACATTAAATTACAACATGATATCGTTCAAACCACGGATAGCATCGGATAATATTTATCTGCATTAACGTGAATAGATGGAGCAATAAGCTTTTGTAAGAATATTTTGTGTCCGAGTAATTTTAGTGCAACATACATATGATATTCTTGTTACGTGAGTCTCGTACCTTCAGATGTTTTACCTTTCTGCCTTAATCATTTGCAGAAGTCTGCCGTTTCAACGTCGGGAAGTGGCCGTTTCATTAACTTTGTGAAGCGCACACTCATTCAATATTGTAGCTTGTAAAACTAGAAAATCTCGACAATGACCGGAGAAAATCGATGGAAAACTCATTTAAGAGTTGAGTTTGCTCTGGCGTGGAAAACGATTCGTTGATTGTGTTGCATGTTTAATGTAACAACACAGTGGCGGCATGTGTGTACACAAAACCAGATTACGCTTTCATGAGTCAGACCAGCGACAAGGAAAAGGCCAAACTATCGCAGGTGTGCTTTTACCTGAGCGTTTTATACCAAGAATATCTAATGCTTTACACTCACACGACTTTCTCTACCCACTTTTCAACAAAATATCCTTTAATAGTTATTTATGGGGCTTAGTGAGATAAGTTGATGTTTATTAGCGAGTGAAAAAATTTAACACCCGAGACGTTACCACCGAACATGATAAATATCAAACCTCGGTAATCCGATACTTTCTCTTACCTAGAAAAAATCGATTTTAATTATGAATTATGCAAATTTTAAAAATTGTTTTAGAAAATATTTAGAGTCGATATTTTTACTATTTGTAAGGTGATACTGGAGGCTTTGAATAGTGACGAATCGTAGGTATTGTGATCCAAAAATAACAAAAGGTAAACTGTATGTCAAAATGAGTGAGCTAGACGATCAAAGTTTTATACCTGAAAAAAATGGAGAAGAATATCGTTTGCTAATCTTAGTTTGCCGCTACAAAAGTCATCTGCAATTTATGACAAGAATATTTATGTTTTATATAATGGTGCAGTTCAAAAAGTGTTATCAATACGTAATCAACAAACCAAGATAATCAAGGCCTCGCACCAGCCAGTCTGACGACAGTATCCAGCGAGTGGAGAACGTTGTATTGGAGGATTGCCGATTGAGTATTTTCAGATCTTAATGCAGGATTGTGTGTACAGATCCCACGCAAATGCCAATTTTGTAGGCGATGGCTGCAACTGTATTGGTTTGTTGTCACACGATGAACTGTCGCATCCAGGAACACACATTAGACACATCCATGGTACCATCACTACATGCCTCACTCAACTGTCTTGGTTTGTTGTCACACAATGTTTTGCCTTCATTGAACTGTCCCACCCAGGAACATACATTAGACACATCCATGGTACCATCACCACATGCCTCACTTAACTGCCTTGTTTTGTTGTCACACAATGTTCTGTCTTCATTGAACTGTCACACCCAGGAACGTACATTAGACACATCCATGGTACCATCACCACATGCCTCACTTAACTGCCTTGTTTTGTTGTCACACAATGTTCTGTCTTCATTGAACTGTCACACCCAGGAACATACATTAGACACATCCATGGTACCATCACCACATGCCTCACTTAACTGCCTTGTTTTGTTGTCACACAATGTTCTGTCTTCATTGAACTGTCGCACCCAGGAACGTACATTAGACACATCCATGGTACCATCACCACATGCCTCACTTAACTGCCTTGTTTTGTTGTCACACAATGTTTTACCTTCATTGAACTGTCCCACCCAGGAACATACATTAGACACATCCATGGTACCATCACCACATGCCTCACTTAACTGCCTTGTTTTGTTGTCACACAATGCTTGCCTTCATTGAACTGTCGCACCCAGGAACGTACATTAGACACATCCATGGTACCATCACACATGCCTCACTAAACTGTCTTGGTTTGTTGTCACACAATGTTCTGTCTTCATTGAACTGTCACACCCAGGAACACACATTAGACACATCCATGGTACCATCACCACATGCCTCACTTAACTGTCTTGGTTTGTTGTCACACGATGTTTTACCTTCATTGAACTGTCGCACCCAGGAACGTATATTAGACACATCCATGGTACCATCACCACATGCCTCACTCAACTCTCTTGTTTGTTGTCACACGATGTTCTGTCTTCACTGAACTGTCGCAATCAGGAACGTACATTAGACACATCCATGGTACCATCACCACATGCCTCACTCAACTGTCTTGTTTGTTGTCACACGATGTTCTGTATTCATTGAACTGTCGCACCCAGGAACGTAAATTAGACACATCCATGGTACCATCGCCACATGCCTCACTTAACTGTCTTGGTTTATTGTCATACGATGTTTTGTCTTCATTGAACTGTCGCACCCAGGAACGTACATTAGACACATCCATGGTACCATCACCCCATGCCTCACTCAACTGTCTTGGTTTGCTGTCATACAATGTTCTGTCTTCATTGAACTGTCACACTCAGGAACGTACATTAGACACATCCATGGTACCATCACTACATGTCTCACTCAACTGTCTTGGTTTGTTGCCACACGATGTTCGGTCTTCATTGAACTGTCGCACCCAGGAACGTACATTAGACACATCCATGGTACCATCACTACATGCCTCACTCATCTGGCGATGAATTTCAATAGGTGTCACACCACGAAAATGGAGAAAACGAATGATTACACGCTGTTCTTGCAATGAAAACGTTGCCATTTTAAGTATCAAAAGCAGTCCTTATTCTCGTCGCTGCCATTAGAGTTCTATGCACTAAACAGTACTGCCATCTCTGTCACGCATTCACAAAGAGTCCACTTGTATTAAAAAGACCAGAAGTTCCTATCTGGTCCCATTCCTGAAAAAAAGGTGTTATAACTTGAACGTACCTCGTACTCCTAGGTAACTAACAGAATTTCGCCATTCTATACTTCGTCTTTAATGGTGAGTGTGGGGCAGTTGTCTGGGATGTGGCGTTTGGTGAATAGAATTGAATGGCGGCCTTCATCCCACTTTATATATCTGCCGGGCGTGGTGGATCCTTCTGGGAATGGATTCTTCTCGAAACACGGTCCAGAAAGGTCTTTGTGTAGTAGCAACACTGTTCTATCCCGGCCTCATCAGGTCAGCTCGTCACTGGCCATGAAGAAGTGCCACTCCCACTCCGCCAGCCAATAAGCAACGATACAATTCTACTCCGGCTTCATAGTCATATCCGCTAAATTGCCTGACTCGACTCTTTTACTCCAGACCAGACAACAATGGCGACTAATATCTCGCAGCGCACGTGTAAGCCAATGTGACAGTACAAGTGAGTAATTTAGCACTTCAAAAACGTCACACTTGAAAATACCTCGGATACCTTTAATGTCAGAAATACAAAGTTATCACAAAACGTGAGTGACATTTTGGCATCTCCCTGTAAGAGAAGACTCGCCCGGTGTCGAATCGCGGACCTGGGAAGCCGCCTAAGACCCAAATCATTATGCATATGGGATGATGTTTACATAGAGTGCACTTTGCCAAGAAGCAAACACCGTATCTTGGGCGATTACACAATATATCCTCTCACGTATGGAGGGCTAATCCCCCCCTGGCGCAGCATGTTATTACAGCTTGATGTACATTGCATTAGCTAAGGAGAGTCAACACCACGTCACCGAGAAGGGAGCAAGCCCCAAGATTACCTGCGGGCGATCCCACTGCCCCTGTTTCGCTACTCTACTTAATCCGCAAAAATCTGACGTCGAGCTATATTCACACGTCATTCCCTGCATTTCACATTTCATTCTCTTTCAATTCTATATTTGAATTTGCCAATAATTGTACTTTTCTCAAAGGCAAGGCCTTACTCATCATTTTTCAACCACCCAAACAAATAGAAAAAAAAAAAAAAAAACCTAAAAAGACATCACATAACGATCAGCTATTTTAAACATTTGACTATCATTTAAAGTCTACTGTATTCCCTTGTAACTACAATAAGATAATGTTTATCTTGAAGTAGATAGAGCTATAAGTATTTGTGCAAGAGTAGAGAAAGTCATGTATACATAACATAAAGACCAAAACATTTGACTATCACTTAAAGTCTACTGTATTCCCTTGTAACTACAATAAGATAATGTTTATCTTGAAGTAGATAGAGCTATAAGTATTTGTGCAAGAGTAGAGAAAGTCATGTATACATAACATAAAGACCAAAACATTTGACTATCACTTAAAGTCTACTGTATTCCCTTGTAACTACAATAAGATAATGTTTATCTTGAAGTAGATATAGCTATAAGTATTTGTGCAAGAGTAGAGAAAGTCATGTATACATAACATAAAGACCAAAACATTTGACTATCACTTAAAGTCTACTGTATTCCCTTGTAACTACAATAAGATAATGTTTATCTTGAAGTAGATAGAGCTATAAGTATTTGTGCAAGAGTAGAGAAAGTCATGTATACATAACATAAAGACCAAAACATTTGACTATCACTTAAAGTCTACTGTATTCCCTTGTAACTACAATAAGATAATGTTTATCTTGAAGTAGATAGAGCTATAAGTATTTGTGCAAGAGTAGAGAAAGTCATGTATACATCACACAACGACCAAAACATTTGACTATCACTTAAAGTCTACTGTATTTCCTTGTAACTACAATAAGATAATGTTTATCTTGAAGTAGATAGAGCAGTAAGTATTTGTGCAAGAGTAGAGAAAGTCATGTATACATCACATAAGGACAAGCTCTTAAAAACATTTGTCTATCACTTAAAGTCTACTGTATTCCCTTGTAATTACAATAAGATAATGTTTATCTTGAAGTAGATAGAGCAACAAGTGTTTGTACAAGAGTAGAGAAAGTCATGTATACATCACATAACGACCAAAACATTTGACTATCACTTAAAGTCTACTGTATTCCCTTGTAACTACAATAAGATAATGTTTATCTTGAAGTAGATAGAGCAATAAGTGTTTGTACAAGAGTAGAGAAAGTCATGTATACATCACATAACGACCAAAACATTTGACTATCACTTAAAGCCTACTGTAATTACTGTACTATAATATTGAATCTGAATGAAATAAAAATGGCGTCATAGTCATAGTTTTGGTTTACATCACGTTATGGTTACTGAGAAGAAAACATGCGACGCAAATGAAAGACAAAATCACAGTTCTACTGACTTCAGTTAACCAACGTACCTGGAGAATTAAAGTGCTATAGGTACCATCCAAGACATAGCAGTATCTGCTGGGAAAAAGGGATTTTGATTAGCTCTTCTTTCTCCTTGTTATAATATGCAATCAGGTTATGTATGAGTTCTCGCGGCTGCCGATGTATGACAAATTGCTGTAATTGTATATGAACAGTTATTGTTCGCCTCCTCACTCTGTCATGTAGTATGAGACTGCAACACTCAGCCTGCAGTGTAAGATACCGGTGATCTCTGCTCTGTTAAACCGCTAAACAATTTAATTAGAGTTAGAAAGTGTCGCTGGTGCTGCTCCAATCACAAATATCGACTTTCTCATTAGTGACGCTGTGTGCCCGCGTTACTTAAAATGCAAATTGTGGATGATCCCTGGTAACTACTTCATAACCCCGAATTTTGCTCAGCGAACCAAACCTACAGGCAAATCTCATTCCGCATTAAAATAACCGTTGCACAGGATTACACAGGATGTATCTTTCTTGTTAAATATTTCAGGAACGTATGACTGAAAATTGTTAATTTAGATTGCTCCTTCCTGGCACCAATAACAATTAACTTCCCGCCTATGTGACGTAGCTGGTAGTGTCTCTGCCTCACTTTCAAGAGCTCCTAAGTTCGAATCTGGCTCAGAGTGAGTTATCTACCGGATTTTCTCTTATTCTGAAAGATGAATGTTTAGTAACTATAGGCTCTTTGTACCGTGTACTGATTTGAACATCATCTTAGATATGACTTAACGTTGAAGGACGTGTGGTTTAAAAAATATATAAAGTTATATAATACGTCCTCCAAATGAAGCCTTCACAGATATAATATATAAAATAATAATGAAAAACGTGTTATGTGCAGAATGTCCAAGACCAAGTGACGAAGAGGAAGTCGCGGATCCAGTTTTCGTCCACCACCTATTCTTATTTTTACCACTTCGTGTTTCCCTGTTAGGTAGGCGGATCTGGAGTGATTTTTCGCCTATCGGGATTACCTTTACGTCACTTCCTTTACATTTCGTATCGTTTTGATATTTGAGGTTCACTTTTAGATTTCGTGAACCTCCTAGTGGGACGGGGCCACTAGGAAGTCGCATACTCTGTGTTTTCTTGAGGGCTGCCTTTCTGGACGGCACATGTATCATTTAAAGATTTTGTGTTCAACTAAAAATGAATTTGACAACTGATACTTTTAGTGATACGACGGCTATTCGATAAAGAATGGTCACATTTTTTTTTTTTTTTTTTTTTTTGAAAATGTACCCCTACTCATCCTCATAATTTTGATAGTCCTTCTCCAAACAGTCTCCCCTGAATGCGATGTACTTGTCCCAGCGTTTCTGCCAGTCTTCAAAGACATGCTGGAAACGATTTTTGAGAGATCCTTCAAAATCACCTTCGCAGCCTTCACCACTGCTTCTGATGATGGATAAGTCCTCCCACGAAGGCGTTTCTTCAAGTTGGGGAATAGACAAAAGTCACATTGGGCTAAATCCGGACTATAGGGAAGGTTAAGGATGCACTTCACGTTGATTTTTGCAAGATATTCAGCAACAACATTGGCAATATGCGGCCGCGCATTATCTTGGTGCAGCATCCAGCCTGCTTCACGGAAATGTGGTCTTTTGCGTCTGATATGGACTTGCAATGTTTTCAGGACATACCTGTAGTATTGTCCAGTTACTGATGTATGTGGAGGTACAACATGCTGATAAATCATTCCATGAATATCAAAGAATGAGATTACCGTAACTTTCTCAGCAGAAGCAACCACTTTTGCTTTTTCGGGGGTTGGTGATGAAGGAGATTTCTACACTGAGCTTTGCTGTTTGCTCTCAGGATTAAAATGATGTAGGCAAGTTTCATCAGCAGTGATTACGTTTGAAAGAAAATCCGGATCTTCCTCTAACATCAACTTTAACTACATGTTAGCTCCATTGCAGCGGTAGGCGAAACTGAACATGTCTGAACTTGCCTGGTTCTTACAGGCGGAAACCAGGAGTACCAACAATGAAAGTACTACGGCGTGTTTGCTTCAGATTAAGCTAGCAGAATATAATGAGATTGAATTTTATTGTGAAAAGTTATGACCGTGAAAAAATTATGACCATTCTTTATTGAACAGCCCTCTTATAATGTATTACGGTTTTCAACTATCATTAACACCTAAATAATGTAAAGATCTACTTAAAAATGCATTTGGTAAAGAATGCAGATCTAAGACAATTTATAATTGTTACAATAAACTCAAAAGTGATCGGTTTTTTCTTAATGATGAATTTCGTGAGAAACTAAGTCCAAGAACTGTTGTTACTGACGGACATGTTGGACATTGGTATGAGTCAAATACATCAACAGTTAGACGTGAGAAAACTTTGTTGTCATAAACTGACTACCGATCAGAAACAACAACGTATTGATTGCTACAGAAAAACTCTGGAAACATTCCAAGGTGACACTTCAAATTTGGTTTGGAATATCGTTACTGTTGATGAATCTTGGATTTATTGCTATGATCTTGAAAACAAAATTCAATGGACTAAATGGACCTTTCAAACATAACCTAAGTCTACAAACGTTCGACAAATTGACAGTGTTGTTAAGAAGATGGCTGTCGTATTGCTACTACGGCATTAGAAGATGTCTGTTTACTGAAAATGTTTGTAAACGTTCGTTAAAAGTACCAAAATTGAAAAATAAGTTTACAAAATGACAACGCATACGACAAAACAACTGAGTATCCTGATACCCTGCACCATGAAGCCACCTTGTGACTGTTTACAAAAATTAAACATAAAATACGTGTAATCATATTTTTCCACATAAGAAGCAGTGAGACATTATAAAAACTGATTGTTGTAGATTCTGAGGAAGTAACAACATTATTTTATGAAGTGCTTTCGGATATGTGTTGATGTTAAAAGGGAAATGTTTTGATAAAGAATAGGTAAATTATATAATTTCGAATACCTTTTTCCATGTTTGTGTAAAACTTCCCAGTGCCGCCTTCTGTAGGTGACAAAACAAAAGCTTGTTTATAAGGTTAGGTTTCTATTTCATGTACATTGTACAGTGATCGTAAATTATCCTGTGCATGGCGGCGTAATGAGGGGAACTGGGACAAACTGGATTGCAGAATTGATGTGTGCACTGCAACCAATTATAACAGCGGCGGAACTCACATTTGTATGTTAATAATTTTTTGATACTGCGGAGATAAACAACAGTGATAATCGATATATAGTTTCTCTATATTTCAGTGTTATAACTGTAAATAACAGTTCAAATAGTTTGTTAAAATTACCGCATGTGTGTGCTTGGCTAGCCATTTATCACTCACAGATATGATTTATTTGGCGACCACCAACAACGCAGCTTCGACCATGTGAATATTCTCTCAGTTTTGTAGCACAGCTGTGTTATTGAGCTTAAATAAGATGGCGGGTCGCTTTGAAGATACCTAGGTTTGTTATTTTCTTTAGATCAACTAGCATAGGTTTACCTAACTGCTGCTCGCCTGCAAACCTCAACAATTAAAAATATGATGCGCCCGTTTGAAAGTTCCTGTTTCATGATTTATTCTCGAGCAATTTGATTTTCTCAATATAAAGATTGTAACCGCTTTTATTAGGTAAAACAAGTTTAAGATATTTTCATTACAATTGTGGAGTACGAGAGTGGGTCAAAAAGTAATGCCTCCTATTTTTTTCTCTTTTAATTGCCAAGAAAATTGAATCCAATTTACATAGTTTGAAAACTACAACATTGACGATTAATTTGTCACTATTTAATATAATCCCCGTCCTTTCCACAGTTTTGGTCCACCTTTTAACTAGGGAATGTATTCCAGTGTGGTAAAACACTCGGTCTTGCTTCCTAAGCCATTGACGCACGGACGTTTTCACGGCCTCCTCATCTTCAAAATGAATCCCACCATGAGCTTCCTTTACTGGCCCGAACAGATGAAAGTCTGATGGTGCCAGGTCAGGGCTGTATGGAGGGTGAGGTAAGACTTGCCATCCCAATTTCTCAATTTCTACAGTGGTGTAACGGCTGGTGTGTGGTCTTGCATTGTCATGCAAAAGAAGAACATCCGCCATAGTTTTTGTTGGGCGAACTCGGCGAAGACGTGCTTTCAGCTTTTTGAGAGTTCTGACGTATTGGACAGAATTTATTGTGCATCTCTGCTCCAAAAACTCAATCATAAGCATACCCTCTGCATCCCAAAACACTGTGGCCATAACTTTCCCTGCCGACCGCTGAGTTTTGAATTTTTTTCTTCGGTGACGTTGTGTGATGCCATTTCATTGACTGCCTCTTTGATTCATGTTCAAATAAATGAACCCACGTTTCGTCTCCAGTAACAATTTTTTCCAGAAACTCCTCTACCTCCTAATTGAAGCGCTGCAAGTGCTCGGAGGCTATTGTTTTCCTTGTTTCTTTGTTTTGGGCGGTTAACATTCTTGGTACCCAACGTGAACAAACGTCTGAGTAACCCAATTGTTGAATAATGGTCATCACACTGCCTTTACTGAGGGAGGTAATACGACGCAATTCACCTGTTGTTACCCGGCGATCACCACGAATGATGTCATCGACTCGCTGAATGTTGCATGGAGTCACTGCCGCTTCGCTTTTCATCTGCCAATGGTGTTTGCCCTTCAGCTTCGTTACAGCGACGAACACATCGTATAACAGTGCTGACATCCACCGTTGCATCACCATACACATTTTTTCGCCTTTCGTGAATGCGAATTGGCGTTTCACCTTCCGCAGTCAAAAATTCAATCACAGAACCCTGTCTAATACGAATGTCGATGTCAGCCATTTTGCAAGAGGATGCAGTGCTGCCACCTGTTGACTTAGGAAGTTACTACTGCAGGGGATTGGAGAAGAAGGTTTGAGGAATTGCGCCAGATTCAAAGTTTTCACATAACTTATTTAAGGAAAAAAATAGGAGGCATTACTTTTTGACCCAGCCTCGTACATTTTGAGGTTTTTGAGAATGACCTCAAAGTTCTCTTCATTCTGAATGACGTTTGTATAACTATAAACTGTAAGACATAGAAAAAAACTCACCACACAAAATACTTAGCGTACAGTTTATGTACAATAAACCTTTCGTGGACACAACGGAAATGCTCAGTCTTCACACATCTGAATATCGTTTTGTCTATTGTATCCCTCTTAACCTTCAATTATATCCCTACTTAAGCATTACGTATTAGAAATTATACATGGCTTTATTGTTTTCCAAAATATTCTACTGATTCATGATGAAAATTTGATTCCAGGTATTTTATCTTCAATTTTGTAAAGAAACAAAAAAAATCACGATGTACCAGGTCAAGATTGTATGTTTCTGGACATCTAGATACTCAGTTATTACTTTTGTTTTCATGATTAAAATTATTTTTTAAGTTTGGTATTTTTAAAGATCTTTTTAAAAAGAAATTATAAAGAAACGTTTGTGTACAATCAGTAAGTCTATCCTGTAATACTATAGTAGTAATATAACAACCATCTTCTTACCCAGACTGTTTATTTGTCAGACTTTAATAGACTAGGTTATGTTCAAAGACCCATTGAGTCGATTGGCTTTTATTTTCAGGATCATAACAATAAATCCAAGATTCATCAACAGTAAATCAAGCGGGATGGCTCAGGCGGTTTCCTCTGCGGCCCGCATTCGATTCCCGTGGCCGACCTACCTGGCCCATGGGTTTTTCGGGTGTTTTCCCAGGTCGCTAGGTGAATGTTGGGTAGGTTAATTACATCCCCCGAATTTCCTGTCCCTCAATTTCATCTCCATTATCATTTCATGTCATCTCTCATCTGGTGGTCTCTTTCAGTGTTGAAGGGTCGGCGGGTGTTTCGGCGGTGCATGGCAGGATGATATGCTCTGAGGAAAACTACTTCCTCCTCCGGTAGATCGGTTGCCGGTCTGCGCTCCTCAGCTGGGACCATTTCGGGACCGCCAGCCAGCGACCTATGGGGCTCGGATCGCCTGGCTAGGAGCATTAGGGCTCGGTTGCTGGGCTCGTTGCCGTCCCGGAGTAGGGGAGCGAGTTCGTTGTCCTGGCCTGTCGGGGGAAGTCTCTATCCAAGTAAACTGTAGGGACCCTGCCCTCTGTACTGTCGTGGCTTGTAGTGGAGCGAGTTCGTTTTCCTGGCCTGTCGGGGGAAGTCTCTATCCAAGTAAACTGTAGGGACCCTGCCCTCTGTACTGTCGTGGCTTGTAGTGGAGCGAGTTCGTTGTTCTGGCCTGTCGGGGGAAGTCTCTATCCAAGTAAACTGTAGGGACCCTGCTCTCTGTACTGTCGTGGCTTGTAGGGGAGCGGGTTCGTTGTTCTGGCCTGTCGGGGGAAGTCTCTATCCAAGTAAACTGTAGGGACCCTTCTCTCTGTACTGCCGTGACTTAAAGGGGAGCGAGTTTGTTGGCCTGGCCTGTCGGGGGAAGTCTCTATCCAAGTAAACTGTAGGGACCCTGCTCTCTGTACTGTCGTGGCTTGTAGGGGAGCGAGTTCGTTGTTCTGGCCTGTCGGGGAAAGTCTCTATCCAAGTAAACTGTAGGGACCCTTCTCTCTGTACTGTCGTGACTTAAAGGGGAGCGAGTTTGTTGGCCTGGCCTGTCGGGGGAAGTCTCTATCCAAGTAAACTGTAGGGCTCCTGCTCTCTGTACTGTCGTGGCTTAAAGGGGAGCAAGTTCGTTGTCCTGGCCTGTCGGGGGAAGTCTCTATCCAAGTAAACTGTAGGGCTCCTGCTCTTTGTACTGTCGTGGCTTGTAGTGGAGCGAGTTCGTTGTCCTGGCCTGTCGGGGGAAGTCTCTATCGAAGTAAACTGTAGGGACCCTGCTCTCTGTACTGTCGTGACTTAAAGGGGAGCGAGTTTGTTGACCTGGCCTGTCGGGGGAAGTCTCTATCCAAGTAAACTGTAGGGCTCCTGCTCTCTGTACTGTCGTGGCTTAAAGGGGAGCAAGTTCGTTGTCCTGGCCTGTCGGGGGAAGTCTCTATCCAAGTAAACTGTAGGGCTCCTGCTCTTTGTACTGTCGTGGCTTGTAGTGGAGCGAGTTCGTTGTTCTGGCCTGTCGGGGGAAGTCTCTATCCAAGTAAACTGTAGGGACCCTGCTCTCTGTACTGTCGTGGCTTAAAGGGGAGCGAGTTTGTTGGCCTGGCCTGTCGGGGGAAGTCTCTATCCAAGTAAACTACAGGGACCCTGCTCTCTGTACTGTCGTGGCTTGTAGGGGAGCGAGTTCGTTGTCCTGGCCTGTCGGGGAAAGTCTCTATCCAAGTAAACTGTAGGGACCCTGCTCTCTGTACTGTCGTGGCTTGTAGGGGAGCGAGTTCGTTGTCCTGGCATGTCGGGGGAAGTCTCTATCGAAGTAAACTGTAGGGACCCTGCTCTCTGTACTGTCGTGGCTTGTAGGGTAGCGAGTTCGTTGTCCTGGCCTGTCGGGGTAAGTCTCTATCCAAGTAAACTGTAGGGACCCTGCTCTCTGTACTGTCGTGGCTTGTAGGGGAGTGAGTTCGTTGTCCTGGCCTGTCGGGGGAAGTCTCTATCCAAGTAAACTGTAGGGACCCTGCTCTCTGTACTGTCGTGGCTTGTAGGGGAGCGAGTTCGTTGTCCTGGCATGTCGGGGGAAATCTCTATCGAAGTAAACTGTAGGGATCCTGCTCTCTGTACTGTCGTGGCTTGTAGGGGAGTGAGTTCGTTGTCCTGACCTGTCGGGGGAAGTCTCTATCGAAGTAAACTTTAGGGACCCTGCTCTCTGTACTGTCGTGGCTTGTAGGGGAGTGAGTTCGTTGTCCTGGCCTGTCGGGGGAAGTCTCTATCCAAGTAAACTCTATGGACCCTGCTCTCTGTACTGTCGTGGCTTGTAGGGGAGCGAGTTCGTTGTCCTGGCCTGTCGGGGGAAGTCTCTATCCAAGTAAACTGTAGGGACCCTGCTCTCTGTACTGTCGTGACTTGTAGTGGAGCGAGTTCGTTGTCCTAGCCTGTCGGGGGAAGTCTCTATCCAAGTAAACTGTATGGACCCTGCTCTCTGTACTGTCGTGGCTTGTAGGGGAGCTAGTTCGTTGTCCTGGCCTGTCGGGGGAAGTCTCTATCCAAGTAAACTGTAGGGACACTGCTCTCTGTACTGTCGTGGCTTGTAGGGGAGTGAGTTCGTTGTCCTGACCTGTCGGGGGAAGTCTCTATCGAAGTAAACTGTAGGGACCCTGCCCTAGGGTCGGCCGCCCTCTGTCTCCTTCGCCTCATCCTTCCTCCCGGAGGTACTCCACTTGGAGACATAGGAACAATGGGCCCAGCATGCTGGCCTTCCTACCGAATCCCCTTCGTAATGAAATCCTAATCCTATCAGCGGTAACGATATTCCAAACCAAATTTGAAGTGTTACCTTGGAATTTTTCCAAAGTTTTACTGTAGCAATCAATACGTTGTTGTTTTTGATCGGTAGTCAGTTTATGACAACAAAGTTTTCTCACGTCTAACTGTTGACTCATATCAATGTCCAATAAATTCATAACATGTCCGCCAAACAGCGACAATATTTTATCAGAAACAACAGTTCTTGGACTTAGTCCTTCACGAAATTCCTCACTAAGAAAACAGCGATTTCTTTTGAATTAACTGTACTATTGTCTTAGATGAGAGTTGTTCGCTAAGTATATTTATAACTCTATATTCAAATTGTTAATGACGATTAAAACTTATAAACAATTGAAGGCTGGAAATATCTAGACATTTATTTTTGGTTGTATACAAAATTCTTAAATGATGATGGTTATGAAAATTATTAGAGAACTTACTTAGGTCGAGTAGTCAGAATTCTAGTTTATCAATCCCGAAGTTCTGGGTTCGATTCTAGACTGGGTTGGAAGTTGTCTTTTACCAGAATAATTCCTTAGGAAGTATAATTTTTGCACAATTAGTAGTTATACCTAAAATATTTTAATGTAGTTCTGTGCATAAATATATCGTGTGGAACTGAAAAGAAACCAGTGAACGAAGAAACAATATTGACTTCATTGTTGAAATTAAAGTGCTTCACAACAATATAACAATGTAAAAGTGTAATGGAAATTAATTGTTCCTTCACACTAGCCGTGTGTAGGCTAAAGTATGGAAAGATAGTGTCAGACTGAAAAATTCAATGCCATAGCCGGGATTTGAACTACGGATCTTCTGGTCTCCGTCCAGCCTCTCTAACCAATGAGCTACTATGGCCAACGTGCCAACATGACATTAAATTCTCCAACTGACTCGTGTTTTCCCCAGTAAACCACTAGGAGTTCTCATAAACACATGAGACAACTACCTTAATGACGACTTACTATGCTGTAAGTACTTTAAGGCCCGGGCTTTATAGTTAACCACTAGGAGTTCTCATAAACACATGAGACAACTACCTTAATGACGACTTACTATGCTGTAAGTACTTTAAGGACCGGGCTTTATAGTTAACCACTAGCAGTTCTCATAAACACATGAGACAACTACCTTAATGACGACTTACTATGCTGTAAGTACTTTAAGGCCCGGGCTTTATAGTAAACAACTAGGAGTTCTCATAAACACATGAGACAACTACCTTAATGACGACTTACTATGCTGTAAGTACTTTAAGGCCCGGGCTTTATACTAAACCACTAGCAGTTCTCATAAACACATGAGACAACTACCTTAATGACGACTTACTATGCTGTAAGTACTTTAAGGCCCGGGCTTTATAGTAAACCACTAGGAGTTCTCATAAACACATGAGACAACTACATTAATGGCGACTTACTATGCTGTAAGTACTTTAAGGTCCGGGCTTTATAGTTAACCACTAGGAGTTCTCATAAACACATGAGACAACTACCTTAATGACGACTTACTATGCTGTAAGTACTTTAAGGCCCGGGCTTTATAGCAAACAACTAGGAGTTCTCATAAACACATGAGACAACTACCTTAATGACGACTTACTATGCTGTAAGTACTTTAAGGCCCGGGCTTTATAGTTAACCACTAGGAGTTCTCATAAACACATGAGACAACTACCTTAATGGCGACTTACTATGCTGTAAGTACTTTAAGGTCCGGGCTTTATAGTTAACCACTAGGAGTTCTCATAAACACATGAGACAACTACCTTAATGACGACTTACTATGCTGTAAGTACTTTAAGGTCCGGGCTTTATAGTAAACCACTAGGAGTTCTCATAAACACATGAGACAACTACCTTAATGACGACTTACTATGCTGTAAGTACTTTAAGGCCCGGGCTTTATAGTTAACCATTAGGAGTTCTCATAAACACATGAGACAACTACCTTAATGACGACTTACTATGCTGTAAGTACTTTAAGGTCCGGGCTTTATAGTTAACCACTAGGAGTTCTCATAAACACATGAGACAACTACCTTAATGGCGACTTACTATGCTGTAAGTACTTTAAGACCCGGGCCTTATAGTAAACCACTAGGAGTTCTCATAAACACATGAGACAACTACCTTAATGACGACTTACTATGCTGTAAGTACTTTAAGGTCCGGGCTTTATAGTTAACCACTAGGAGTTCTCATAAACACATGAGACAACTACTCTAATGGCGACTTACTATGCTGTAAGTACTTTAAGATCCGGGCTTTATAATAAACCACTAGGAGTTCTCATAAACACATGAGACAACTACCTTAATGACGACTTACTATGCTGTAAGTACTTTAAGGTCCGGGCTTTATAGTTAACCACTAGGAGTTCTCATAAACACATGAGACAACTACCTTAATGGCGACTTACTATGCTGTAAGTACTTTAAGACCCGGGCTTTATAGTAAACCACTAGGAGTTCTCATAAACACATGAGACAACTACCTTAATGACGACTTACTATGCTGTAAGTACTTTAAGGCCCGGGCTTTATAGTAAACCACTAGGAGTTCTCATAAACACATGAGACAACTACCTTAATGGCGACTTACTATGCTGTAAGTACTTTAAGGCCTGGGCTTTATAGTAAACCACTAGGAGTTCTCATAAACACATGAGACAACTACCTTAATGATGACTTACTATGTTGTAAGTACTTTAAGGCCCGGGCTTTATAGTAAACCACTAGGAGTTCTCATAAACACATGAGACAACTACCTTAATGACGACTTACTATGCTGTAAGTACTTTAAGGCCCGGGCTTTATAGTAAACCACTAGGAGTTCTCATAAACACATGAGACAACTACCTTAATGACGACTTACTATGCTGTAAGTACTTTAAGGCCTGGGCTTTATAGTAAACCACTAGGAGTTCTCATAAACACATGAGACAACTACCTTAATGACGACTTACTATGCTGTAAGTACTTTAAGGCCCGGGCTTTATAGTAAACCACTAGGAGTTCTCATAAACACGTGAGACAACTACCTTAATGACGACTTACTATGCTGTAAGTACTTTAAGACCCGGGCTTTATAGTTCGGGCCACTATTAGGTCAATTAATGGAAATTAATTGTTCTTTCACACTGGTCGTGTGGAGACTAAAGTATGGAAAGATAGAGTCAGACTGAACAATTTTTCAGTCTTTTCAGTAGTGGAAAAACACGAGTCAGTTTGAGTATTTAATGTCATGTCGGCACGTTGACCATAGTAGCTCAAGGGTTAGAGGGGCTGTACGGAAACCAGAGGATCCATGGTTCAAATCCCGGCCACGGCATTGAATTTTTCAGTCTGACTCTATTTTTCCAATGTACCAATGTAATAGACAACAATACGTGCCTTATTTTAAATCCAATCCATGCAGATTTAGCTCAGTGTATAACTACTTTTCAGATGAGTGAGGATCTGTTTTTGTGATAGGCAGTTGTATGTCATACATGTTTTGAGAATTTGAAGCAATATCTCTTCCAAAAGGTGTAAAAATAACCATGATATATTTTGCCATATCTATGGCAACTTTGTTGTTAGAGCACTGGACAAGAAGAGAGACAGTCTCGTGCCAGGAATGGTAAATGCTTTGTAGAACCCAAAAATGTTCTTTTGCCACCTCTGCACATAAAATTAGACTTAATGAAGCAATATGTGAAGACTTTGAATAAGGATGGCAACTGCTACAAATATATCTGCAAGAAATTCCCTGGAGTATCTGATGCTAAATTTAAAGAGGGAATATCTGTTGGTCCACAAATTAGGAAGTAGATTTCTGATACTCCTTTTGAAGAAACAATAACAGATCCTGAAAAACAGGCATGGCTTGGTTTTAAGAGTGTCATCAAAAACTTTCTTGGGAAATTTTAACGATCCAAATTACAAAAATATTCTAGAGCAAATCCTGGAGCACTTTCGAAAGCTAGGCTACAATATGAGTGTGAAAGTACATTTCCTGCTCTCTCATTTGGACGTTTTTCGGCTGTGTCAGTGAGGAGCAGGGTAAAGATTTCACCAGGACATAAAGCAAATGGAAAGACGGTACCAGGGAAAGTGGAGTGTGAATATGATATCTGTTTATTTCTCGTCGTTGAAAAGAGATATATCAAATTCTTTCCATAGTAAGAGCTCAACAAAACGTTCATTTCATTTCATTTCAAGGCACTGTGTAAAAACTAATTACATGTTTAAATTTAAGTGATGAAGTGAAACATTAGTTATTCTGAAGAGTGTTGTGTTCAGTTATGGATTTATTAACTTATATTTAATAATATCACATAAATTCGATGGAGGCTAGTATAAAAATGCATATTTTACTATTTCTTATATTGTGAAAAATTGGTATGTGATGGAGAAAAACCAAGTTCATATTCTGATTCAGCACACTCAAATTATGGATAATGACATATTAAAATAAAAACCCCAGACAAAAAGTTAAATTTTGCATATCAGTGAATTAAAAAAAAAAAAAAGAAACTGTTACAACAAATGTAACAAACTACACGGCAAACTCACGAAACATTAGAAAATAACTATCAAACATAGAGATATTCATTTGTTTTCAAAAACACAGCCTTCTAACAATTTTCAAAGCCACCCTAGAATGTCTTGAATATTCTGGGAATTCTGAATGAAATCCTGCTAGTTCCAAATGATTTACGAAACTATTTACCGCTGGAAACTTGTATATGCAGTTCTGTTCGCTGATGACTTGTTCTCTCAATATTTGAAATAGCGAATTATAAACACGTTTAATGTCCACGAACGAGCACACTAGATTCTTGCTACAGATTCTTTGGTGTCTAAGCACTAGCGATTTGTTCTGGACACGATCTGCCTGGTCTAAATCCTGCCTGATATTCTCCGATTTTTGGATCTAATTGTTGTGCTCTGCTGAGTAGACATCCAGGTAGAATTTTCTAAGAGACTGACAATGAAATTCCTCTATAACTGTTCACATCTGTTCTGGATTTTAATGCAATTTTTCAGTCATCTGGAATTCCTTCCGTTTGCCAGATTTTTTCCAGAAGTGTGGTGATTCCTTTTGTGATGATGACGATGATGATGATTATTATTATTATTATTATTATTATTATTATTATTATTATTATTATTATTATTATTATTATTATTATTATTATTATTATTATTATTATTATTATTATTATTATTATTATTATTATTATTATTATTATTATTATTATTATTATTATTATTATTATTATTATTATTATTATTATTATTATTATTATTATTATTATTATTATTATTATTATTATTATTATTATTATTATTATTATTATTATTATTATTATTATTATTATTATTATTATTATTATTATTATTATTATTATTATTATTATTATTATTATTGCATATAAAATGTGGATGTGTCACGTCAGTTTGAAATGAAGTGACGTGATTTCGGTGCACGCATGTTGTCGAAAATGACGACGGTGGAGGGAGGGAGGGTATGTCTCTCCGAAGAGATTTAAATGGTCTTCTCGGTTCCCTTGGTGGTGAAGATTAACAGGAGCACTTAGCAAGAACTCGGAAGGATGGTTGGGGAGGGGGGGATATATACAATGCGCTATGTCTCACCCTCGTGTAGTGAGCGAGCGAGCCGACACATGAAAAATGAAAGCTTTTCGCTCTCCACCCTCCATCCCTTCCGACCATTCACTGGCGTGCGCCCGGGAATATGTATTAGTAATTCAATAATACGCGGGCGCACAACCCAGAGTCTGCTATCAAAGGAGATCCACATACGTGCTACGTGAAATGGCGGCCCCGAATTCAACCGTAGCTCCCGTACAACAACCTGCTACTTATTCTTCTCTGTAGTTCATATGTCCCTAGCTTTTGTTAATATGAGAACAGTCTCTGTGTGACGACTTTGGAAATCTCTTCTGCCTGCATGTACAACAAATAAATAACAAATTCCAATCGAGCTTAGAGTAATCAGACATTCATCTTTTAGAATAAAGGTAAACCTCCAACGTTAAGTAATATCAGACGATGAATGACACGATGTTCAAATAAGTACAGGGTACATAGAGCTTAGAGTTATCAGACATTCATCTTTCAGGATAAGAGAAAACCTCCAACGTTAAGTCATATCGGACAATGAATGAAATGATGTTTAAATGAGTACAGGGTACACAGAGCTTAGAGTTACCAGACATTCGTCTTTCAGGATAAGAGAAAACCTCCAACGTTAAGTCATATCGGACGATGAATGAAATGATGTTCAAATGAGTACAGGGTACATAGAGCTTAGAGTTACCAGACATTCATCTTTCAGGATAACAGAAAACCTCCAACGTTAAGTCATATCGGACGGTGAATGAAATGATGTTCAAATAAGTACAGAGTACATAGAGCTTAGAGTTACCAGACATTCATCTTTCAGGATAAGAGAAAACCTCCAGCGTTAAATCATATCGGACAATGAATGAAATGAGTACAGAGTACATAGAGCTTAGAGTTATCAGACATTCATCTTTCAGGATAAGAGAAAACCTCCAACGTTAAGTCAATCGGACGATGAATGAAATGATGTTCAAATAAGTACAGAGTACATAGAGCTTAGAGTTATCAGACATTCATCTTTCAGGATAAGCGAAAACCTCCAACGTTAAGTCATATCGGACGATGAATGAAATGATGTTCAAATAAGTACAGGGTACATAGAGCTTAGAGTTACCAGACATTCATCTTTCAAGATAAGGGAAAACCTCCAACGTTAAGTCATATCGGACGATGAATGAAATGATGTTCAAATAAGTACAGGGTACATAGAGCTTAGAGTTATTACACATTCATCTTTCAGGATAAGAGAGAACCTCCAACGTTAAGTCATCTCGGACGATGAATGAAAAGATGTTCAAATGAGTACAGGGTACATAGAGCTTAGAGCTACCAGATATTCATCTTTCAGGATAAGGGAACACCTGAAATAAGTCACCCTGACCGAGGTTCGAAGTAAGGACCTATTGAAGCTAAGTGAACTTGCTATCACCTACTCTACCTGGGCGGGGGAATTGAGACGTAACACCGACTAGCTGTTTTGTTTACGTACGCTTCCACTGTCGACCATCTCTATTCATTCTTCAGACGGTTGTAGATTTTATTTTTTCGGGTAAATTGATTTAATAAATGATATGTTAATCAAAACAATTTGAGAGATATTTGTTATGAGATCACTAGTGGCCATTAGCGACGCTTCGTTCAGGTCTGTTTCACCTCACTCCTCCAGTCCAGGGACATAGACACGGGGTGCTCTGTACCTCGTCATAGTTAACGCTGCAGAATGTTATGGACACTTGGTCGGGATATGTGAGGTCTAAAACACGTACAGCCATAAGTCATTTTGTCATGTGTACCAACAAACATAACGAGCTGGTCATTCATTCTGCTCTTAAATTTCACCGCATTTGTTACCGTAGATACATTAAACTTGTAATTGATCGTTAGAATACATCCGACCATGAAATGCTTTGTATCCATTTCGGCCACAATGTCACAGGGAAAGCTTTCTTCTTCTATTTTTTTTAAAAAAAAATTATTTTGTATGTTGATACTGACTTTCATTTATCTTTTACCATTCGTTCTCTCGATGTTTAGCGAATGGAATGCGTGCGTTTTGGTACAGGTGATCTATAACGTGATTAGATCAGTTTTGGCTTCAGTATTTACGTTCTATACCACCAGGGACTCCGCGGTAACGTGATCAACTTAATGCGGGAGGTCGCCAGTTCGATCCACGTGTGTGTGAACAGTGTAACTAGAAGATGAAGAGCTAGTGAAAAAACCAACTCATCCTTAAGGTTAAACGTCATCTATAGATGCGACAGAAAAACATCTGCCCGCCTTTCTGGTGTAGATTTTAGTGTATCTGCCTCAAATTCACATGGTCCCGATTTCGAATCTTCGCCAGGGTGAGTTTATCTGGATAAGGTTTATCTCGAGGTTTTCTCTTATCCTGAAAGATGAATGTCTGGTAACTCTAAGCTCTATGTACCCTGTACTTATTAGAACATCATTTCATTCATCGTCCGATATGACTTAACGTTGGAGGTTTTCTCTTATCCTGAAAGATGAATGTCCTTTAACTCAAAGCTCTATGTAACCTGTACTTATTTGAACATCATTTCATTCATCGTCCGATATGACTTAACGTTGGAGGTTTTCTCTTATTCTGAAAGATGAATGTCTGGTAACTCTAAGCTCTATGTACCCTGTACTTATTTGTACATCATTTCATTCATCGTCCGATATGACTTAGCGTTGGAGGCTTTCCCTCATCCTGAAAGATAAATGTCTGGTAACTCTAAGCTCTATGTACCCTGTACTTATTTGAACATCATTTCATTCATCGTCCGATATGACTTAACGTTGGAGGTTTTCTCTTATCCTGAAAGATAAATGTCTGGTAACTCTAAGCTCTATGTACCCTGTACTTATTTGAACATCATTTCATTCATCGTCCGATATGACTTAACGTTGGAGGTTTTCTCTTATCCTGAAAGATGAATGTCTGGTAACTCTAAGCTCTATGTACCCTGTACTCATTTGAACATCATTTCATTCATCGTCCGATATGACTTAACGTTGGAGGTTTTCTCTTATCCTGAAAGATGAATGTCTGATAACTCTAAGCTCTATGTACCCTGTACTTATTTGTACATCATTTCATTCATTATCCGATATGACTTAATGTTGGAGGTTAGAGTTACCAGACATTCATCTATCACAATGAAGGAAAGCACTGGAAAAAACCTTATCCAGATAACTCACCCTGACCGAGATTCGAACTGGGGGCCTATTGTATGTGAGGCAGGCACATTAGCGCCTACGCTAGAGAGGCAGGCACTTGTGCTGTGATATGTTATTAGGAAGAGCAAGATATGAGTAATAAAATATAGGAATTTCGACATACTTGTGGAACAGTTAGACGAATACTGAGGAACAGGAGTGATGCGCAGCTAAGATTTCAACAATGACGTCACAGAGGTAATGTATGTAAGTGATGCCTGGGTCCTAAAAGAAAAGAAGGGCGTGAAACTCAAGCAGCGGAGATGTTTCTTCCTACGGTGGGTGAAAAGTTATACAAGACAAGAAAATGCATCATAAATGAGAATATTAGGCAATAACTGGAACTCCAACCACTTCTTCAACAAATAGAAGTACGCAAAGCATTTGCAAAGAATGCCAGCGATAGGATACCAAATATGGCATTGATGTATCAACCTAGTGGAGAAATACGGGTAAGAATATCAAGAATCTAATCCGTGACAAAAAAAAAAAAAATGATGAATAGTCTCTTAAAATAAAACTTGAAGCTTTCCTAGCGACGACTTTGTTCGAGATTTTCCCGGGAAACAAGCGAGGTGAAAAGACAATCAGAAATCGATGTTTTGGGAGCGTACAACTTACCCATGATCGGGATAAGACACGTTATAACCACAAATGTATAACTGGATATAACACAAATATAAACAAAAACAAAACACTAACAACAGTCGCAACACTGAACAAAAGACTGTTTTCAGTAAATTAAACGCCAGGTCAGGAGATGGCGTGAGTATAGAAAACTAATTGGGTCAAACAAACGTAACTACTTAACTTGATGATCAAGCTGTATATTATGTGTTTCAAATTGGAAGGCGTTTGTCCTTGAGCGCTACTAGGTGAGCAACCAATCGGAGTCCTGCGGTGTTGTCGTATTGCGTTCCTCCTAAGTGATGTGTGACGAGCGGCAACCTAATCAATCTCTAATACATACTATCCGCGTTAAGACAAAAATTCAGATTTAGTAAAAGCTGATCCATGAGGAAGCAGAGGAACCGTAAAAACCCCATATTTTTAGCTGAAATAATTTTCCTAATACTAATAAATAAAGTAGATACCATTATATTATAACAATGCACTGCGAGGAAAGCACTGTAATGAATATCATTATTGGTTGGCATGTATGCGCGAACGTATATTTGAAATTACTCAGAACTGAAACGTAAACATTTGACATGACATGATAAAAGAAATATGTACTTTGAATAAGCCAAGGTGTTTGTTAAATTCGATGAGAGGAAACGATACACTTCTTGCTGGTCTGACAGAACGTGTCTGCTGATATTATATCTTTGTTTATGGATGGTTCGTAATCCCTATTTTACTCTAGCGAGCTCAAAGCAGCATTATTCAGTTACTCTTCCATGAAAAAGTGTATCAGCTGGAGTAATGAGGTACGATCCAGCTTCGCCCCTTACTACTGCTAGAACATTCCAATAGAGTTAATGTAGACTCAAATTATGTCGCAAACAGAAATAATATTTTTAAATTGACTGACGCTGAACGACTTATTTACAAAGAAATTGACAAGGAACACAACAAGACTGGGAGAACTGCGTGAGACATCAGATAAACTACAAGAAGACGACTTTTGGAAAGAAATAGCACGTAACGAGATTTTGGAACGTATCATCATAAATTTGCAGTACTCAGACGATGAAGGCAATGACAATGACGAATTATCTCTTAACGTAAGTAACATTCACAGCTATACGGATGCACCGCTGGATTAGAAAAATAAGTAATTCATAAACTATAAATAATGTTAAACAAAATATTTAAAACGTTTGCGTAATATACGAATATTCATGTTGCAATTGTGATTTCAACAACTGCATTATTGGAAATTAATTATTCTTTCACACTGACCGTGTATAGGCTGAAGTATGGAAAGATAGAGTCAGACTGAAAAATTCAATGCCATAGCGGGGATTTGAACCACGGATCTTCTGGTTGCCGTCCAGCCGCTCTTACCCTTGAGCTACTATGGGCGACACGTTGGCCATAGTAGCTCAAGGGTTAGAAACGGCTTGACGGTAACCAGAAGATCCGTGGTTCAAATCCCGGCTATGGCATTGAATTTTTCAGTGTCGGCACGTTGGCCATAGTATCTCAAAGGTTAGAGCGGCTGGACGGCAACCAGAAGATCCGTGGTTCAAATCCCGGCTATGGCATTGAATTTTTCAGTGTCGGCACGTTGACCATAGTAGCTCAAGGGTTAGAAGCGGCTTGACGGCAACCAGAAGATCCGTGGTTCAAATCCCGTCTATGGCACTGAATTTTTCAGTGTCGGCACGTTGGCCATAGTAGCTCAAGGGATAGAAGCGGCTTGACGGCAACCAGAAGATCCGTGGTTCAAATCCCGGCTATGGCATTGAATTTTTCAGTGTCGGCACGTTGGCCATAGTAGCTCAGGGGTTAGAGCGGTTGGACGGCAACCAGAAGATACGTGGTTCAAATCCCGGCTATGGCATTGAATATTTCAGTCTAACTGCATTATTATAAAACTTTGGAAAATTCAGTTTGTGTTAGCGCCACGAGCACTCGCAAGTGTGCGAGAGAGAGAGAGAGAGGGGGACATTTAAACAGAGTGGGAATAATGAGGTGGCAACGGTGAAGGCTCTAACGCATCTGATTGGCTACAGGCGAGAACTCTTCCCATTTGAAACACATAATAGATCTGTGCTTCTTAAGTCAACGGATTTCCTAATTTACTGAAGATAGTCTTTTGTTCAGTGATGCGAGCATTGGTTGTGTTTTGTCTTTGTTTATAGCTGTGTTATATCCAGTAATGCATTTGTGGTTATAACATTTATTAAAATATCCTGATGATGGGAGAGATGTACGCCCCCGTAAGGTAGATTTCTAATCGTCTTTCCACCTGGCTTGATTTCCGAGAACATCTCCAACAGATTTTTTTTTCCTTCTTCAGCAGATACTGCAGACACTTTTTAAATATTGTATTTTCTGCTAGTTTGCGACAAACATTGCACAGATATTCTTGTAGTATCAGAGTTTTTGAGTTTGTGTGAGTGTAACTTTTACGTAATGAGGATTTGATGGAAGCTGTGCTGAAGACGTGTCAATATTTATTTCTGATCCATTACTCGTGAGGACATTTCCATGTCGTAGAGTGCGACATTTATCTCGGCGCGATGACAAGTTGCAGATATCGATGTGGCTGACCGGCCTAATACAGAAATGATAGAGACAGCTCGAGCCATTAGGAAAAGAATGGCCGGCCCGCACAAATCCGGACAGTGATGAATCTGCGAATGACAACCGTCCCCTCTCCTTTCTAAAACTTATGGAACCACTCGGAAATCCGCGATACGTACTGCCTGGTCCATTTCTATGCAAAGTACATTGTTCCTCACACACTTAAGTGTCTCTCTTTTTCGGTCGATTCTTTATCGCAGATACGTGACTGCTCGTAAAAACTCGTGAATATTATACAGATAGCTGGCGTCTTGTTGGCAGGTGGCTTTTTAATGACACGCCTGCCGAACTACCAATCTCTTTGATTGCAAGAAATGACCACATATTTAAACAATTCGAGTCGGTTCATTTATAGCCTACATGCCATATGAGCAGCGCTGCCAATCTTTAACGATATACCTACTAAACTAAAAACGTGACTTTTTAAATACATTTTCGACAATGCAGATAAAAACTTAATTTCGTTGTTGTATTGTATTAACACTGCACCTAGGTGTCCTATAGATTAGGAAATAGAGAAATTGGTCCTTTGAGTATAGATTCCTAAGAGGAACGAATAAATTGAAGGAGACTATGGGCTGCAGAAATGTTCAACATGACGAGTTCCCTAACAGCTGTTCTATTGACCGGCTGGCTGGGACCTTCTCGCGGTGACCTGCACTAACCACCGGAGGATGACTCAGAAGCTCCCCTCCAGCGGGAACCAGAATAGCAAACTCGGCAGTAAAGTCATAGAAACCGAGAAGAGTCTCGAAATTGCAAATCACACCTGTTGTCGACCAACACACAGCCCTTGAGTCATGAATATAAAAGAGCCAGTGAAGAGAGAAAATGTATGAGCATTATTGACCAGGGAAAACCATGAAAAAATCCATGATCAAAGTGAGCGAAAACCAACATTACGTGGTTTTAAATTTAAGTATAATATTTTAGTTTCCAAGTTATTAAATTACAAACCTATGCCAAATTCATTTTAGGAACAACTTCTATGCTATTTAACATATCATAAGGCATAAATCTGTCATATAATTTTCTTCTCCTAGACTTAGTTGAAAGGAAATCATATTTTAAATAATCACTTGACCCTTTTAGTTTAATATAGGATAATAATTAGAAATTGTTTAAAAGGGAAAAATAGTAATCAATTTAATTGTTTGTGGTTTGAGAATCTACATGACAAATTTTTTAGGAAATTGATCCAAAATTGCTTCATCGCGAAAAAGATTTTGTGCACAAAAATAATGTTTTCACTTTGAAAACGTTTTATTCTGAATTTTTATCCTAAATTGTATGAATTTAGGTTTTTATAATATAAAATGCTAAATTAAAATTTAAATTTATGACCCCTAAATGTTTTTAAATTCTGGAAAATATTTCATGTTTTGGGATGCTTGTACTAAGTTTGTATGCAACATTTACGTAAGAAATAAATTTTGTAAGACAAGATGATAAAATATAGCTATATTGGAAGAAAAGTTACCAGTATTAAAATCTATATTTTAATATTATTCAAAAGAATGTTATACAATTAATAGGTTTAAAAATTCCAGTGGAATTAATTTCATTTAATTAGTGAATTTATTGTACAATCATCCTCTGATTTATTTGCAGTGTTTACTATTTCGACTAATTTTGTTAACCTCTCTCCAAAATCTTTCAAGTTCTGGAAATCTTGTATAATGTATAAATAGAGGAAGAATCTTCCATTGGAATGGTCAAATAATTGATTATTTTAATAACATAAAATGTACATAGCGTGGGATTGTCGAAAAAATATTTCAGTTGATATAAAATACCTGGTATATTGAGTTTAAATTTCCAGACATTTTGAGCTGTTCCATTACATAAACATCTGTAGTATTTGTTAAATGGGAATTATAGAAACAAATATAACACAGGATGGACTGTCACTTGTTCTCTTGTTGTAGAAATACATCATGGCCATCTGTTTATATTCTCTGCAATAGAATGTAACTGAGTTTGTTATACTCTTTGGAGTAATAGGTATTTCCTACTCCATTACGTTTACAACATGGCCTTCATCGTAATTATGTTCTTTTATGACTACAAGGGATGTTTGTATACCCTTTACAATATTTTAGTAATATGTGACATGATATTAAAATTTTTAGAGCATCATGTAGGTCAAAACGAATTGATCGTTTTAGCAGTGAAAGAAACTGTCAAAATATTTTGAGTGGTTTGAATTTGAATTCACAACTTTTCTGTTTATAATATACATATTAGATTTATTATGGAAAACTAATGTTAGTTAAAAGGCATAAAACAGAAGAAGCTAAAGAAGAATATAGAATGAAACGGAATTATGTAAAACAGCTAACTAGGAAAACTCATCAAGATTCATAGAAATTATTCATTAATAGAGAATTATGTGCATGGAAGACAAATATTATCATATTTTAATCGAGAAGCAAATATCAATGTTATTGAAAGGAACAGTGGGTACAGTACTATAAGACATTGAAGTATAAAGAAGAAAAAAAGAGAGAAATTATGAAGAGATTGAAAAGAAAAATAATTCAGAGGAACATCAGAAAGCTTTGGAAAGCATGAAGCATAATAGAAAGACCTGTGGACCTGACAAAATAAATGTGGAGATGATCAAATACTCTGGATTAAATTGTCAATCTAAGACTATTACATCCGTATAATGAATGCTGGGGAAATTGTAAAGTTCCTAGTTCATGGACAGTGGCAGAAGTAATATATATATATATATATATATAGAGGATAAAGAAATATATTTAGTAATTATAATGAAATTAGCGTCTTGAGTATCGTATATAAGATATATGCAAGAATAATAAACGAACGTCTTAAAATTATAACAGAACCGTTACTGGTTTTAAAAAGGTGGATATTGTTATAATACTATTTTTAGTTTAAGAAGAATTTTAGAGAAAACACAAGAAGTCAATTTAGAAACGCATGTGGCGTTCGTTGACTTTGCAAAGGCTTCCGATTTAATGGATATGAGTAAATTATGGAATGTAATGGACAACTCCATTTAATTAATTGAATAAAGTGTTTATATAACGATACAAGAATAAAAATAAATATAAATGGATTCAAAACAGAAGAAATAAAGACGAACCAGGGGTCCAGATAAGGATTCGGCCTGTCTCCAATATCTTAAAATATACATGTATTTGGACGATTTGATCAAGAAATGGAAACATGAAATTACCTCAGAAATAAAAATAGGAAAAGCAAACATATAAATATTTTACTTTATGTAGATAATCCTGTGATTATTCATAACAGCGAAGAAAATCTACAAAGAGCTGTAGATATTTAAATTGCGTACAATAAGTAAAGAATATAATTTAAGCATTTCAGAAGAGAAAACTAAAGAAATGGCACACCACCGGAAGTGGTGGAAGATAAGTATAGATGGAGAAAGTTTACCACAGGTTCCCACCTTAAATACTTGGGCTGTGATATAACTGTAGACAGAAGTAACGATGTGGGATATAAAATTAATAAATTCTAATAAATTTGCGGTACAATAAAGAAAACTACAAAATAAATGCAGAAAGGAAACAAAATTGAAATTTTATAAGACGATGGCGATTCCAATTTTACTACATATGTGGAGAACTGATGATGATAGGGTTCTGTTTATATGTTTTCTTTCCTCTTTGCATTGAGTTCTATGTATATGCTTTCTTTTGTTTTGTTCTTTTGTTGTAGTTGAATAAATATGGCTGACTGTGACACGATGTTTCTTTTATGATGTGTGTGTCAACATATGTGGAAGTGAATCGTAGATACAGAGCACTGAAGTGAGGTTTCTGCGGAATGTGAAAGGCTGCACAAGAAAATACCTTATTAGAAATGAAGCTAATCGTGATGGACTAAAACATATTTGTTTTAAACGAGAAGATTGAATAAAACAGAGATAATTGGAAGAAATATATGGAAAGAAGGAACGAGAATAGAATACCTAAGATTGTGTAGAGTCACAAACCTGAAGCAAGAAGAAATATTGGTCACGCTATAGATTGGAATGATGGAGTGAGAACGGTACATGCCATGAGCCAAATCCCTGGATTGCAGAGGAAGAAGAAGAAGAAGAAGAAGAAGAAGAAGAAGAAGAAGAAGAAGAAGAAGAAGAAGAAGATGAAGAAGAAGAAGAAGAAGAAGAAGAAGAAGAAGAAGAAGAAGCTACTTACTGTTTATGAAACAGTCTATTATATATGTTATTGTTTCTGTGTATTAAAGATAACTATAACAGAGGGGTGACTTAGCATGTGGATCTGTAAAAGATATTTTGAGGTTATGCGTTCAACGGAGTACTCTCTAGGAGGAAGGAGTGAGATATGAGGATACAAAGGGTGGTCGGTTATGAGGAGAGAAGGTAGGGTTCCGATAGGATCTTGTACAGCCACCTCCTCTGCCCCTTTGTGAGGTTAGACCTCCGATTCGGAGGATAAGGATTTCCAGAAAGCAAATACCTCAAGAGACGCTATCGCCTGCGCCTTCTTGTTGGGTTGAAGATATTGTTGGTAACAAAGGCAGCGGTAATTGGGTACTTGTTCCCCTCCCCTGGCCAACTGACCGCCTCCCCTTCTACCAACTAATCGATAACTCATCGGTGTAAAAGGGTATTAGAGCTGGCAGACCAAAGACGTGGAGAGAGGCGACGCAATATGTGTAATGGATAGCAGCAGAGCCGGTCCGCAGCAGCATCTTTTTGTATTACGTTTTGAAGGGGGATACAGAGCTGGCAATACTCTTGATCATGCTTTATGCCTTCCCTCTCTCTATATTTCCGAGCAATATCTTTAGCATAGTTAAGCGCTTTCAGGTGCTCCGTTTTTATCATAAGGTAAAACGCGATTCCTGGTCGGAACGCAACATTTACTCATCGGCTTTCGTTAATGCAATCCAATTCTTTAAAACGCCGTTTTTCTTTGAAGCTTTAAATCTTTATATATTTATGAAATGGCTTACCCAACGTTAACTTTAGAAACTGAATGACGAATTAATTAGTTTAGCTTATCTAACTTGTCTATCATTGAATAAACAGGCACCAACAAGGAGATACAGAGTTTTAAAATTTAGCCTGTTAAAACTATCTTATGTCTTAAACTCACATGACTCCTGCATAAAACTGTGAGGTACAGCAACAGGGTCAAAACACAATGCCATCTTGTTTTTACTATAGGTAGTTCATTGCAAAGAACATATGAAGCAAATACGTCTCACTTGGAAGATAAAATATAATATAAAGAACGTCTAACTTGGAAAATACTCCACATTGTTTATTTTACAAAGCTGAATGTCTGTCTACTACTCGTTAATTTATGTAATCCAATATGGAAATTCTTTTATTACAAGCGGAATATGGGAATGCAGTAGGCTTTCAGTGACTCTATAACCAGATAGTAACTATATGGTGGCTTAGAAATTTTATTCTCTTTGAATGACCAAGAGATAAACAAATGAATAACGACTGCTCATTAGAGAAAATTCAAATAAGAGGGACTATCTGGTAAATGGTTCACTTCACAAGAAATGTATCTTATATAGATTCTTTCTATTATATGAAGTCTATAGTCAGACTGAAGAATTCCATGCTGTAGCCAGGATTTGAACCACGTATCTCCCGTTCTCCGTCCTGTTGCTCTTAATCGTTGATCTACCATGGTTTCATACCAACATGACACTAAATTCTTCAACTGACTCGTGTTTTTCCCGGTAAACCACTAGAAGTTTCATAAACACATGAGACAACTACCTTGTAGCTAGTAAGCTTCCGAAGATTGGAGTTATGATGGCTATCCTGAACTTTTCTTATATTTTTCTCTATGTCCTTTCTTTTGTTTTGTTACCGCTTATGTTTTTTTCTGTATAAGAGAAACTTCATGGTTGCACAACTCTTCATTTCAACCCATCAAGATTAGCCCAAATAATCATAACCTTAATGGCGACTTACTGTCTGTAAGAACTTTATAATTCGGACCACTATTAGGACAATTGATGGAAGTTAATTGTTACATGGCATTAAAATCTGCAACTGACTCATATATGTACATGAAGTTCATATGAAAAATCATTTCAATTTTTTATTTTCTCAAAAAGGGTTTATTAAAACACTCTGCTACGACTTTTCATGTTAAATAGAATGTATTGTTGAATTCAATAGAATTTATCTCCCGGGCTTGTGGGCCGTGGTCCAGAGGATGAGAATTCTCCTGACGTTTCGCTCATATCTCCGACGAGACATCTTCAGAGAAATATGCTCCTCTGAAGATGCTCCTCTGAAGATGCTCGTCGGAGACATGAGCGATACGTTAGGAGAATTTTCACCCTCTGGACCACAGCCCACAAGCCCGGGAAATACATTCTATTGGATTAACGGTGGCCGTGAAAGCCTAAGCATGTACATATATGTATCAGCTGATATTTGTTTGAATTTTCCGGTAATTATACTTTTTAAATGGGAAATCATTATTCATTTCTTTTATCTCTTGGACATACAAAGAGAATGTACTCGTAATTTCAAAGACAAATGCTGTTTAAAACATTTGACTGTCACTTAAAGTTTATGTATTCCCTTTTACCTACAGTAACATGTTTAATTTAATTAAGTTGAAATAGATAAAGCAATCGTAAGAATAGTTTGTACAAGAGCAGAGAAAGTCATGTTAGGTTTAGAATAATGAAATACAAACGTCAGTATTTGCTACATTTGATTGTTACTTTGCCTTAAGGCATTTTCCGACTTATCCATGCAGACGCATGTTGTTGTTTCTGAAGTTTCAACCTAAGCTCTTAATTTTACTATTTCCAGAATGTCACATCCAAATAACGAGAACGTTCCATTTGCTGCAGCGGACGTTCTCTGTCAGGTTAGCCTGTTGTTCCTTTAATTAGAAGCTATTAAGTAAAATCTGAGGAAGAAGAAAAAGACTGCCCTCGTTCGTAACGTGACATCTCTGATTTAAAGTGTGAATGTTTGACTTGGAGGGCTGGAAGTTGTGAGAGGGTTATTCTTTACCCTTTGCGGTTCCTTCCCCTTAAACAAGACAGAAAGGTAAAAATTAGAAATTCAAATGTATGTCCCAAAGTGTCATTGTCTTCCGTGATGTTGCTAATTTCACATCATTTCATTGTTCATTAAATCCCAAAGTTTGGTGCTAATTTCAGCTTCAGAAGAGAGACGAGGGAAAGACGCGAGGTGAATATGAATTTATGTAAATCTTCAAATTATCATATAGAGATTGTTGCCAAACAATTCTATCGTTTTATCAGGTTATCTACTGCTACGTACTTACAGAATTATAACAGGTGCATATTTTAGGACTATCTGAATAAACAAATTATTACAAAAAGTCTATGTGTGCTTATGAACTCCATGACTCAAGTCGAGTAGTCCGTTGAATACTAAAGTTGCGTCACGTACATGCTCATGGAAAAGTTTTCGAAAGTTTTGTTTTTGTCAAAAATGGCTCAGAATTTATTATTTAAAATAACATACATATATATAAGAGAAATACAAAATCCTACTACAAAACAAATATGTAACGAAGGGTGATCACTAGAGTCCGGAAGTTAAGTCAAAAAAGCAGTAAAACGGTTAGTAGTGATGGGGTTAAACGCTACCTGCGTCTTGTAAACATAGAATATGAGAACTCCTAGTGGTCTACCGGGAAACATAAGCCAGTTGGAGAATTTAATGTCATGTCGGCACGTTGGTCATAGTAGCTCAGTTGCTTAGAGCAACCGCACGGACAGCGGGAGATCCGTGATTCAAATCCCGACTATAGTATTGGATTCTTCAGTTTGGCTCTACTCATTCAAAGCTTTGTCTACACACGGCTAGTGTGCAAGAAATTATTATTTCCATAGAGGAGGGGAATTGAGTGCCATGTAGTCGCGCACGTACTCATACAACCAAAGTCATGATAAATGGTAATATACCAAACTAGTCATACATCTTAGAATATATCGCATATTTATTCATAATTTATACAAAACAAACTTTTTTTGTCCAGATATATAAATATAAACAAAAGAGCGATTAATATTTACAACGCGCACAGTAAATAAAAAGCTAATGCGTGCTACACTATGCCTTGTTGCGGTGAACAACAATATACACCTTGGAGGTTTCAAACGAAAACGATCTTCTGTTCTTCTCCAGACATTTTTGTTTTGGGAAAAGCTTCTCTCTACATCTCATTATGACTGGGGAAAATTAAAACGAAGGTGAGATGCTACTGTTTCCTTTTTTTTTACGTTATTTACGTCCTCCAACGTTAAGTCCTATCGGACGATGAATGAAATGATGTTCAAATGAGTACAGGGTACATAGAGCTTAGAGTTACCAGACATTCATCTTTCAGGATAAGAGAAAACCTCCAACGTTAAGTCCTATCGGACGATGAATGAAATGATGTTCAAATGAGTACAGGGTACATAGAGCTTAGAGTTACCAGACATTCATCTTTCAGAATAAGAGAAAACCTCCAACGTTCAGTCATATCGGACGATGAATGAAATGATGTTCAAATAAGTACAGGGTACATAGAGCTTAGAGTTACCGGACATTCATCTTTCAGGATAAGAGAAAACCTCCAACGTTCAGTCATATCGGACGATGAATGAAATGATGTTCAAATAAGTACAGGGTACATAGAGCTTAGAGTTACCAGACATTCATCTTTCAGGATAAGAGAAAACCTCCAACGTTCAGTCATATCGGACAATGAATGAAATGATGTTCAAATGAGTACAGGGTACATAGAGCATAGAGTTATCAGACATACATCTTTCAGGATAAGAGAAAACCTCCAACGTTAAGTCATATCGGACGATGAATGAAATGATGTTCAAATAAGTACAGGGTACATAGAGCTTAGAGTTATCAGACATTCATCTTTCAGGATAAGAGAAAACCTCCAACGTTAAGTCATATCGGACGATGAATGAAATGATGTTCAAATAAGTACAGGGTACATAGAGCTTAGAGTTACCAGACATTCATCTTTCAGGATAAGAGAAAACCTCCAACGCTAAGTCAAATCGGACGATCAATGAAATGATGTTCAAATAAGTACAGGGTACATAGAGCATAGAGTTATCAGACATTCATCTTTCAGGATAAGAGAAAACCTCCAACGTTAAGTCATATCGGACGATGAATGAAATGATGTTCAAATAAGTACAGGGTACATAGAGCTTAGAGTTATCAGACATTCATCTTTCAGGATAAGAGAAAACCTCCAACGCTAAGTCATATCGGACGATGAATGAAATGATGTTCAAATGAGTACAGGGTACATAGAGCTTAGAGTTACCAGACATTCATCTTTCAGGATAAGAGAAAACCTCCAACGTTAAGTCATATCGGACGATGAATGAAATGATGTTCAAATAAGTACAGGGTACATAGAGCTTAGAGTTATCAGACATTCATCTTTCAGGATAAGAGAAAACCTCCAACGCTAAGTCATATCGGACGATGAATGAAATGATGTTCAAATGAGTACAGGGTACATAGAGCTTAGAGTTACCAGACATTCATCTTTCAGGATAAGAGAAAACCTCCAACGCTAAGTCATATCGGACGATGAATGAAATGATGTTCAAATGAGTACAGGGTACATAGAGCTTAGAGTTACCAGACATTCATCTTTCAGGATAAGAGAAAACCTCCAACGCTAAGTCATATCGGACGGTGAATGAAATGATGTTCAAATAAGTACAGGGTACATTGAGCTTAGAGTTACCAGACATTCATCTTTCAGGATAAGAGAAAACCTCCAACGTTAAGTCATATCGGACGATGAATGAAATGATGTTCAAATAAGTACAGGGTACATAGAGCTTAGAGTTACCAGACATTCATATTTCAGGATAAGAGAAAACCTCCAACGCTAAGTCATATCGCACGATGAATGAAATGATGTTCAAATAAGTACAGGGTACATAGAGCTTAGAGTTACCAGACATTCATCTTTCAGGATAAGAGAAAACCTCTAACGTTAAGTCATATCGCACGATAAATGAAATGATGTTCAAATGAGTACAGGGTACATAGAGCTTAGAGTTACCAGACATTCATCTTTCAGGATAAGAGAAAACCTCCAACGTTAAGTCATATCGGACGATGAATGAAATGATGTTCAAATAAGTACAGGGTACATAGAGCTTAGAGTTACCAGACATTCATCTTTCAGGATAAGAGAAAACCTCCAACGCTAAGTCATATCGCACGATGAATGAAATGATGTTCAAATAAGTACAGGGTACATAGAGCTTAGAGTTACCAGACATTCATCTTTCAGGATAAGAGAAAACCTCCAACGCTAAGTCATATCGCACGATGAATGAAATGATGTTCAAATAAGTACAGGGTACATAGAGCTTAGAGTTATCAGACATTCATCTTTCAGGATAAGAGAAAACCTCCAACGTTAAGTCATATCGGACGATGAATGAAATGATGTTCAAATAAGTACAGGGTACATAGAGCTTAGAGTTACCAGACATTCATCTTTCAGGATAAGAGAAAACCTCTAACGTTAAGTCATATCGCACGATAAATGAAATGATGTTCAAATGAGTACAGGGTACATAGAGCTTAGAGTTACCAGACATTCATCTTTCAGGATAAGAGAAAACCTCCAACGTTAAGTCATATCGGACGATGAATGAAATGATGTTCAAATAAGTACAGGGTACATAGAGCTTAGAGTTACCAGACATTCATATTTCAGGATAAGAGAAAACCTCTAACGTTAAGTCATATCGGACGATGAATGAAATGATGTTCAAATAAGTACAGGGTACATAGAGCTTAGAGTTACCAGACATTCATCTTTCAGGATAAGAGAAAACCTCCAACGTTAAGTCATATCGGATGATGAATGAAATGATGTTCAAATAAGTACAGGGTACATAGAGCTTAGAGTTACCAGACATTCATCTTTCAGGATAAGAGAAAACCTCCAAAGTTAAGTCATATCGGACGATGAATGAAATGATGTTCAAATGAGTACAGGATACATAGAGCTTAGAGTTACCAGATATTCATCTTTCAGGATAAGAGAAAACCTCCAACGTTAAGTCATATCGGACGATGAATGAAATTATGTTCAAACAAGTACAGAATACATAGAGCTTAGAGTTACCAGACATTCATCTTTCAGGATAAGAGAAAACCTCCAACGTTAAGTCATATCGGATGATGAATGAAATGATGTTCAAATAAGTACAGGGTACATAGAGCTTAGAGTTAGCAGACATTCATATTTGAGGATAAGAGAAAACCTCCAACGTTAAGTCATATCGGACGATGAATGAAATGATGTTCAAATGAGTACAGGATACATAGAGCTTAGAGTTACCAGATATTCATCTTTCAGGATAAGAGAAAACCTCCAACGTTAAGTCATATCGGACGATGAATGAAATTATGTTCAAACAAGTACAGAATACATAGAGCTTAGAGTTACCAGACATTCATCTTTCAGGATAAGAGAAAACCTCCAAAGTTAAGTCATATCGGACGATGAATGAAATGATGTTCAAATGAGTACAGGATACATAGAGCTTAGAGTTACCAGATATTCATCTTTCAGGATAAGAGAAAACCTCCAACGTTAAGTCATATCGGACGATGAATGAAATGATGTTCAAATGAGTACAGGGTACATAGAGCTTAGAGTTACCAGACATTCATCTTTCAGGATAAGAGAAAACCTCCAACGTTAAGTCATATCGGATGATGAATGAAATTATGTTCAAATAAGTACAGGGTACTTAGAGCTTAGAGTTAGCAGACATTCATCTTTGAGGATAAGAGAAAACCTCCAACGTTAAGTCATATCGGATGATGAATGAAATGATGTTCAAATAAGTACAGGGTACATAGAGCTTAGAGTTAGCAGACATTCATCTTTGAGGATAAGAGAAAACCTCCAACGTTAAGTCATATCGGACGATGAATGAAATGATGTTCAAATGAGTACAGGATACATAGAGCTTAGAGTTACCAGATATTCATCTTTCAGGATAAGAGAAAACCTCCAACGTTAAGTCATATCGGACGAAGAATGAATGGGTGAAATGATGCCTAAATGAGCCCAGGATCCACAGATCTTAGAGTTACCCGACATTGGTCTTTCAGGATAACAGAACACTCCGTAAGAGCCCTCATCCAGGTAACTCATTCTGACCGAGATTGCAACTCGCGACTTCTTGAACCTAAGGTAGACACGCTACCACTACGCAACCGAGGCGGGTAATTCCTTTTTGTGCATTGTAAGTTTCTCTATAGCCTTTTAGTTCATCCCTAATTTTACAGTGTGTAATATCCTATATTTTTCTAGAGAACGTGTCTTAGTTTCTGTAGAAGTATTCTGTCTGTGTTTGGCGTGATCTTCCACCAGCAGCATGAGTTGATGACTCGGTTGACGATATATATGTAGATATTGTATGATGCCAGTTATACAGCCAACAAAGACAATTGTGCAACGAGAAAGTAATACGCGCTTAAGATCGGCGACTGGCTGACTTGCGTAGCGGCCGTTTTGTTGCGGAACTTGTCGAAGCTGTTAACTCGTATTCGTTGGGTTTTAATCATTATATCACACATACATTCGCACTCTTATTTATACTTCCAGACTCTGGAAACGATGGGAAATCATCATCAGCCAAGAATCGAGCCCGGGACCCCTAGCACGGCAGCCAGGTGCTCTACTGACTGAACTACGAGGCCAGGTCGTTTCGAAGTGTTGTATTTGTGTAAAAGAAAGGCTTATTGAGTTAATGATTCTGGTGAAAATAAAGTAGTTCTCGTCTGTCACAATACATAGATAACGTTATATTCGAATGTTCCAAATATCGGTTTAGGCGCATTTGCTTCGCGGAATGAGTTTGAATATTCGGTCTTGTTTTATAATCCTTGTTGAGGTACTTTCTCTTGAAGTTATTTATCGTCTAGTCTAAAACGAATCGTCGGCCTTCTATACTCTGTTTACAACAAATGGGACATTTTGAAAATCGCCTGTAATTTATACTCTGTTTCATATAACCTTGCCACGCTGACATGTATCACTCCGCGTTCAACAACCCCCCCCCCCCTCGCCCTAATTGGCTAATGCTTTCGCGTCATAGGCGGTGCCTTCCCGTCACATTTAAACCTGCAGTAAATGTCGTAATAATTGCCGGGATGATAAATAAAATCATACAAATAAGGATATGAAGGCCTGCAAAAATACAAGTTTATAATGAAAGGTTTTCGGCCTTTCCCACTGGGATTTTTTAAAACCCGCACACATACCTTGCAAAACTGCTTGTCTTTCAGTCTTAAAAGCCGTGTCACACCATACCTTACTTTTCATGTGTTCTTCATTCTCCCAAGTCTGCTCAAGGTAGTATATATTGCGACTTGTATCTCGGTACAGTCTGACTGTCCTTAAATAACGTCTTCGCCACACAGCAATATCGCCTTAGTTTTTTAGCACATTTTTCTTGCCTCTTTTTTCATTCACAAACCCCAACTGTATAAGCAATCTGCTGAAATTTGGTAAATCTGCATCCTCATTTACAGCAGACGAAATGTTACTTATGTGTGGGAGTTCGTTTCTAAAGAAAAACTATACACATGACGACCCACAGCACTTTTCACGTATTTTCTCCGAGCTCGCACTTTTGTTTATTCCTGCTTTTGCCTGGAGCGGTAAGTTTTCTTGTTTTCTCAGTTTCATGTCGCGATGTTCCTACGGATCTAACACTCACACCTGTAACTTCAGAGCACAGCTGTTCGACTTCTCTCACTGACAAAGACGGATTCTTCTCTGTGAGTGCATTAAACACATGCAACACAATTCTTTTTTCACCTGTTTGTAATGATTTATCCTTGCGATACTTCAGCGAAAAACTGGCGGTAGACTCTGCCATTATTCATATAAGTACACGCGCAATAAACGACCAATAAAATAATTTACCTTTCGCACTATATAAATAAATAGATAAATAAATAAAATCTGAATATTCTACCCCGGCACCTAGACAACTGTACCGGGGCATATATCCAAATTTTCTCTTTATTTTTCCATAAAATCCTTACAAATGTTATAATTATACACATATCTCAGAAAACTACTCTACAAAAATAAAATGAAATAAAATAGCAGAAATAAACACAAAAAAAGCAAAAAACAAAAGAAAACAACTATAAAAATTACAAAATCCTTATTTCCTAAATCTATATCTAAATCTACTAATTCTGTAGTTCACCATGGCCTCTGCCATCACTCTCTCCCTCCGCCGCCCATGCAGTCAACTCCATTGTTAGATTATTCAATAATTCTTCCCGTCTTATCCTATTTTGTATTCTAGAACTCCTCCTTGGATCTTGTACTATTCTTCGCCTATTATCAACTCTTTCTCCTTTGAATATTTTTACCTCCCATGCTTTCTTACTTACAAAGTTAGTCAAAACTTGTAATTTATTTACCAATTGTTGATCTCGAATTATGTCATTTACGATATATCCTGCTAGCGCATGCCTCTCTTCTTGTTGGTGAATTGCATATCTTCCACATTAGGCACAACAACCTTCGAATGCCGATATATGACTAATCCAGTTCAAAACAAGGTCAGTGATAAGTCATATAAACAAATATGTACCGCTGAAGCACGTGTTATCGTGTCATGTGCTTGAGAGCAAAGGAACCTCCTCTTTACTTCGTTTAAGAATTAACATGCATTTCAGATAAATCAACTGTGTTGCGTAATATATTTAATTAAAACAGTTACGAAAATATAAATTTGACAATTCTCTTCCAACACATATAGTTATATAAAGATATATCACCATGCTAAATAACGAACTAATTTTTACCGCACGACAGTCTTTACCACAACAGCAGCCAATGAGAGGTGATTAGGTCACGTGACCGGTAAGAGATACTGGGTACGCTTTCGTGAAACAAGGATTAGGTGCTCCTTCAAGTGAGGAAAAAGATGAAAGTAGTACTGGGCTGTAATGAGCATGTTCGATGTTGTGTTATCCCAACTGCTTCAATAGCATGTTGGGCTTCTAGGATGTGTGAGGTTGTCAAGGAAGATGACCGTTTTCTCCTGAGTGCTTTGCGATTCACTGTTTGCACTCTTTCTGTAAACTCTACGAGTACTATACCCGCGCTGTTACGAAATACCGTGGCTATCACCTTCCCGGCAGCTAGCGTCGCCTTAAACTTCTTTGTCTTTGAAGACGAGGGGTATTTCCGCTTCACTGACGACCACTTGCTACTGAGGGTGCAGTGGTGGATCAGTGTTTCGTCATCCGTGACAAATGTGGTGAAGAAAGTTGTGAAAGTTGCAGACTTGTCCCCATGGTTAGTACTCATCGGTAACAAACTTTCCGTTGCTGCAGAAATATCGTGAACAACTTGACAAACGCTTCCCAGTACTACGGAGCTGTTAATGTCGTCGGCGACGTTTTCTCTACCAGCCGCAAACTTGGATCACCATTCTATGAGAAACTGATGTAAACCTTTACCACATGACTTTCAGCCGCAATTGCACGTTTTCCCCACTGAAATCGAATAACGCAGCGGATTAGCTTTCCAAACGACTCGCAGTTTGTTTTTGTAACAACTAGCGCTCTAAGCGGCAAGTGGCTGAAACTTTGCACAGTTGTCAACGCATATATTAGAATTACTGAACTTTACTAATTTACTATAACGGACAAAACTCCAGCTTAAGCCCTCGTAGATGTTAAAACATACTTCCCTACAATGTATATGTGTTATACGAGGGCTGTCCAAAAAGTACTCGTCGTTTGTGTGTAGCGGGAGAAGTTGTGTGGTAGCACCTTCATCTACGCATCAGCGTGCGCAGTGCTCAATGCGCTTCTAGCTGTCCGTCGCGCGTTTCCTAGACATAACCTCAAAACACAAGCGCCACAATAGAAACTCCCACCAAGTGTGAGGTGGGCAGTGTTATAAGATTTCTTTTGGTAAATAATCTCTCAGAGTTAAAATTCATCGTGTATAGTGTGTAGTATATGGTCCTAACATTATGAGTAAAGGTGTTGTCTGTCAATGGGTAGATATTTTTTAAAAAATTAAAGAAGAAACATTCATTAGTGTTAAACCCACTCTTGTCAAAGATGATTGATGAAAGTGGATGGAAAAACTCCTGGGAACTGTCGGTTCACGATAAAGGAAATTTCTCGGAGTTTTTGCATGAGATAGTGACAAAACACTGAGCCTATCCTACGTTTTGTGCTCGTTAGATACCAAAACAGCTGACTGACGACCACAAAACCAGAATAATGAGTTTTGTCGTATATTTTCTTTCTGGGTATGACACAAAAAGAACCAGAACTATTACCGGCGATGAGTTTTGGGTGGCCTACGTGAATGTTGAGACAAAACGGCAGTCAGTGCAATGGGAATATACCGTTACTACGAACAAGCCAAAGAAAGACTGTCAAACTTTGTCTGAAAAGAAAGTTATGGATACGGGTTTTTTGTGATGCCAAGGACATCTCACTCGTTGATTTTATGAAACGTGGCATGACTTTCAGCTCTGGAACCTTCTGTGAAATGTTGTTACAATCAAAATTTAGTTCGAATTATGTAAACATTCGGCGAGCAATCGAGATCACGTATAATATTTTCGGCTGTAAACAATGAACTAAACACCCAAAAACGGCTAAAAGATGCTGACATACATCAGTAACCACAATTTGTTTTATAAAATAACAAAAATAAGTATCCTGCACTTCTCAGTTAAACACTGCTTTTATTGGAACGTTACATTACTTACGCACTTGATGTACTTTGTCATTTTAAGGGTAACTATTTCTCTACAATATACGAGGGCTGTTCAATAAAGAATGATCATAAATTCAATCTTATTATATTCTGTTAGCTTAATGTGAAACAAATACGCCGTAGTAGTTTCATTGTTGGTACTCCTAGTTCCCGCGTGTAAGAACCAGGCAGCTTCAGACATGTTCAGTATCGCCTACCGCTGCAATGGAGGTAACACGCGAGGAACAATATGCGGCTTTGACATTCTGTTTTCGTCTCAACAAATCTTCAGTTGAGGCCTATACAATGTTACAGGCGGTCTATGTAGAGTCTGTTCTTCCCTACAGCACAGCTCGAAGGTGCTTTAAAATGTTTAAAGGAGGGTCACAGTCAATTTCAAAGGAAGTTGGACCCGGTGCTCCAGTTACTGTTCTTACGGAAGAAAACATCAACACTGCTGCTGCCATTGTGAGAGAGGATCGACGAATTACCTTAAGATCACGTTCTGAAATACTGAACATTTCATTGGGTGCCACCCACACGTTGGTGACAGAAACATTACACATGAGACGTGTTTGTGCGCGATGTGTTCCAAGACTGTTGATTCCCGAACAAAAGGACATTCTCATGCAGGGCTTCTTGCAGTTGAAGTTAATAATAGAAGAAAATCCTGAGTTTCTTTCAAACGTAATCACTGCTGATGAAACTTGGCTACATCATTTTGATCCTGAGAGCAAACAGCAAAGCTCAGTGTGGAAATGTCCTTCATCACCAACCCCCCAAAAAGAGCAAAAGTGGTTGCTTCAGCTGAGAAACTTATGGTAATCTCATTGTTTGATATTCATGGAATGGTTTATCAGCATGTTGTACCTGCACACACATCAGTAACTGGACAATACTACAGGGATGTTCTGAAAACATTGCAAATCCATATCAGGCGCAAAAGACCACATTTCCGTGAAGCACGCTAGATGCTGCACCACGATAATGTGCGGCCGCATATTGCCAATGTTGTTGCTAAATATCTTGCAAATTTCAACGTGAAGTGCATCCCTCACCCTCCCTATAGTCCGGATTTAGCCCCATGTGACTTTTTTCTATTCCCTAACTTGAAGAAACGCCTTCGTAGGAGGCATTATCCAACATCAGAAGCAGTGGTGAAGGCTGCGGAGGCGATTTTGAAGGATTTCCCAAAAAATGGTTTCTAGCATGTCTTTGAAGACTGACAGAAATGCTGAGACAAGTGCATCACATTCAGGGGAGACTATTTTGAGAAGGACCATCAAAATTATGAGGATGAGTAAAGGTACGTTGTCAAAATAAATTGTGATCATTGTTTATTGAACAGCTCTCGTATGTTGATTACATACAACTGTTATGTGGCGCTACAATGCGATGGGACTCACGATCATATTGTAACTACGATAGAATATAACTCACTAGTCTTCGAAATTTTGAAAGTCGACTTCACTAAACAACAAAAACACACAAACACATTACTAGCCTCAACAAATGCATACACTTCCAATCGTTTACATAGTGCAACAAAGCGAATAATTAGTAGGTGTTTCTCTCGCCAGATGGTGTATTAGATATTCAACTTTTCGCTATGTTAATATGTTTAACAAATTAACTGTAACACCGGTATAACAAATGGCTATCTTTGTTGCTTGGTAACAGATTACTGTCACCGTTACTTCAGCAACTGTTACGTTATTTTCTACACATGCAGGTTCCACGAATACATTAAAGGAAGTGATCTATGACGTTGCACACAAAGTTAGTGCTTAGTTTACACTACAGAGGTCGTACCTAACAGAGGAAGTTTACCTAGTCTTTGATGAGATGATTCAAGCTGTTTAATTGCATCTACTGCAGCATCCCTTTTACCTGCAGCCCAGAGACTTGTCTCTGAGTGATGCTTTTGTTTATTCTGTTGCTCTACGTCAGGGGTTGCCAAAACTTCATCAGAGAATGAATCGCAGAATCTAAGATAAGACCAATGATGCCAATGCTTCAGTTTTCTTTTTAATACATCAAGAGAAATAACATTCTAGCTTACTTCTGTCGACCTTTGAAAACATTTTAACATTTTTATTACGAAAAATCATTATATATTTAATCATTTCTATACTTTTGATACATAGAGCTTAGAGTTACCAGACATTCATGTTTCAGGATAAGAGAAAACCTCCAACGTTAAGTCATATCGGACGATGAATGAAATAATGTTCAAATGAGTACAGAGTACATAGAGCTTAGAGCTACCAGACATTCATCTTTCAGGATAAGAGAAAACCTCCAACGTTAAGTCATATCGGACGATGAATGAAATGATGTTCAAATGAGTACAGGGTACATAGAGCTTAGAGTTATCGGACATTCATCTTTCAGGATAAGAGAAAACCTCCAACGTTAAGTCATATCGGACGATGAATGAAATGATGTTCAAATGAGTACAGGGTACATAGAGCTTAGAGTTACCAGACATTCATCTTTCAGGATAAGAGAAAACCTCCAACGTTAAGTCATATCGGACGATGAATGAAATGATGTTCAAATGAGTACAGAGTACATAGAGCTTAGAGTTACTAGACATTCATCTTTCAGGATAAGAGAAAACCTCCAACGTTAAGTCATATCGGACGATGAATGAAATGATGTTCAAATAAGTACAGAGTACATAGAGCTTAGAGTTACCAGACATTCATCTTTCAGGATAAGAGAAAACCTCCAACGTTAAGTCATATCGGACGATGAATGAAATGATGTTCAAATAAGTACGGGGTACATAGAGCTTAGAGTTACCAGACATTCATCTTTCAGGATAAGAGAAAACACCTTATCCAGAAAAGTCACCCTGAACTTGAGACATCACGCCACAGAGTCGGGCATCGTGAGAAAGCGTACCACCTACCAATTATGAAGATCGCAGAAGGAAATGGAACCAGGACTATCAGAATATAAAGCCTTACACGTTACTGCGGTATCTGCTCCCTCGGTAAATACATTATTAACTGAAATATAAAACTGTAAACAGTGAAAATTTGTTGTTATTAGTACAAATGTAACATTCAATACTTCACTAGCGGCAAAAACAAACTCTCTGGTTACGATACGTGTGCCAAAAATAACGTAGGGAGCGAAAAAATACGCAGAGAGGGAGAGAGAGAACTCGTATGGTAGGCAACAAATACCGCTGTCCGCCTCTACCCAATTAAACAAGCCCGAAATTGATTCCTGGTCATCGTATGCGCCCCCTTCCATAACAGGAGGGTGGTGTTTTAGCTGAAGCGGTGCATCTGCAACGTTTACATTAACTTTTTATACCAAAACCTCAACTTTTAACAAAAGACACGCGCTGTACTTTTATTTTAATGCTACATAAAACCTCTATGTCACTTCATTGTTAACTTTGATGATGACAATTTTGTAGGTAGGATGCGTCTTATAATGTCGCTTTTTAAGGAAAAGTTTACTTCAACCCTGTTGATACAGGAAATTATTCAATATTCAAAGTAAAAGCCATTAGTTTCTCTAGTCCTGGCCCATTTATCTGCGAAGTTAACAATTAGGCAACAAACTGTTTTCAAATTATTCACTGAATCACAACTTCAAAGTTGCATCAGACACTTAGGTATTTATCATTATTTTGCGATCAAGCTAAGTTAATGACAGGATAACGGGTATCGAGTCATTGTAATGCACCCAGTTTTCATCACATGTGATAATTTTCCCGATAAATCCGCAATCCTAAGGATTAGGACAGAGATACACCCTGCGTTTAACTTACTTTAGCACGCGTGGAATACAATTGTACAATTTTACACATTCTGAATGATTTTTAAATGTCTTAATACGTTAATGCAGGATTCTTTTGATACACTAACCGCGTATTTGTTTGTAAATTTTCTTCCAAACTATTGTAAGTAGTCTCAATATTCCATAACGTGAGTCTAACAGAACGTTGTATATCTTTAAAGTTTTCATCTCTATAACTATCAGTTTTGTTAATCGCTCACTAAAACACCTTCATGTGATCTTCAAGTCGCGGTAGCGCTTTATAATCTTGTATCCAGTATTATTACATAAGATTCTAACCTCAAGTTTTGTCCCTCCTTTTGAAACTGCTTTGCCGAAATGTTAACAATTGTCCTATACTTCCTTTAGTTGAATCGCTATTTATTCATGTACACGTATGTCGAGAATAAAGATAACATGTCGACATTTAGAAACATCCAGGTAATTGAGTTCTAAGAGCGGGACGAAATTATGAAAGTGCCGGAGGGTAACAACATATGATTAATAATGGCTTCATTGACTGGTGCCATTTATCTGTCGATAAGTATTTATACCCCCCCCCCCCTTTAACTGCTATGGTCATATCGGCGGCCGTTCTCCTTTGGAACATACTGAAGGTGTTAACTCGTGATCTTTGGTTTTTAATCATTGGATCACGAACACATTCATACTTCCAGACTCTGGGGAAGATGGGGAATTATCTTGGTCGGAGAAAAATCCCCACCCCCCACCGCCGGGAGTCGAACCCGGGACCCCTAGCTCTACCGACTGAGCTACGGGGCCAGTCTCGATAAGTATTCTGTTGGCTGCTACAGAGAATATTTGATGTTTATTTCGTGTGTGCATAGATATCTGTGACTATAGACAGTTTACTGATACATTTAATGGAGACTAATAAATTAACTCTTTTAATCGAGTAATCAACTGTTTGAGGATATTTCTGAACCTTAGTACTAGAAACTTTAACTATTAGAGTGTTAAATATGCTGAAGAATCAACAACATAATAACAATGAGAAGTGTAAGTGTTGAGCCGGCCGTTGGATATGTCTAATCCGAAGGCTGCTTATAGTCGCTACGGTCTATCGATAATCGATTATAATCCGTGAAATTGTAATACATGTAAGAAAAAACAAATAAGAGCTTTAGAAATACAGGCCCTTTACTTCCTGTACCTTCCCAAATATTGCGTCATTTGATAGAGTTAACATGTTGGCCATGGTTAGAGTGACTGGACGGAAACCAGCAGCTCCGTGGTTCAAATCCCGGCCGTGGCATTGAATTTTTCATGTTGATTGTATCTATCAAAGACCTTAGCCTGTATAGGGCTAGTGTGAAGAAATGACTTATTTCCATCAATTAACTAAAATTGGGTCATTTATTCGTATCTGAAACAAATGAATGTGACTTACATAAGTTATTTTCAGAAGTGTCATACCTGGAATCAATATGGTATTACTTTATCGTTATTTTACAACTTTCAGGGGTATCTAAAACTGCTGCATGCCATGCTTGTTAAAATGTATTTTATTTTGATCGTAGAATTGCTACAGCCGTAATCACTCTTACCAGAGACTCCCTGAATTAAAAAAATTACACATTTTTAGGTAGAAAATAGCTTTGTATGTGAACAGCATCCAAAACCAATCTTAGTGTTAGTTTAGTCTCTGCGAAGAACATGATAGAAGATTTTGAGCATTTCTCTGTTCAAAAAAAAAAAAAAAAAAAAAAAAAAAAAAAAAAAAAAAAAAAAAAGCACTTTATATTAATATTTTCCGAAACTTATTTTCTCAATAGTGGCTCTAACAAGTTTGGATAAATTACAATATATTTAAGAAATGTTCATGATAAATAAAATGTATCTGTTGAATTTTCTGGGAATATTCGCTGTAGTCCTCTTCATTCTGAATTACTTTTGTACGACATTGGTCTGAAAAGATAGAGTGGGGCACTACTTGCATGATTTCTTTTCCTTACGTTGGTACACCTGTTAAGTCATTCCAGACAATAGTTGACTGTAGTTAGCTGTTTGAAGCAGCGGAAGTGAGCATTGCTTTGAAAATGAGGAAATTCGAGTGTAGTGCTGTGATAAGATTCTTTGTAAAAGAAGGTTTGGCACTTATAGAAATTCATTTACACATTGTAAATTTATATGGTGACTTCACCTTCAGTTTCTACAGTGAAGAAATGGGCGGAGGACGTCCAAAAGCTGTAACGACACGGAAATTATTGGAAAAGTGCATGACTTGCGATCAGAGGTGCGTGACATTGATTATCTCGGAAAAGGTAAAATCATTACTGGAGAAAACTACTCTCAACTTTTAACCAAACTGAATGTAAACATTCGTGAAAACAGACCCGGGTTAGAAAAGAAAAAAATGTTTTCCATTAGGACAATGCACCTGACCACAAAAGTGTTTCGACATTAGGGAAATTGCGAGATCTGCACTATAAAGTGCTGCAACCCTGTTCTCTAGATTTGGCTCCTTCTGACTTCCAACTGTCTCCAAAACTGAATAAATTCCTCACTGGTAGGCGCTTTTTGTCCATGAAGAAGCAATTGCAACTGTAAATGGGTACTTTGTAGCACTTCCAGAGGAACACTATGCATTGGAACACAGCTGGACATGTATTAATATTAGAGGAGATTATGTTGAAAAATAAAATTACTCTGAAAGCATGAATTATCGTTTTTCACTATCAGGCCGAGAACTTTTCAGTCCGCGTTTAGTAAAGCAAAGGAAGTATTGCATTGCATTAAACATTCCATAATGCAATTTTACCATAAATTTCCTGAAGCTAAAAAGTGTATTTTTCCAAAAAGGTGTGTGTCTGAACAGCATAGCTCATAAATGAGACTTGATTTGACTAATACTAGCTAAAATACCTGACGTTTTCCCTGGCTTGATGATTTAACCTTACACTTAAAGACTTACGTTGCACTTGTCACATAGGCTTGCGTTTCTTTGGAGGTTCTTAAAAAATATTATGTAAGACACTTAAAGACACCTTTTCTGCCCTTATCTCAGGGCACAAATGGGACAACAAATACTATATAATAAAAATGCCAAGAAAATAGTAATCGAAAGAAATACTATAGTTTCTAATCTCCATTTCTCATTATTCCAGCTGAGTGATTTCCAATTTCACTTTCTCATCGCTATCTATAGAGAAAATTTCAGTGCGAGGAAATAATATCAGTTTAATAAAGATCAATATAATCTTGTCTATTCACAGTAGGAAATATTCACAAAACTATCCAGAAAACACAAGAAAGTCAAACCAAAAGACTGTGTTGTTATTCCATAATCAAGGTCAGAGAAATAAATGAACATCATATGAACCGAATGTTCCTTTGTTATTTTCCGAAGCCATGAAAACCAAGTAATAATTATTCTTATTTTGGAAATAATATATCAAAGGTTTATCTACACCAAGTTTGGTTGAAAACCGTGCAATAGTGCAGAAGCCTTCCTTATTATTGCAATGGGAATAAGGGAATAAGCGATACTCAATTATTTTAAGGACAGTGGGATTTGTAGAAAACGCAATACATACTTTTGAAAAATCAAAATTCATATGTTTGTTTTGACACAGGGCAATGAAGTTAATACCATCTATCAAGAAACTATTCATTAACATTTTTATAATGCAATATATATATATATATATATATATATATATATATATATATAATATTAATTCATGATTTTTTCTCAGAAGGTTTCTAAAGTGAGGCTAACAAAATAAACTTTCAAAACATCGGCCACAAGTTTTCTTCCACAGAGATTCCAGCTTTTAGGAAAGATATATTTTAAGTATATGGATATCAATGAAATTTTTTAGATCCCATATTACGAATATCGACAGATTTAAAAAAAAAAAAAAAATCCATTAAAGGGTAGTTCGGAGTGGTGGAATTTCTTGAAAATCATGTGTCGAACCCCTTTTTCTCCAAGACCACCCTTGTATAACTGGTAAACTGTAAGAGATAGACAAAATATTACTGCACAACAAATGTATATCTTGTACAATTTAGTACTTTTTCTGAAATATTTCTAATTGTTGCCTTGAATTTAAAAATACATAAAATTTCGTCAAATGATCAAATCGTTATTCGCTTTTTTCCTGCACGCCATAGAAAAAGAATAGATTATTTATCAAAGCCATGAAATAGCGACTAAGTTTGACTATCACAAAAGCCAGTCATTGCACCTATTAGCTTTTGTTAGATATGCATTTCCGGTCAGTAATACAGAAGTTCCGGGCCGTGGCGACATTCTCTTTGGCACTGCATTGTCGCTATTTAGAACTATGTATTTATATTTGTTTAGTTGGGCTGGCTGCCGCAAGAGGAAGTGTTCTACTTCAACAAATGCAGTGCGGAGTACTTCTGTACAAAAGAGTCGACTTCACGCAGGAGGCAAGATCGATACGGAATCCGGTTACCGGCTTGCGCTCTTTCAGTGGCGGATTCACACCGCGGCACATCACCACAAATATTTACATAAACATAGCTAACAAAAAGAATTATGTGTTAAATGCATACTACCCGTTCTTCACTACAACAATACATACAGTCTAGAACGCTTTTAAGAAATTGGAATTTAAAGCTCTAAATTTCAAAAGAAACATTGCGGCATTAATATTTCTGTATGAAGTATTACATTTGAGTATTGATGATATTAATATTACATTTAATAGTACCCAGTTACATAACCAAATTCAAGAGGCCTTTCTTCACATCCAGAGCAAATACAGAAATTCACAAAAATTCACTGTTGCATAGAATCATCTACTTATATAACAAACTTGATTATTTCGATGTGAGTATTTTCAACTTTCTCAAACTCAATTGAAAACTGCCGTAATTGTTAACATTTTTTCGTATCACAGTATAATTACTAAGTTATCAATTAGAAACAATGGTACAATACTAATGCCACCATTTTTCCTATTTTTCTTTAAATACGAGGGCTGTTCAATATAGGATGATCACATTTTTTTTAGCAATGTACCCCCCTGAATGCGATGTACTTGTCCCAGCGTTTCTGCCAGTCTTCAAAGACATGCTGGAAACCATTTCTGAGAGATCCTACAAAATCACCTCCGCAGCCTTCACCACTGCTTCTGATGATGGATAATGCCTGCCACGAAGACTTTTCTTCAAGTTAGGGATTAGAAAAAAGTCACATGGGGCTAAATCCGGACTATAGGAAGAGTGAGGCATGTACTTCACGTTCATTTTTGCAAGATATTCAGCAACAACATTGGCAATATGCAGCCATCATGGAACTCATCGCGCACGAACACGTCTCATGTGTAATGTTTCTGTCACCAACGTGTGGGTGGCACCCAATGAAATGTTCAGTATTTCAGTGATCTTAAGGTAATTCGCCGATCCTCTCTCACAGTGGCAGCAGCAGTGTTGATGTTTTCTTCCGTAAGAGCAGTAAATGGAGCACCGGGTCCATCTTACTTTGAAACTGACTGTCTCCCCTCTTTAAACATTTTAAACCACCTTCGAGCTGTGCTGTAGGGAAGAACAGACTCTCCACAGGCCTTCTGTAACATTGTATAGACCTCAACTGAAGATTCGTTGAGACGAAAGCAGAATTTCAACGCCGCATATTGTTCCTCGCATGTTACCTCCATTACAGCGGTAGACGATACTGAACATGTCTGAACTTGCCTGGTTCTCACAGGCGGGAACCAGGAGTACCAACAATGAAACTACTACGGCGTGTTTGTTTCACATTAAGCTAACAGAATATAATAAGATTGAATTTTAGTGCGAAAAATTATAGCCGTAAAAATTATGATCATTCTTTATTGAACAGCTCTCGTAATTGTTTCTATTTAATTTTTTTCTAGATTCTTTTCTGTTCATTTAAACCTTTTTTGTTTTTCTTTTTAACGTTTGTCTATGTTACTACTCTATGTATCCACACATTTATGAAATTTGTGATGGACAACACGGCACTGGGGCGGGTTTTCTCCGGGACCTCCGGTTTCCCCCGCCATCTCATTCCACCGGTGCTCGATCTTCATCTCATGTATCATCAGTGTCACCGCCTGTGGTGCCGTATGTAGTAAATGCGGGCGTTAAACACTACACATTTCATTTTTTTTACACATTTATGACGAGCATTCTAATTAGGTTTAGGTCTTTTATGTTCATAAAAATATATAAATAAATGGATAATAAAATATATTCTTACTAAAATTCATTGTTTCCTCCATTTTATGTTAATCGGACTAAATTCATTAAAAATTTGCTTTGTCACAAATTTTGCTTGTAGATAGATTGGAAACTGTAGAATTCATTTAAGTGATACCCAAATGTTTTACGAGGTGCTCGCTATGTGATGCCTTTGACACTTTGTCCTCTTTAGATGACCAGGAGAAAAGATCGAATAGCCACTTCCCATTTGAGAAAGTTATAACCATTTCAAAATTCAAACCATAAGAAGGAATATCTGAGAAGTAGTTGATATCAATTGTACGATTTAAACAAATCTATATTTTCTTTTGTATAGTAGATCTCTCATGAGATTGAAATTTGCTGGAATAAAGGGCTATTCTCAGAGAATGCATTTAGTTTTTCATGTAAAGATTTTAAATACATAATATTTTAATTCAAATCATTATAGCTAATTTTTTAGAAATTGAAAACAATGGAATGCTTAGCGTGTAGTTTGGGTTGGTGAATTCTTTCGCGAATTTTTGTGTCACAATTTCACAACACACAAAACATAATTACGAATTTATCTCTTATACCTGTTTTATCAGACACAAGTGGAAATAATCTGTAGCATGGTGTGTGTGGGCCGAGCAACCCGACTTACACAGACTATTTCCCTCATATGACGTCGTTCTATATTGATTGTGTTAAAGTCAAAGTATTATACATCTCACGGATCGTCGACTGTTAACGCGACTATCAAATGTCAAAATGGCTGAAAGATTTGTGTCTATACTACGTAGAGTAATAAAGTATAAGTTCTACTGCTTCTGATAGATGTCTCTTGTAGTCAAAGCCGACTATATTTTCTCAATTCGTCAGAATCCATTTGCAGTGAACAATCGTGTGTATTCCAAATTAGATTATGGTAGTATCGTTTATGGCTCAGCACGACCATCTGTGCTGAAGAGATTGGACACAGTCCATAATTGTGGCATACGTATCGCAGTTGGGGCATTTCCAACGAGCCGAGTTATAAGCCTGTATGCTGAGTCTGCAGAACCTCCTCTGCAGTACAGGCGCAACATGTTATTAGCAAATTATGGCTGTGGACTTAATTGCATGCCCACACATCCATCGTTTACGCCGTTCTTTAATACCTTCATGGACGTGCGTTACAGGAACACTTCTATTAAACCAAAGCCACCTGGTTTTCGTTTCCGGGAGCTCCTTAGACATCTTGATACTGAAATGCCCAAGATGTATCCTAGGGGGGAGAGGACATACCCTCCTTGGTTGTGCAGAGCGTCCCACGTTGATCTGGGCATGACCCAATATGATAAATCTAACATGTTTATGTCTAGTATCCGCACATGTTTTTTTAGAATTTTTATTGCGATATGAGGACCATTTTGTAATTTATACTGATTGATCCAAGAACTCAAATGGTGTTGGTTGTGCTTACGTGTGTGGAACCGAACCGTATACATTCGGATTCCACACTAGCACTTCCATTTTTACTGCAGAGCTTTATGCAATATACCGGGCCGTTTTACACGTACGTCGACGAAAGTTGGGGAACTGCTTAGTTCTGAGTGATTCCCTCAGTGCACTTCAAAGCCTACGGCAGCTGTACAACGACCACCTTATTATGCAGCGTATACAGGATGCCCTCCACGTTTTACACGCTTCTGGCGTTAACGTAGTGTGTGCATGGATCCCTGGTCACGTAGGCTTGCGGGGGAATGAAATGGCGGATTCGGCTGCCAAGACGGCTACCATGAAGCCCAGGGTTCGAGTACCATGTGTGACATCGGAAGATTTTAGGGCCCTATTGCGGAGAGCTGTGCAAACCTGCTGGCAGGAAGAGTGGTCCGCTCTCTGCAATAATAAACTTAGATCTGTCAAGGAACTTCCGATTCCTTGGGTTACCTCCTGTCGGTCATCTCGTCGTGAGGAGGTGAATTTGGCTCGGTTGCGCATTGGGCACTGCTTTTTTACTCATAGTTTTCTTTTTAAAAAGGAGCCTTCTCCACTGTGTACGTTTTGCAACGAAGCGTTATCTGTGCGACACGTGCTGCTAGAGTGTTTTCACCTAGCAAACCTTAGGACGTCTCTGCAGCTGCCGGTCAGCTTTGCAGATATGCTAGCCGACGATAACACAGTAGTGGAGAAGGTTTTTAGGTTCTTTTCTCGTTTACACTTTAGGATATAGCGAACATAACTTTTAGTAGGTTTTGATTTTTCCCCCTTTCTATGTACATGTAGTTTTAATAGGCTTATTTACATTAGGATAGTTTTTAGAAACTTTTTATATCTGGCTTTTGCCATGAGTATTTTTTAAAAGGGCGCTGATAACCGGTGTAGTTGAGCGCCCCTATATCCATCATCATCATCTATGCAAACTCATATTTCTATATATGAATACTGAAGTAATTATAACAACAACATAATCTAGTCTATTCTCCTTCATTCGTGTTATAGTCTGAACAAATGCAACTCGTGATTGTCCACTTCCTTAGATAAATTCCCTTGCGACTCTGTCACTTGGGAATTCATCAGTGACAATACTACAGATAATAATCATACAGGCAACGCTAGGACAAGGCGAGTAGGACAAGGCCTAGGACAAGGACAACGCTAGGACAAGGCCTAGCAATAAGTACAGAAAGATACTTATTAGAACCTAGAAATCCTTATCTATGTACCTTCTCAATAGGTCCTGTAACGCATTCCAAACCCGTATGTGCGAGTTTTGAGCATTTACTGTAAATAAAATTAATTTATCAGCGATTTATTGAAACCTGTGCCAGCATTATAAGAAAGTACACGCATTCATAGTAATAAGATGTGAGATGTACTAAGATTACTCACTCCCATACAAAATATTCCTAAAATATCTTTATTTTTCCATCTACGAGGGGATGTCGTAAAGTTTTAATTACCACCCGGTAGTTTTTATACCAGAGTGATGAAAATTTTTCACTGCCATGATTGAAACCGGCGATCCCGGAGAAAACCCGCCCTAGAGGTGTGTTGTCCACCACAAATCTTATTTTGCGGTCGTTTTGGCGAGAGTCGAGTGGTTCGTTCTGATATCTTAGAGGCAAGTTCTGGCCTCTAATAAAAATAAAAATGGATAAGTATGTTAGTAATCTTTCAGCTAAATAACTAAGAGTAATTCGGTGGGTCACGCACGAATGTACAAATCATTTATTATTGCTTCGCTGTAAAACGTTAACTCCAGGAGTTGACGAGCTCTGATTTCTTGATACTCTTTGTAGACGTAAGAAGACTGGAGACTTTTGAGTCGGCTACTTCCTAAACAGATTGCTGGAGCTCCCTCCCGCCACCACAATATCTCTCCCTTCCATAGTAGCAAAGTAGTAATAAAGTGGAACTCTCTTGTAAATACTACTAAAAAAACAACTACTACTAAAACTACTACTACAAATAATAATAATAATAATAATAATAATAATAATAATAATAATAATAATAATAATAATAATAATAATAATAATAATAATAATAATAATAATAATAATAATAATAATAATAATAATAATAATAATAATAATAATAATAATAATAATAATAATAATAATAATAATAATAATAATAATAATAATAATAATAATAATAATAATAATAATAATAATAATAATAATAATAATAATAATAATAATAATAATAATAATAATAATAATAATAATAATAATAATAATAATAATAATAATAATAATAATAATAATAATAATAATAATAATAATAATAATAATAATAATAATAATAATAATAATAATAATAATAATAATAATAATAATAATAATAATAATAATAATAATAATAATAATAATAATAATAATAATAATAATAATAATAATAATAATAATAATAATAATAATAATAATAATAATAATAATAATAATAATAATAATAATAATAATAATAATAATAATAATAATAATAATAATAATAATAATAATAATAATAATAATAATAATAATAATAATAATAATAATAATAATAATAATAATAATAATAATAATAATAATAATAATAATAATAATAATAATAATAATAATAATAATAATAATAATAATAATAATAATAATAATAATAATAATAATAATAATAATAATAATAATAATAATAATAATAATAATAATAATAATAATAATAATAATAATAATAATAATAATAATAATAATAATAATAATAATAATAATAATAATAATAATAATAATAATAATAATAATAATAATAATAATAATAATAATAATAATAATAATAATAATAATAAACAATAATAATAACCAATAATGTTTTCAGATGTTATACAGAATTGTATTATCGTTTTAATGGAGTTTCGGTAATTATAGCCAAGCTACGATACAGATAGAGAACTTCTGCTGCTGGAGCATCAGTAAGCTACAGAGGTTTTGCTCAGTAGCAAAAGTGCATATCATACTAGACCTAAACCTGCTTTCTTGGTTGACGAGAATTAATATTTGATCAAAGTTTACTACCTGACCTTTTACAGTACAGTTTTTGCTGGCGAAATAAATTTAAAATATGAGGAACGGAACTTTTCATCTGCTCGTTCCTCTTTATAAAGAAAGCTTACTTACTGTATTGACTAAACTACCTCTATTTTATAACATTTCCTCAGATGTTACCTACTGTATCCCTTGTGACAAGTAAATATTATTATTTTACATTTTATGAATTATTTCGGAGTTATTCCTTGTTATTTGTCTGAATTTTCCAAAAGATATCACATAACGACCAAAACATTTGACTGTCACTTAAAGTCTGCTGTATTCCCTTGTAACTACAATTAGATAATGTTTATCTTGAAGTAGATAGAGCAATAAGTGTTTGTACAAGAGTAGAGAAAGTCGTGTATACATCACATAACGACCAAAACATTTGACTATCACTTAAAGTCTACTGTATTCCCTTGTAACTACAATTAGATAATGTTTATCTTGAAGTAGATAGAGCAATAAGTGTTTGTACAAGAGTAGAGAAAGTCATGTATACATCACATAACGACCAACACATTTGACTGTCACTTAAACTCTACTGTATTCCCTTGTAACTACAATAAGATAATGTTTATCTCGAAGTAGATAGAGCAATAAGTGTTTGTACAAGAGTAGAGAAAGTCATGTATACATCACATAACGACCAAAACATTTGACTATCACTTAAAGTCTTCTGTATTCCCTTGTAATTACAATAAGATAATGTTTATCTTGAAGTAGATAGAGCAATAAGTGTTTGTACAAGAGTAGAGAAAGTCATGTATACATCACATAACGACCAACACATTTGACTATCTCTTAAAGTCTACTGTATTCCCTTGTAACTACAATAAGATAATGTTTATCTTGAAGTAGATAGAGCAATAAGTGTTTGTACAAGAGTAGAGAAAGTCATGTATACATCACATAACGACCAAAACATTTGACTATCACTTAAAGTCTACTGTATTCCCTTGTAATTACAATAAGATAATGTTTATCTTGAAGTAGATAGAGCAATAAGTGTTTGTACAAGAGTAGAGAAAGTCATGTATACATCAGATAACGACCAAAACATTTGACTATCACTTAAAGTCTACTGTATTCCCTTGTAACTACAATAAGATAATGTTTATCTTGAAGTAGATAGAGCAATAAGTGTTTGTACAAGAGTAGAGAAAGTCATGTATACATCACATAACGACCAAAACATTTGACTGTCACTTAAACTCTACTGTATTCCCTTGTAACTACAATACGATAATGTTTATCTCGAAGTAGATAGAGCAATAAGTGTTTGTACAAGAGTAGAGAAAGTCATGTATACATCACATAACGACCACAACATTTGACTATCACTTAAAGTCTACTGTATTCCCTTGTAACTACAATAAGATAATGTTTATCTTGAAGTAGATAGAGCAATAAGTGTTTTTATATGATTAGAGATGGTCATGGCTTCTAAGACGTCATTTTTATATCTTTATCATTTCTTGACACGATTTTTTATCTTAATAGTTAGTATCTTCTGTATGGATGAGAATGTTTTTTAGTTTCCTCTGCTCAAATTCAGACTGCAGGGTCACAAATATATTGAGTCGCTGCCATATCTTCTCGTTTATTGTGAATTTAAAAATCAGACTGTAGGAGTATTACATTCTTGATGCTGTGATGGTGGAAGAGCCTTTCAAGGCTTAAAAAATGAATTAAAGTTAGTTTCTTAGGGGAGACACGAAGAAAGCTGTTAAAACAGAAGTGAAAAAAGGAAAATAAGGCAGAAATGAAGGGGGGAAACGAACGCCCCTCGCAGGCCGTATTCACCTTTTGTTTGGATTTGGAGGCAAAATCTGAGAGCGAACGAAGACGTGTGAAATTCAAAAGGGGGTCGTGCTGGGGTGTGAATCGAATGAATGATGAGAGTAGGGTTGGGGAGGGGGTGTAAAGTGCATCATTGCTCGGGTGTACGTATTGAAGAGGGTTGAGATTGCAAGATTTGAATCTCCTACTTCCTCCCTTTTTCAACTAATTTCAGAGCGGGGCTAATTTGTCATTAAGTAAAACGCACTGTAAGGGTGACATTATGATTGCAGTCATCCGTTCTGCATCTTCTCCAACACTTTTGGGGGCAAAGGGGAAAGCGTGGCGAGCGATGTGTTCAGGAAAAGGACATTTATTTTAAAAAGCGGAAGAGAAAAAGATGTCCTGCACTTGACGATAGTTATGGACAAGGCTGTGGAACTTGGACAATGATCAAATAAGTTGGGCGGTACGCAGAGAGCAATTGAAGCGGTCAGATGCAGAAGTTGCTAAGTCACTGTTTCAAAATTGTGCAGGAGATCTACTACCTCGTGTACTACCTCGTGTCCCATTTCAATTGCAAGTTGAGCCATCTGATACACTTTTTCTGTGTTTTTAAACAGAAGTACTCTTTTAGTTTCTGTTTCCGATTTTTTTTAAGAACCTGTACACCTTAAACATAATACGTCTAGCGTGACTTCGCAATAGCTGCCTGTTTGACTCGCCACTAATTTCACCACAAAAGGCCATTGCACTATTTAACTCTTACTCTACTGTTGTGTAAAGAACAAATGAATGATATTGATCTGAACTCTCCAGAGTAAATAAACACTTCATATCCAGCATTCATTCATAAACAAGAGCATACAGCATTCCACAGGCTAACAGGAAATGAAGTGTTTGCTCTTTCTCGAATTTAACATCTTCTCATGTCAGTAGTTTAAATTTCAAATCTGAGTAATTAAAGGTATATGTACATACATACACACGAACCACTTTGAATCCTGTAGAGTAAATAGAAATTACGAAACTTCATAAACAAAGATGTGACCAGACACGTTCTGCCAGGACAGCAGGAAATTTGTATCCTCTCGCTCGAATTGGCTTATTCAAATTAATTCTTTTATCACCTCATGTCCAACATTTACGTTTCAGTTCTGAGTAATTGTAAATACGAGGGCCGTTCAGAAAGTAACCTCCGATCGGTCACAGTGCGGGTAGTGGGGGGAGTAGCGACGCCATCTGTGCATTCACGCACTCAGCAGGTCAGTCGGCATCAAGCCGTGGTCGAGTGAACGTTGTATCTGCGCTAGTTTAGTGTTTGTGGCCGTTTGAAATGTGTGCTGCAATAGAAAACCCCGCCAAATGTGAAGCGCGTGCTGTTATAAGGTTTTTTACAGCCAAAGGATATTCTGCAGCAGCTATTCATCGTGAGCTTTGTGCCGTGTACGGACCAAGAGTTATGAGTGAAGGAGAGGTCCGTGAATGGGTACGTTTATTTAAAAGTGGACGAGAAAACGTTCATGATGAAGAGAGGAGTGGTAGACCATCATTGGTGACGGACGAACTCGTTCAGACAGTTGATGCAAAAGTTCGTGAAAACCGACGTTTCACAATGTCGGAGTTGTCTACTGATTTTTCACAGATTTCTAAGAATTTCTTGTACGAGATAGTGACAGCAAGATTGGCACGAGATAGTGACAGGCTGGCTCCAGGCACAAGCGGGTGATTTTTATGCAGAAGGAATTTCAAAGCTTGTGAGCAGATACGATAAGTGCCTCAATCGTTATGGAGACTATGTAGAAAAATAGTGCAAACATGTAGTTGTAAGATGTATATATTAAAATATTTTTATTTAACTTGGTGAATTTTTTGCAATCAACCGGAGGTTACTTTCTGAACGGCCCTCGTATACATACATGCATACATGCCAACCAACAATGATATTCATTCAGTGCTTACGTCGCGATTTATTGTTATAATATAGGTAATAGTGGTGTATTTATTTGTATTAGAAAAACTATTTGAACTAAAAATATGTGGTTTTATGGTTGTGTTAGATACATTACTCTCTACCTTCCACATGGATCAGTATTGACAAAATTTTGTCTTAGCGCGAATAGTATTTTTTAGAAATTGATTAGATTGGCGCTCCTCACACACCACTTAGGGGTGAAGGCAATACGACAACAGCGCAGGACTCCGATTGATTCTTCACCTAGTAGCGCTCAAGGACAAACCTCATCGCATTTGAAACACATAATAGGTGCTAAGTCAGGACTGACCCATCCAAACTGGACCAGGAGATCAGCCGTTGCATGTGCAGTATGGGGACAAGCGTTGTCGTGATGAAAAATCACTCCTTTCGTCAGCATTCCCCTCCTCGATTTTGAATGGCACGTCGCAATATTTTTAAAGTATCACAGTAGCTAGCGGCGTTTATTGTTGTTCCGGTAGGCATAAACTCGCACAACAATACACCTTTTCTGTCCCAGAACACACTGGCCATCACTTTGTCGGCAGAAAATGTCTGTTTGAACTTTCGCGGCTTCGGCGAATTCGAATGCCACCACTGACGAGAACGTTCTCTAGTTTCTGGTGTTGTGTAGTGCACCCAGGTTTCATCGCCAGTGACAATTGAATCCAACAATTCCTCGCCCTGTTCTGCATAGCGCTCCAGGAATCGGTGGACCGCTACAACACGTTGCTGTGAGCATTTTGAGGACGCACCTCGCACACACCTTACACAGCGCACGAACTGACACACGTCGATCTTTAAGCATTTCTTGCTCCACTTTTGCAATTGTTTCGGCTGAAATCGAAGGCCGACCAGAACGGTGTTCGTCATGGCCGTCTGTACGTCCGTCCTTGAACTCTCTGACTCACTTTCGCACGTTTTTGACGTCCATACACTGTGGCCCATAGACTTCGCATAACTAATGATGAATTTCAGTGCGGGGTAGTGCCCTTGGCACACAAAAAACGGATCACTACACGCAACTTGCACTTGGCGGCGGAAGTGATAGGAAGCTGCATCGCAAACGGCTGCCCAGCCAAGACTAACGGTTGCAACGAGTTCGTTGTGGTGGGGATTTGAAGGGGTGCAACCAAGCTACACGCCAGTGTTGCCGGATCTCGCGTAATAGCGTTCCTCACGGCTCCGGCGCCTTGGAGACCTTATTTTACGGACACGCCACGTAAAGTGGATGATAAGTTGTTAAGTCACTTGACTTAACAGCTTCTGATCCTTAATGTTAGAGTTTTTCTATTATACAATATAATATGTAGCCATGAATAAAGTATTACTTCATTTTCAGGAATACCTTTCTACTATGGACTATTCCAGTATGCACTTCATGGACTGACATATAACATTGTCATCACTCCATCTCTACATCATCTTCTACATCACTTCCATATGTCATTGTGTTATAAAATATGGTACCTTCTAGTAGAGTGGCATGTTCCAGTAGTGATTGAACATCGTAATATTTGGCCTTCTTAATCTTGCGAAGCCTATCTGGTGTGTTTTTTCGGAATATCACATGCCTTGTGTAAGGCTTGTAGCTTCACTCCTCTCCTCAAAAAAGACTGAGGACGAGTGAGTGAGTGTGTAGTGTTTTAGGGCCCGTCGACAACAAGTTCATTTGGGCCCGAAGTCAACACTAAAACCTAAAGCTACACTAATTAAGCTAAAAAGGTAAAATAAAATAAAAACACTCAACTATTAAAAGTACATAAAAACTCATCCCAGTCCTAATAATTTAAAATCTCTAAAATTAATAAATATAAAATACAAGTCAGACTTGTTTATTAAAACCGATTTTAAAAACAAACCGCAGTGCCTTAACCACGGCCACTGGGTCGTCCCCTAAAATACTGAGCAAGTTAGTCCCCAAGCCCAAAGACTGGCGAACGCGGGCGTACTGCGGGCAATCGAGCATACATGCCGCACAGTGAGGCGTACTGCACATGGAGCACACACAGGGGCCGGTTCCCCTCTTAACAAATGGTCATGAGTCGCTCGTGTGTGCCCAATTCTCAGCCGGGTAAGTATCACCTCGGCTCGACGGTTATCCCTGCAGGAAGTTAGCCAGGGTTGTACGCTCTCCTTTATTGCCCGGAGTTGTGTGCCTTCCAAAGCTGTCCAGGATTGCTGCCAAGCAGATAGGAGTTGGCGACGGAAAAAACGTTGCACATCCTGGTATGGCACCGTAGTTGTTAAACTCCGGGGCAAACGGCAAGCGGACTTAGCAGCCGCGTCCGCCTCCTCGTTCCCGGAAATGCCAACATGGCCTGGGGTCCAAGTAAAGACAAAATTGTATCCGCGACTGAGCATTTGCGAGATCTGGGCCTGTATTTTTAAAACAAGGGTGTGAGCGGCAGTGTGCTGTTGCAAGGCCTGAAGAGCACTTAGAGAGTCAGTGCAGACAATAAAAGAGCCAGGAGCTAACTTGCAAATAAAAAGGAGCAAATCGAAGATGGCATACAGCTCTGCGGAGAAAACTGAAGTGGAGTCCAGAAGGCGAAATTTATGAGCCTCGCCGTTAATGAAGAACGCGCAACCCGTAGTGCTACCTAACTGAGAACCGTCTGTAAAGACCGGAACATAGTTAGGGTAACGGCCCAGTAGTTCGGCAAAAAGTTGTTGGAACACCGAATGTGGAGTAGCGAGTCTAGAGTTGCTTGAAAAAGCGAGATCGAACCGCGCACGATTGAGCTGCCATGCAGGATAAGGGCAGATGGACGACCTCTCCACGCGAGGCATTCGGAGGCCATGAGAATGTAGGAGATCCCGAAATCTTATTCCCATGGGGCGTGTCCGAGAACCAGGGCGCATATAACGGTGGACTAAATCTGGACACAGTACTGGTTTAAAACATGGATGATTGGGATAACTTGCCATCTTCGAGACGTATGAGCAGAGTAACAGCGAGCGACGAATATGGAGTGGAGGTTCGCCTGAGTCTGCATACAGGCAGTCGACTCGACTGGTGCGGAAAGCTCCTGTGGCAAGGCGGATGAGGACGATAAAGTTGTGACAAACTTGTGGTACACATTCCTTTTGGAAATACACACCCCGGATTAAAGCGAATTCAGAAATACTTCTTACAAGGACATGGTCGAGGGTATCTTTGAAGTCAAAAACTTCAACTGGAGTGCTATCATATTCCGTGTTATCGTTCAGTGAACGTTTGACAGACATCAATGGGCATCTTCTGTAATGAATCTTTGACCAGTTTCACCCATGTGGAAGCAACTATGACTTTACCCATTTATCGTTTTTTCTTCTCAATATTGCCAAAAATTCTGTCAACAGGAATGAAAGACTGCCCACGTATTGAGAAGTACAGATAAACTTTCTGAAAGTACACTTGAGCAATGTCTAATCTAAAATGCACCAACAGCTGATATCAAAGAGCCTGGGTGGCACCACCAAACGGCTAATTCGGCAACTACTTGACTTAACAACATCTAACTCTAAAAGGCTGACTTAACAACTTTTATTTCTGAAATTGATGCCCATTCAAAATTCCAAGGTCATAATATGTTCGACCTAAGCTCTTCTGATCCACAAATCTTTAAGCACCATTACAGAACTGGTATTCAGAATGCTTATTGTGTGTTTAACAGGACTTCTCAGAAACATTAACAACTACTGAATCTGAGTGCCTCAGTTGTTAAGTCAAAACCGCCACACGATGCAATAATCGACGTACTGCCTATCGATTAACACTTGGTAATTTTAACAATTGAATATTTTCTTCAACCAGAAAAATAATACTGGCTGAGTAAGATGTGTGGAACAATGCTTGTAACTTTGTTGTTATATGGAAATTAATTGATCTTTCACACTAGTCATGTGTAGGACGCACTATGAACGGATAGAGCCAGACTGAAAAATGCAATGTCATAGCCGGGATTTGAACCACGGATCTTCTGGTCTGAATTTTTCAGTCTGGCTGCACCGTTTCATAGTGCGTCGTACACACGGCCACTGTGAGAGAACAATTAATTTTATTAATTGTACCTAATAGTGGACTGAACTATATAGCCCGGGCCTTAAAGTACTTACAGAATAGTAAGTCGTCATTAAGGTAGTTGTCTCATGTGTTTATGAGAACTGCTAGTGGTTTACTATAAAGCCCGGGCCTTAAAGTACTTACAGCATAGTAAGTCGTCATTAAGGTAGTTGTCTCATGTGTTTATGAGAACTCCTAGCGGTTTACTATAAAGCCCGGGCCTTAAAGTACTTACAGCATAGGAAGTCGTCATTAAGGTAGTTGTCTCATGTGTTTATGAGAACTCCTAGTGGTTTACTATAAAGCCCGGGCCTTAAAGTACTTACAGCATAGTAAGTCGTCATTAAGATAGTTGTCTCATGTGTTTATGAGAACTCCTAGGGGTTTACCGGGAAAAACACGAGTCACCCGTTCCACAAGCTACCTTACTCACAGAATAAAATATGCTTTCTGACACGATATTATGGTAAATACTTATCCAATTCATGTATTTTGTTATTCTCAGGTAGGCTTAAATATAATTTGGTATATTCACAATATTTATGTATAATTACAGTGGGAAAAAAGCTCCAAGATTCATCAATAGTAGCGATATTCCAAACCAAATTTTAAGTGTCACCTTGGAATTTTTCTGTAGCAATCAATACGTTGCTGTTTTTGATCGTTAGTCAGTTTATGACAACAAAGTTTTCTCACGTCTAACTGTTGATGTATTTGACTCATAACAATGTCCAACATGCCCGTCAGTAACAACAGTTCTTGGGCTTAGTCCTTCATGGAGTTCTTCACTAGGAAAAATCCATGTTTTTTAATTTACAGTACCAATTATAAATTGTGGCTTTAGATGGGTGTGACACGCGTTAATTCTCGACCCTTCTACGTGAACATAAAGCCAATAATAATGTCACTAATAAAAACATTATCGATATAAACTAAATCGAGGTATCGATACATTGATACAACTTGATACTATGAAATATCGCGTGTCGGGGTATCGACATGTAAATCTTTATTGTCGATTTCTATGAAATAAATTAAACGTTCGTAAAAATGTATAGAGGAGGTCATGTACAATACATGAGGTTCTTTTATAAATGTTATTCCATATCTTAGTAAATATTTATTTCAATGAAGAAGGAGTGTGAAAGAAGTTTATCTGGTGAGAAGAGAATCTCACACATTCAAAGCAAAAAGCGATTTCCTCAAGCTTAGACACGTTGCTAACAAGAACACGGCTTTTCATTTTGTACAAAAACAAATAAAGAACTAGCCGCAAACGTAATTCTTCTTTTTTTTTTTCGTTGCAGTACACCGCCGGCATTCAAGCAGGAGGAACCTTTGCCGATGTATATCTCCGTCTCCTTCCCTCAGCTAATGGTGTGGGGGGGGGGGGGGTTGTGACGACGACGACCCTTTATTTAGAAGACGCAGAGAGTAGTAGACGAAGAGGGTTGCGATGTAGTACAGAGAAAAGGATGACAAGTGAGAAAATATGGAAAATGTGACAGCGGTCCATTTTGAACTGAAATTTCCTCCCCCCCCCCCCTCCACTAACACCATCAAAGTGAACTCGAATTTCTGCTACTTCATTCGGAAGAAAACAACTGTCGTCACAATCTTTGACGCAGTCTTGTGTTCTAATTGTAAAACTGTCTCTCTTTGAGATGATAATCTTGTACAAAACAGTTCTCTAGTCTCAAACCTGGATTTTCAAACTCAATTTTAAGTTTCTTCTTAATTAAAATAAAACCTTAGTGTGGCATTCACAGATAAACTGCCTGGTGCAATCTCTAAACACAGTCAACTGGAAAAAATAACATCTTTGGATCTTTAATCTTCAATGCGAAAGAGTAAATACCGGATTAGTATTATGTACTGAAATATCGTAACGCTTACCTAAATATAACTGTTGCCAAATTAGCGAACACAAATAAACTACAGCGCGATCCATATAAACCTGAACCATTTCAAAAGGCCATGACTTTTCATCCAATAATAAGACACACGTGCAACTTTGGGAGAAGTTACAAGGGTGGGTCAAAAAGTAATGCCTCCTACTTTTTTCTCTTTTAATCGCCAAGACAATTGAATCCAATTTACATAGTTTGAAAACTACAAAATTAACGATTAAATTGTCACTATTCGATATAATCTCCGTCCTTTTCCACAGTTTTGGTCCACCTTTTAACTGGGGCATGTGTTCCAGTGTGGTAAAACACACGGTCTTGCTTCCTAAGCCATTGACGCACGGACGTTTTCACAGCCTCCTCATCTTCAAAATGAATCCTACGATGAGCTTCCTTTAGTGACCCGAACAGATGGAAGTCTGATGGTGCCACGTCATGACTGTATGGGGGTGAGGTAAGACTTGCCATCCCAATTTCTCCATTTCTGCAGTGTTGTAACGGCTGGTGTGTGGTCTTGCATTGCCATGCAAAAGAAGAACATCTGCCATAGTTTTTGTTGGACGAACTCGGCGAAGACGTGCTTTCAGCTTTTTGAGAGTTCTGACGTATTGGACAGAATTTATTGTGCATCCCTGCTCAAAAAACTCAATCATAAGCACACTCTCTGAATCCCAAAACACTGTTGCCATAACTTTCCCTGCCAACCGTTGAGTTTTGAATTTTTTTCCTTCAGTGACGTTGTGTGATGCCATTCCATTGACTGCCTCTTTGATTCAGGTTCAAGAAAATGAACCCACGTTTCGTCTCCAGTAACAGTTTTTTCCAGAAACTCCTCTACCTCCCAATTGAAGCGCTGCAAATGTTCGGAGGCTATTGTTTTCCTTGTTTCTTTGTTTTGGGCGGTTAGCATTCTTGGTACCCAACGTGAACAAACTTTTGAGTAACCTAGTTGTTGAATAATGGTCATCACACTGCCTTTACTGAGGGAGGTAATGCGACACAATTTACCTGTTGTTACCCGGCGATCACCACGAATGATGTCATCGACTCGCTGAATGTTGCATGGAGTCACTGCCGCTTCGCTTTTCATCTGTCAGTGTTGTTTGCCCTTCAGCTTCGTTACAGCGACGAACCCATCGTCTAACAGTGCTGACATCCACCGTTGCATCATCATACACATTTTTTAGCCTTTCGTGAATGCGAATTGGCGTTTCACCTTCCGCAGTCAAAAGTTCAATCACAGAACGCTGTCTAATACGAATGTCGATGTCAGCCGTTTTGCAAGAGGATGCAGTGCTGCCATCTGTTGACTTAAGAAGTTACTGCTGCAGGGGATTGGAGAAGAAGGTTTGAGGAATTGCTCCAAATTCAAAGTTTTCGCATAACTTATTTATTTAAGGAAAATAAATAGGAGGCATTACTTTTTGAACCACTCCCGTAGTTGACGACGCCGGCTGTGAAAGCCTCAGCACTTAGTACACAAGAAAGTCAAAACAAAGAAAGTTTCTTCATAATCGTAGTCAGACAGATTCAGATTTTAGCAATGTTGGATAATCGTTGATAAACTTTTGTAGGCTTTACATAAAATTAAAGAGTTGAATAGTTAATTAGAGTCGAACGTCAAATGTTTGCCTTGTGTTGAAGGTCATCTGTGCCGGGAATTGAACCCGGTGCCTAGGGTAGTTGGTTACCCTCATGGAAGTAGTTCCCACAGCGGCACCTGTGCAACAGGAAACACCACGTGCTCATCACCGGAACTGCCTCTTTACTTGCTGGTATGGTTCACTTCCGCTTTCCCACCACACGACATGACAACTGTTACTCTTTTTCTTATTGTTGTTCTATCTTTGGAACGGCGCTTCCAGAGTTAATTCTGTTAAGTTTTGGCAAATCTAAAGGAATGCATGTTAGAACGGATCGCTCTCCTGTTTTCAGTTGGTTGTATGAGAAGAAATGTCATTACAGTACATTGGGCCATTTTCTTCAGTAAAATAATGTTTAAATAGAGAATTAACATCACGACATGTAAATATCTTTGTATTCTATTGAAGAACATTCCAACTTTTTAGATAAATTAAAATCTCGTATGAAATCATTAAGATTTTCTCGAGAGAATACATGAGTTTCAGATAAGCAATGCATTACCAAAATCCGCTGCATTTTCTTTCTTAGTTCCATTAGAATCTGTGCTCTCTTCATTTACTTTCATATAGTCTGGGGGTTTTAGTGTGGACCATTCTTTGTTGTGTGGAACCAGTGGCGTTATAGATCGCAAGTTAGGTTAGACCACTCTGTGTTTTGAATTTGACGTAATGTTTGTTAAATAAAAATATTTACAACTATTTGTACTAATGAGACAAACATCATGTTGACCAGTGTAGTGAATCACAGAAAAAGACTAAAAGCAGGAAGAAACAAGACGCAACGTTTAGTAATATACGATCACTGATTAATTTACCTCCAACATACGAAGTATCAATCCTAAGCAATGTTCCTATACATACTACCAACCTGCTTATTTATATATGAAAAGCAACGTTACAGTGTGCCATGAAAAATTCCGAAAATGTCATAACCTCTAATTTAATATCTTCCTGTGTGTATCTTTGCAACAGTCTGAATGGGAACTTGATTTTTAGGTTAACTTCTTTTTCTAAACGACCATATATATAGTAAGTTAGTAACTGTCTTAATCAGGTTAACTACCTAACAAAAGGTTATTTAGGTGTTAGTGAATCAAGACGTATTTGACCGACGAGTGGAAGGTTTGTTTATTTCCGCGAGTGTATAAATAAGTCTTGATTCAAGATGGCGTGTTGTGTATACACTCATCAGTGTACTCAGCAAATGTAGCGATATTTTATTGCTTATTTGAGTTAGTGTTCTCGTTATTCTCTGTTATATGTATTGTTATCAGTTCTTAACTTATTTTAGAAGCTGAAACATACGTTTTGTAAATCAGTTTAATATCTGTTATATTGATGTGTTATAACTGTTTGTTGTTTAAAACCTACTGCTTTTGGTTCAAACAAATATTTAGTGTATGTGTTTTTTAAGAATGAAGACATTGGTGTGTTTCTCTTGATATATGAAGACACCTTAACATTGAAATGCTTGATAATTGAAACCGTGATGTATGTTGTGACGAGTGTGTAGTGTAAATACAACATACATAACCAATATTGTTATGAAACTGAGCTTTAGAAGCCAATTACAAAATTATGGCAGCTGCTAGTTTGTCTTAAGTGACCACAACTACGCTGGGCTACAAGTAATGGACACTTCAAATGTTCCTAGTTTAATTGTCTCAGAAACCTCACCTTTACAAACTTCAAATACTTCTGAACCGATATCTTCGATTAGCAACAGCTGCCAAATGGTACATTCCAAATGACAACATTCATTCAGACCCATACTTTCCCAAATTAAATGACTGACTATATCTTCAACACTCTCATAAATTCTATTTACATCTTCCTACAGCTTTAATCAACTTGTCCGAGGCCTCGGGGAATATGACATCGACCCCGGACAGCGTCCCAGACTTACCTTAGGTCTATCATAACCTCAATAGTCTCCTATAATTAACATATCCTCTCTTTTATCCTACAAATTTTGACACTTCATAAAAAACTACCCACAATCTACCCAATCTACCACAATCTACCCATTGTCAATTATTATAAATCCGTCATAACGGCAACAAGGGACAGAGTTCCGGAATGACAAGGCTTCTTGTTGTCTTGATTCACTAGTATCGTACAGTGCTTTATCTAACACTTACCCTCATCATTAAAACGGCTTACTACTTTTCAATGTAACAATAAAATAGGAAAAGTATTGGTAATTTCATTTTCTGGAGTATAGGGCTCTTTAGAACAAGGCCGGCTGGAAAATGTGAGAGAATCGTTGTTCGCTAGCTATTTGTTTTTATTGTTGGTATAATTTGAATAAAAACTGTCAGCAATCGATTCATACTACAGGGGGCGTCCAGAAAGTAAGTCCTGAAACAGTTATTTTCAAACAATGTTGCTTATTTAAACGAAGTTTGAATACTAAAATTGTTTAAAATAAGGGTACGAGATTAAACATTGTTTGGTTGTCATAAAGTAAGTAACAAGTTTTGCACACGGATGTGTAGCAGGATTTCTACGTTGAGGATGGGATGCACGTCGACTGTTTCGAAGACCCAAGTCGAGAGGGTTACTTCGTTGTATTTTGAGTTGTTTCTTGATGATTTTGTTTGATTAAATAAGAGTCATGTGACTTCTGTTTTTCAGGCGTGGTTCCGAATAAAGTTTCGGAGAAGTCAAATTTTGTAACATTTGGATTACATTTTACTCGAACTTTTATTCCTAGTCAATGGCAGGTTACCTCCAGCATATCCATAAATTCTTACTCTTTTAATAAAAACAGTTCCATTTATTACATAAAACTTCGTAATCCTGCACAACTATTCATCGCTCACCAGATCACAAAACATCTCGACTAAGATGATTGATTTTCCGTTGCTATCGTTACTCCCATATTAATATGGTGATTGGCCGATTTAATGCTACGTCACAACATTACGTCATACCATTATTACTACGGCCAATCACAAATTACACATCTTTTTATACATTTCTATTTATAAATTTATAAATTTTTCAATCTTTTTCTAAATTTAAATCGAAACTACCAATAATCATTTAAATCATTTCAGATGTGTATCTGTGGTTTATCCTCGTGATTATGTTGTAAAATATTATTGTATGTGTGAAATTTGTGTATTTTGATGCAACTAACACATGGAGTTCATAAATCATTAAATTCCAACAAGATTTTAAAATATTACCGGCATAATTATTTAAAACTCCTGACCACCTCCCAAAACGTCTTCATCCGTGACTATAACCTGAAGTGATTTAATGCTTCTACCGATTAGCCGTGGTCAAATATATCTACAGGGAGAATAGTCATCACCAAAACGCAAGAATATTATCATCAAATAGAATTCTTCAGCAAACGGCGTAGCAACGAGGTGCTGAATCGACGGATGACGGAGTCCAGTTACAGTTCTGTTTCAATTTATCTCCACTGCAGCGTTGCGATCGCAGTTCCGCAGATGCGCAGTAGACGCTCTGTATGAAGGAGAAGAAACGTGCGCCATTGTGAGATCATTGTCAGCCACGACGCTTTGTTGTGCTTGTTTACAATGTCGGTGTTGATTTAAAATTCCGCCGCTTGTGAAATCAGATCTATGATTCGGTTTCTGAATGCTAGGAAAGTGAAAACAAATGAAATTTATCGGTAAATTTGCAATGTCAAAAGGTGTTGTGTTTCTTCACAACAACGCACGACCACACATTACAAATGCGACGAAAGACATCCTACAGGGATTTGGCTGGGACGTGTTTGACTAACCCCCGTACAGCCCTGACCTCGCTCCTAGCGACTTTCATCTGTTTTTGCATCTCAAATCTTTCCTTGACGGTCAACACTTTAACAATGACGAAGAGCTGAAAGAGAATGTTTCCAACTGGTTGAAGACACAGGCGGCAAACTTCTATGAAGAAGATATACAAAAACTTGTGCCTCGCTATGAAAAATGCCAGCAAAATTTCGGCAGTTATGTGGAAAAGTAGTTTAAGAGTTGTAGAATTTTGTCAATAAATAATTTTTCTGTATCTGTACAAAATCTAATTTTATTATCAAACAGAACTTACTTTCTGGACGTACCTCGTTTTGATTGTATTACTTGTAGGTCGTAGAGTTATTAACGTAAGTGCTTATAATTATGGAGAAACAATTATGTTGTTTTTATTTCAGAAAGCTACATTGACGAATTTATTGGCAGTAGAAAGTGAACATATAGGACAATGCTCACTTTCTTCTCGGGCAACCAGCTAGGTGAAAAGACGATTAGATATCAAATCTCGGGAGTGTGCATCTCTCTCATCATCAGGATATTTATAAAATGTGATAACCACAAATGAAATACTGGATATAATACAACTATAAACAAAGACAAAACACTATCAAAATTCGCATTACTGAACAAAAGACTGTTTTCAGTAAATTAAATACCAGGTCAGGAGATGGCGTGAGTATAGAAAATTTTGTCAAAGAAACGTAACTACTTAACTTGATTATCAAGTGATACAAAAATGATTGGTGTACACAAGTCCACGTTGTAACGCCAATTTGATGCAAATGTAATATAATGGCGAACACAGAAGTCGGCGAGCAATGAGGTTTCTCTCAGGGTATGCGTGGATGGGTGTGAGAAGGAAATTTTCACAACACTGGAATGCCCGTCTCCAAATTATTTATTCACTGCTTCTTTTCAAACATCGAAATGGAAGCTGCCGACCGAGGGTTACCAATCTCGGTTTAGAGTTACTGAATGCTAATTTTTTTATTACTCGATAAATTTTTATGACCCGACAGATATTCAAGACAGAACAAGTTGACCGCTCTAATAGGCTTCACGTCTCAGACTCTTGTCTCAGCGGCTGCACGCCGAAGACCCTTCTGATCGGCTTCACGCCAAAGACTCTTTATAATGGCTTCCTAGCCGCGAACTAGCCAAATCGGCTTCACGCCGAAGAGTGCCCTCTAACCACAGCTGCGCGTGTGTATATCTCTAACTTTCACTCTCAAAATTCCTTTTCAAACAAAATCCCTTTGTGGCTGTTTTGGTCGCCATTGTAAATGATCAAAAGAATTCCCTATTCATAAATGTCAAGTGACAATTCCTTTAGAAACCTTCTAAGGACACTGCTTCTTACATGGCTTTGTTATACACTTTCCCCAACTCAACTGGCCTTGCCCCTTGTCGTAACAAAGAACCAACATTCCTTTGACATCTATCATGATTCTTTGCTTCTGGCAAACCATAATTTCGGTATCACAAGCTGTATTGATCTTTGCTTCTTAATTCGACGGATTTCCATTTTAAGGCCGGTTTCCAAGAGTTGATAAATGTGGCTATAACATTTTATAAATATCCTGATGATGGGAGAGATGCACACTCCTGAAACTTTGATATTTAATCATCTTTTCAACTGGCTGTCCGAGAAGAAAGTGAGCCAGGAAAGCTTCAATTCTTATTTTATATAGGGAAATATTTGTTAGTATTACGGAACAAATAGAAGCTGTAGCAGTACTTACAGATTTATATTTCATTAATAAATGTTAAAACAACAATAATTATACTTGGAATGTAGACCTAGTTATTCATATAGTAGATAAAGTGATATTTTATACATCCTAATATTAAACTGTTACTTTAGGAGGTTAACTTCTGTTATTAATACAACTTCGCCAGCAAATGTGAAAAACAAAATGTAACTGTGTAGCTAATCATGTATCTCACATTTCCTACATTGTACAAAAATTATTTATTGGGATTATTTACGCATTTGATGACAAAGTTCAAATGATTAGCCAATAATTACGAAGGTATCGATTTTTGGTGTGCAATGTGATATACTTGGCAGTGCAGGTAACCTGATAACTGAAGGATGCTCTCGTCACTACATTTTATATGCACGTTATTCCGGTTCTGTTTTAATATGCAAAAAGCAGGAATTTACGCTGTATCATGTTTCATATGCGATACGCAGCAGCTAATGGCTTCCCGTAGGCACAGCGTAATGCATTAATAGCCTTGGGTTCTCTTCCAACGTAAAAATAGATATCCAGACTTTATTTATAATCTCAACAACACTTTCATGTTGCAAATATAAGATCATTATATCAGTAAGCTCTGTTAATGACATTTTCGATTTACCATTAGATTTTATGTATTACCTTTTCATTTTTAAACAGATTTTATGTAAACATCTGCACAAACAATATTTTTGTTCTTATTCTACTGCAGGTAGTAGCTCCACCATTCAATTGTTTACCAAAGTAGATAATCTAAAGACGAGGGTATAATTTACACGTAATGACTGACTCACCTAATTTTACCGTGACGTCACATCGAAGGTGCTACCCTCTAACGTTACTCGCATTTATAATTATTTTATCAGTATGAATAATGAAACGAATTGAATGGCATAACTCTCCATTCAAAGAAGTTAGATACTCTTCAAATGCACTTAAACAGTAATAGGACAAATCTAAATGAAATATTGAGTAAACGCCTTCTTGCGACTCTATGGCTGATCCTGGAGGAATCACTATGACGAAAATTATATCATCTTTCATTTGTTTAAGCATAGAATTGCATTGTTTATCATTTTGCATTAACAGTTTCAGAATACGTTCCCTAAACTATGACAAGTCCTCCTTGAAACAGCAATGGCATTCACAACAGACACACACACACACACACACACACACACACACACACACACACACACACACACACACACACACACACACACACACACACACACACACACATATATATATATAGTTAACACAAATTTAAATAGGAAATACTTAAAATGCTTAATATAAACATCTGTTTCAAACAGATTTATTTAAAGGTGAGGTTCTCCAAAAATTTAAAAAATCAGATTCTCAAAACGACAACAACGATTTTTATTAAAATTCCAATAGTTCAATTTATGTTAAATACTTTTTTTGTGTGGAGAAAACCTTTCCGAGGTATTCTTGGTTACCAGTTTCAATTTTTAGATACCTATATTTTTCTCAAATGAGAAGTCGCTATTCATTTTTATCTCTTAGCCATTCAAAGAGAACAGAATTTCAAAGTTTACATAATGACCATGAGTTTAAAACATTTGACTATCACGTAAAGTCTACTGTATTCCCTTGTACCTACAATGGGATAATGTTTATCTTGAAGTAGATAGAGCAATAAGTGTTTGTACAAGAGAATAGTGAGTCATGTATACATCACATAAGGACCAAAACATTTGACTATCACTTAAATTCTACTTTATTCTACTGTATTCTATGTATTCTACTGTAACTACAATACGATAATGTTTATCTTGAAGTAGATAGAGCAATAAGTGTTTGTACAAGAGTAGAGAAAGTCTTGTATACATCACATAACAACCAAAACATTTGACTATCACTTAAAGTCTACTGTATTCCCTTGTAACTACAATAAGATAATGTTTATCTTGAAGTGGATAGAGCAATAAGTGTATGTACAAGAGTAGAGAAAGTCATGTATACATCGCATAACGACCAAAACATTTGACTATCACTTAAAGTCTACTTTATTCCCTTGTAACTACAATAAGATAATGTTTATCTTGATGTAGATAGTGGAGTAAGTGTAAAAGAGTAGAGAACGTCATGTGAGTATAGTACATCAGATGTAATGTACTGTTTTATAACTGCATTTAATCTAGAGTAAAGTATTCATTAATAATCCGTGCTGTATAAGTGAACAGACATTTTTACACCGTGTGACACATGTTCACGCTGCATGCGTGATAAACTGCTCGTGCAAACATGCGTTTAATAGTCACATAAAATAAAAGGTTAATTAAACAGCAATTTACAGTTTCTACTTGAGCATCCACATGGATAAATCTACAGTGATGCTCTTCTGTGTAATAGAAATGTGTTTGTACACGACTGCAATATGACCTTTTTCTTGTAGATCGTGTAATCTCTCACGTGGGATACACTGAAAATGTTTAGAAAATCAAGTAATCTGTGGCCAGTAAGCCTCCGAGGATTGGAGTTATGTTGGCTATCCTGAACTTTTATTTTATTTTGCCCTGTGTTCTTTCTTTTGTATTGTTACCGCTTATGTTTTATTCTGTATAAGAAAAAGAACTTCAAATAAAACAGATTTGATAGTTACAAACATCTTTATTTCAACACATCAAGGGTAACCCAAATTACCATAAAGGATTACAAATTAAGCAAAACATTTTAGTGATATGAATTTTCGTGTGAGTTTCTACTACTTTATACTTTCAATTTTCTACTACATATATGGTATTTTAAAATTGCAGCATTTTATTAAAATAATTAAATTTAGAACTCCTCGTCTGTTTCTGTATTTTGTGAATGAAGAAAGCTTGCTCTGGGCATCTCGAAGGAGACATCCGTTTCTTCTATGTATTTTGCTCTTATGTCAGTATTTGTCATTGCATCTGATCCTGTTACTTCCAATAATGGTCGTATGAATCTCTTTTGGCCTGCTTCTAATCGTAAGAGTACTTAGTGCAGGCTTTGACACTACACTATGCAGTTTCACTTCTCATACGAGGATTTATTGAGCAAGTTCTTTTGTATACAACGCCGTAACTAACCCCGAGAAAGTTAATCAGGGTGAAAGGTGTAGGGAAGTAAGATTTAGGCATCCCTGGATCATTAGAAGTTTCATCCGTGTTTCTTAATGTTTGAAATCTAAGAGTAGGAATTGTGGGAATGAATAATCTCGATGCTGCCATATCATTGCATGAAAATGGGTCGTTCTGTTTAATTAGGGCAGGCAGCATCCATAGTAAAAAAATTCAGTTCTGTGATTCTTATACATAGAATATTTATTCAGTTTGCATAATGATAATTTTGTTCGTTTAGCTCATGCAAATTTTGTTTACATCTCCTTTACGCACCTTCAAATGTTTATAGGTTTTGTTGGCATCACTGGTAGAAATGTTTAGGTCCATTACTATTTAAGCTTAGGTCAGTACTTACAGTTTCTATGTACGAAACATCCCTTCTATATTTAGATGTCCATTCTCTTGATGTTTATTAGTATTTATATTATTTTTATCTATCGAGAAAGTATTATATATCCGTGTCCATACATAGAAAGGAAACTTTCACAGCACTCGCACGCCAACTTATAACAGTGGGTATATAAAAAACTAGACTTCAGCAATAGAAACAGCATCTCATAACACGAAAATGCAATTGTTTAAACCACCAGATTAATCTGTAGAAGCGTTCAAGTTCAATTATTAACTATTTACAGAAGACTTATATTACTTCGATAATAGCGAAGTCTTGGCCAACTATAGTGTGATCCATATAAACCTGGATTTAGGCCATTTTCAATAGGCAATAACTTCTGAACCAATAATAGGACACTCGTACAACTTTGGGAGAATATAATACACAATTGGGAGATAACATTACACTATTTACATCTCAGAGAAAATGTTGGAAGTGTCCTCCACCAGCATCTATACATGTTTGTACTCGTCTCACCATATTCTCTGAAGTTTTACGGAGAATATCCTCGCCAATGTTACTTATTTCGGTTCGAATGGATTCCTTGAGAACAACAACTGTCCGTGGCCTATTCTTGTACACTCTATTTTGTAGATACCCACACAAGAAAATATCCGGTGAGCTTAGGTCAGGGAATAATCTCAAAAGGTGTGTGGCCCCCCAGATCCCCTAACCTAAGGTGAAGTCTAAAAACGAGGGGACAGTTCTTGCTAGCGGACTCGAGGCAAGAAGGTTGGCTACGAACCCACGACCTTACCAATGCAGGCCATAAACGCTACCCCTGAGTCATCATTGTTAGTGTTTGTTGATCGCACTGTGTAACTGAATGTGTACGAGGGTCTGCTTGCACATGTACGATTATTATTTTGCCCACTTCATGAATACGCAGATTTAATCTATTGCAGTGTACTTTTCTCTCCCCAGATGGCATTGTGTAATCTCTATACAATGTTTTCTGTGGCACGCATACGGAGGGAGAACCTTCTTCTCTTTCCAAGTCATTGATCATACAAATCCTACACTGGAAGAAATATACCGTGTTTCGCGTTGTAATATGTTACCAAACGACCAACATTCATATGCCTTTCTCTGCTCACTATTGTACAAAGTATACTCTAGTCCATGTACTTCATGTTTATCCAGATAAATATTTGTAGAAATGGTTCACTCCGTAACAATTTGTGGAATAAATTCTGTGTTTTAACATGACCTACATAGTTAGTATTGTAAGACTTTGTCTATTTCTAATGCTCATCAATTATGCAAACGTTATTAAGAATTAAAATGGCTTAATGTATTGTTCCAAGAAAACTGAAGATATGTTGTGCTTTATGTGTCATTTTTATATTTTCGAATGTGTTTAATTACGTAATATATTGTCACATATTACTTTTACATTACATTACTTATGCTAATAGTGCACTTTTCTTGAATGAATATACCTATTCAGTTCTGTCGTGGATTACTTCTGCATATTATATTTCCAAGTTAACACTTAAGTTATATTAACTTATTCAACTCATAGACTCAATTACTGAACACGCAGTTATGAAATATAAAGTTTAAAGTACTTGTTTATTGTTTCATATTCTTAAACTTTAATTATATTCCCCTAACCTTACTTTTTCCCGGTAAGTTTTGGAGCAGTTTTGATTTCTTTCCTTGCCTTTCTCGTCACTTGATACTCCACGTGTTCAAATGGAACAAACTTTATATGATACTTATAAATAAAACGATGTGATTTACTTCAAATCATCATTATTATGATAAAATAATAAAATGTTTATTTGCAGATTAGGTCTTTGTTTTCGAAAACAAGTTAGAATCACATTGTCACATTTCGCTGTTGTTTTGTCTATAATTGTAAGAATGTGTATAGGTTATGGCTTTCTTTACAGTAAATCTTAATTGTGGCATTACTCGGGGTGGGTTTTCTCCGTTTGATATGAATATTTTTTTCATTTTAAGAGTTTTTGAGTTATTAATTTTTAAATGCGTATAAAAATTTAAAAACGTAGAATTTTATAATGATTTTTTTTGAAAATGTTTTGTTTTGAATTAAGGCAAGTAAAACAAAATTATATAACAGAATTTTAGAAAAGAGCTATTACTTTTTTTAAACAGTTTCATATATATGATAAAGGACAGCAAAATCCTGCTTCAAAATGTAATAATTCGGAAACAGAATAATGATAATAATACGATAGTAATAACTTTGAAGAGGATGAGTACAAATAGTGATGTAATCTCACACGTCAGATGTTTTCTTTACAAAATAACCAAATCTCCTTTCTTGTTTGATCAGGTTAAAGATCGCAGTGAATGGACAAAAGAAATGTCCAATGGTTCGGAGGAAATGAGGAGAAGGGCCTTTTTTGAAAAGTAGCAAAAGCTGCGTTAGGGCAGCGACGAATGAAGTCAAGTGTATGTCATCCGGTGGGGTGGGCGGTGACATCGTTGTGAATAGATGTCGCGTGATTACAGGAGTCGTCGGAACATTTGTGTTCCCGCGTGGCCCAGTACAATGGGCCATGTCACCCCTGGGGGGAACGGTGCGAGATTAAACTGGGAAACAAACAAAGGTTAACTACTGATTGGAAAGCACTGCTGCAAATTGCTAGAATAAGCCTCATTTCATGCTCCATATACAAGCACCAAACACATGTTCAAATTTCACTATCGTGCCACTTTACAAATAATCTTCACCAACTTTAAAACATCTGACACTTACGTGAGATTCTCTACTTAAAATAGCTTCGTTTTGTGTTTTTTGTTGCTATAGCCAAATCCTCATTAAATATTTGTCGTATATATAAAAAGAATAGAGTAGGCTCTCAGCGAGTCATTTTTTTTGGGAACTTTGTTGCTCTGTGTTGCAATTCATATTTTGTTCTCTTTGCAAAACTAAAAGATTAAAACCAGTTGAATAATATTTCCTTCTTCAGGAAAGTATAAGTATTTAAAATGAACATCAATTGCAACAACAAAAAATTATAATTAAAAACTTAAGATAAAGGTCAGTAGAAATTTTTTCTTACATGTACATTAGAAGTAGCGGAATATAGAAGATTTAAATAATATTAAATCTTTTTATAATATTAAATCTTTTAATAATTTTAAATTAATTTATATTGTTTTGGTTAACAAAGCTACCAACTACTAAGTATCAAAGCCGCCGATGTGGCGGGGTTCTTTGATATGCCAGTAAATCTGCTGACATGGGGCACTGACTTTTAAGCACACCTATCACTGTGGGACGATGTACGTAGAGAGAAAGTAACTGTGATTGTTGAGTTCATATGACTATACTAACTGAAGCACAACCAGTCCTATACTCTCCTTCATCAATATAAAATCCAATTGTATATCTCATTAAATGTATAAGAATAATACCGTAGTCTAAGGCGATAGTAAATCAAGCGATAGTGTTGGCTTTGGAAACCCGAACAGCGGGTTAGCTCTTGAAAGAAACCGATGTGTTACTTCCACGTGAATTTTTCTACCCGTTCTCAATTATTTATGTATTTACTGCTCATATAAAGTAAGTGGATAAAGAATGGCAGTCCATAATATGGATTCCATACCGAGATTTCTCGGAGTAAGGTAAGCGTGGCTGAATCGCAGCAATATTTTGAAAATCATTCACAAAAGCCCTATTTGTCACGTAAATATGAAAGCTTTTACCTTATATTTTAGTCTCGACATTCTAGGTTACGTTAAATGCTAAGAATTTTGTGTATACTTCCGTTTTCATTTTTATTCCGAGCGGAAACAAAACCTAATCGCCCGTAATAGGATTGTCATAACGGACAAATCGGAATGGAACATTCAATTTGAGTACATAATGTAATCATGAGAACAAAATAACACATTTCTACATTTGTATATTCATATCTTTATGTATCTCACACACATTTTACATATATGAATTGCTTATTTCTCACAGCGCCAGCCCACACAGATTTCGTGGTAACATTCTCCATTTTTCTGGGCTCATTTGAGCATCATTTCACCCATTTCATTTATCTTCCGATATGACAACGTTGGAGGACATAATGAGAACAAAAATTTGAATCCTCCGCCTTACCTTAGTCTGCTTCTCCCGCTGTTATTGTGGTATTTATTTTTGCCTGTTGGCAGCACTGATTAAGTAACTATCATAACAACAAGGAGGATTATGGATGTAAGAAAGTGTAATTTCGTATTTTACAATTTTCTGGAGCAATCGCAATGTACATTCGTTATAAATCTATCCTAAACGAAGTTAAAAAATAACAAAATACCAGAAATGGAGCAATGACATACCTCGTTTCCGTAAAAGTAGCTCGATTTGTCACTTAGACAAAACACAATCGTATTACACCGTCAACTGTCTCAGATAGTTAACTTCTTCGTTCTAACAAAACAATTCACTATCGTCATCAAGGGAGCAGATTTTGTAAATCTAATCCCAGTCACTCGGCAATGGGAATCTCCAGCGGGTTACTTTACACATTTTAAAGAATTCTTAATTATATAAAAATAAGTTTTAAAAATTGCATGTAGTGTTTGAAATAGCACAAATTCTGTTAAATACCAAACTTGATGTTCAAATTCAGCCTTTTCGAGGGTACACGAAATTATGCTTATGGGTATTTATATTTTATTCTAGTGACTTCCATTAAAATAACCTATCTTAATAATATTTATTGGAATAGACTTAAATATCTTGGAAGGAAATTTGAATAACCTTGTTAAGCATTGATCCATAGACTAAAACATACTATAAAGAACATATAAACGTTTTTAGAACATGCAATTTATTCCAAATAACTTTTTGTTGTAATTTCCAGGTATCTTTATTATCTAATAATTTCAAAATCCTTTTATTTTCATTTTATGTGTTGATATTCAATTGCTGCAGAGGAAGCATTGAGTTTAAGGCCAGCAGATAGCGTCGAGTTGTTGAACAGTTGACTATTGTTTTTCTGTTTGTATTTGAAATGAAGTGTATAATATATGAGAGTAAAATTGACAATCTTTGGAAAACCAAACAGGTATAGTTTTAAATATTTTAAGTGATTTCACTGTTGTTAAAAATATTTTACTTTAACATTATTACATTTTTGAAACCGGATCTTAAAGCTATGACGTCACCCTTCCTGAAGTGCTTTCACAAACCTCGTTCTTATAATGCTCCACTGCTTTGTGTGATGGAGAAAAACTTAATTATACATTTTATGTTTCATTTTTGGAAAGAAAAAGAAATCACAAAGTGCTAGGTCAGGGCTCTGTAGTGCAGTACATCCAGATACTCAGTTGTTAGTTCTGTTGTATGTATTGCCCTGGTGTAAACTTATGTTTTCCTTTTGGATGTTTTCCGCAACTTTTTCTATCTTTGCGGAATTTGTCGCACTTTTGTAGACTTAGGTTATGTTTGAAGGATCCATTGAGTTGATTCACTTTTGTTTTCAGGATCATAACAATAAATCCAATATTCATCAACAGTAACGATATTCCAAACCAAATTTGAAGTGTCACCTTGGAATGTTTCCAGTTTTTCTGTACAATCAATACGTTGATCGGTAGTCAGTTTATGACAACAAAGTTTTCCCACGTCTAACTGTTGATGTATTTGACTCATACCAATGTCCAACATGTTCGTCAAACAGCGACAATATTTTCATCAGTAACAAGTCTTGCTTCTTCGTCGAACACATTTCTAAGTCGATCTTGACAACAAAATCGCAAAAAATCATGTACTATAGACAAACTTATTTTGAAGGAACATAGTATTCAAAGTCAATTAATTTATCAAACTATTAAACCAAATTGAAGACCGCAATCAACTCACAATACATTAGTAGGTAGCCGTCAAATGTAAACAAAGGTTTTCGTTTGTTTTAAGAAAGATGACAGTCGACGTCGTATTTTTGTTGCTGTATGAGGAGATCATGTATACAGAGCGATCTTGGCGTCCACTACAGTCAACTGTTTGTGTACGCAGGTCGACAACCGTGAAGCAGACAACCTCGACCTAATAAAATGGTTATTCTTCGTTTTAATATCGGGTGGATTTATACAGAAGAGGCCGTTGCATTAGCGAGATTAAACTGGGGTAGGCTGCGGTGATGAGGGGGTGGCGCACCGCCGCCGAGGGGTTGCTGCTTGCTGGTGGTTTACAGGTGCTGTGGGGCGAGCACAGCTGACAAAAGTAAAAACAATAAAAAAAGAAGGTACTGAGTCATATCTATAGGTACTACACTCTATGGACTTTCAGATGTTTTTTCAAGATTGCTTCAAAATAAACACAATAGTAACTGTTACCGCCACCAGAGTGACTGTTATCGCTGGATACAAAATTATTATGTCTCAAACTGTTGTAAACATTTGGCTGGCGAGAAGGAAAGACATGGAATAACTTAAAAAATACTGATGTATACCTTTACCTAGCTTCTCTATGTGCTCATGTGTAAAATCGTTGATTCTTCTGTGTACTTCGTGTTAATCGATATAGCTAAACGATTGTCGACTGTTTCTTATTATTCCGTTTACAGCACGTCCTTTAGATTACAGTGGTAATTTGGAATATATTGGCATATCGCAATTAACTGGTGTATAGTTAGCATTGATTCCAGGCGGGAATCGAAAAGGGAATGCTCTCTTCAATCCAAATCAGTGTAAACAATTTGTTAAAGGTATTATTCCAACCTCCATACTTAAATGAGGTTAAACAAGATTTCTCAGGACCACATAGAACCTAAAAAGTGGTAATGCAGTAATATTTAAATGCATAGAATAATAACTTCACCTGGATTTAAATACAATTTTACACTCAGCTCCTGCTGTATCGACTAAACTATAAGATTATTTCATTATACACTTCTTTATAAACTGAGTATAGCAGAATGCTTCAAGCGATAGTAAAATGTTTAACAAGTTAATCGTTATCTTTTTGCATGGACACGAAGTTACAATTACTTTTGAGAAAATAAAACATTTTTGGAAAACAGACCCTGTGAGGGTTAGTCTCGAGTGGATGTATTATCTGAAAAATTTCCGGGTCGTATCATAACAAGATGCTGAATTTTGCCACGTCTTACATTTAAACGAGTGGGATTTTTGAGATATTCTCCATGCATGTACAAACAATTACTTAAATCCTAGAGTGCGTTTGTATTCCCGGTTTACCTATTAGGAGAATGTGTAACAACACCATTTCTACCAATATTTATGCCGATTAGCATGAAGCAAATTGGACAATAGTGTTTTTAAGGTAATTTGGTTAAGAATTTGAATAGAAAGCTATGAAAATGTAACATTAACTGCGTTACTGTCATTTTTATTTAAAAATATCAACAACAGTGGTTTAAAATGCAATGTAACGAGATACATTTTTGTTTTTCAAATTTACGTCCCCCAACGTTAAGTCATATCGGACGATGAATGAAATGATGCTCAAATGAGCCCAGGGTCCATAGAGCTTAGAGTTACCCGACATTCGTCTTTCAGGATAAGGGAATCCCCGGAAAAAACCTTATCCAGGTAACTCACCCTGACCGAGATTCGAACTCGGGACCTCTTGAACGTGAGGCAGACATGCTACCACCAAGCTACCGAGGCGGGCAACGAGATACTTCTCAGGCATTTCCTGTTAAGATTTCGTCTTTAATACTTTTTCACAGAACTTGACTTGGTACGAGCTGTGTTCAAGTCATAATACCTCCTCAGGACTGCAATCAGATAGCAACTTCTGTTCTTTTTAAATACACGTAGACTCTTTGTGAATGCCTGACGTTTTCATTAGAAGAACAGCGTGTAATCATTCGTTTTCTCCATTTTCGTGGTGTGACACCTAATAAAGTTCATCGCCAGTTGAGTGAGGCATGTGGTGATGGTACCGTGGATGCGTTCCTTGGTGTGACAGTTCAATGAAGGCAGAACATCATGTAACAACAAACCAAGACAGTTGAGTGAGGCATGTGGTGATGGTATCATGGATGTGTCTAATGTACGTTCCTGGGTGCGGCAGTTCAATGAAAACAGAACATCGTGTGACAACAAACCAAGACAGTTAAGTGAGGCATGTGGTGATGGTATCATGGATGTGTCTAATGTACGCTCCTGGGTGTGACAGTTTAATGAAAACAGAACATCGTGTGACAACAAACCAAGACAGTTAAGTGAGGCATGTGGTGATGGTATCATGGATGTGTCTAATGTACGTTCCTGGGTGCGGCAGTTCAATGAAAACAGAACATCGTGTGACAACAAACCAAGACAGTTAAGTGAGGCATGTGGTGATGGTATCATGGATGTGTCTAATGTACGTTCCTGGGTGCGGCAGTTCAATGAAAACAGAACATCGTGTGACAACAAACCAAGACAGTTAAGTGAGGCATGTGGTGATGGTATCATGGATGTGTCTAATGTACGTTCCTGGGTGCGGCAGTTCAATGAAAACAGAACATCGTGTGACAACAAACCAAGACAGTTAAGTGAGGCATGTGGTGATGGTATCATGGATGTGTCTAATGTACGTTCCTGGGTGCGGCAGTTCAATGAAAACAGAACATCGTGTGACAACAAACCAAGACAGTTAAGTGAGGCATGTGGTGATGGTATCATGGATGTGTCTAATGTACGTTCCTGGGTGCGGCAGTTCAATGAAGACAGAACATCGTGTGACAACAAACCAAGACAGTTAAGTGAGGCATGTGGTGATGGTACCATGGATGAGTCTAATGTACGCTCCTGGGTGCGGCAGTTCAATGAAAACAGAACATCGTGTGACAACAAACCAAGACAGTTAAGTGAGGCATGTGGTGATGGTATCATGGATGTGTCTAATGTACGCTCCTGGGTGCGGCAGTTCAATGAAAACAGAACATCGTGTGACAACAAACCAAGACAGTTAAGTGAGGCATGTGGTGATGGTATCATGGATGTGTCTAATGTACGCTCCTGGGTGCGGCAGTTCAATGAAAACAGAACATCGTGTGACAACAAACCAAGACAGTTAAGTGAGGCATGTGGTGATGGTATCATGGATGTGTCTAATGTACGCTCCTGGGTGCGGCAGTTCAATGAAAACAGAACATCGTGTGACAACAAACCAAGACAGTTAAGTGAGGCATGTGGTGATGGTATCATGGATGTATCTAATGTACGCTCCTGGGTGCGGCAGTTCAATGAAAACAGAACATCGTGTGACAACAAACCAAGACAGTTAAGTGAGGCATGTGGTGATGGTATCATGGATGTGTCTAATGTACGCTCCTGGGTGCGGCAGTTCAATGAAAACAGAACATCGTGTGACAACAAACCAAGACAGTTAAGTGAGGCATGTGGTGATGGTATCATGGATGTGTCTAATGTACGCTCCTGGGTGCGGCAGTTCAATGAAAACAGAACATCGTGTGACAACAAACCAAGACAGTTAAGTGAGGCATGTGGTGATGGTATCATGGATGTGTCTAATGTACGCTCCTGGGTGCGGCAGTTCAATGAAAACAGAACATCGTGTGACAACAAACCAAGACAGTTAAGTGGGGCATATGGTGATGGTACCATGGATGTGTCTAATGTACGTTCCTGGGTGTGACAGTTCAATGAAGGCAGAACATCGTGTGACAACAAACCAAGACAGTTAAGTGGGGCATATGGTGATGGTACCATGGATGTGTCTAATGTACGTTCCTGGGTGTGACAGTTCAATGAAGGCAGAACATCGTGTGACAACAAACCAAGACAGTTGAGTGAGGCATGTGGTGATGCTACCATGGATGTGTCTAATGTACGTTCCTGGGTGTGACAGTTCAATGAAGACAGAACATTGTGTGACAACAAACTAAGACAGTTATATGAGGCATGTGGTGATGGTACCATGGATGTGTCTAATGTACGCTCCTGGGTGTGACAGTTCAATGAAGACAGAACATTGTGTGACAACAAACTAAGACAGTTATATGAGGCATGTGGTGATGGTACCATGGATGTGTCTAATGTACGTTCCTGAGTACGACAGTTCAATGAAGACAGAACATTGTGTGACAACAAACTAAGACAGTTATATGAGGCATGTGGTGATGGTACCATGGATGTGTCTAATGTACGCTCCTGGGTGTGACAGTTCAATGAAGACAGAACATTGTGTGACAACAAACTAAGACAGTTATATGAGGCATGTGGTGATGGTACCATGGATGTGTCTAATGTACGTTCCTGAGTACGACAGTTCAATGAAGACAGAACATTTTGTGACAACAAACTAAGACAGTTATATGAGGCATGTGGTGATGGTACCATGGATGTGTCTAATGTACGTTCCTGGGTGTGACAGTTCAATGAAGACAGAACATTGTGTGACAACAAACTAAGACAGTTATATGAGGCATGTGGTGATGGTACCATGGATGTGTCTAATGTACGTTCCTGAGTACGACAGTTCAATGAAGACAGAACATTGTGTGACAACAAACCAAGACAGTTAAGTGAGGCAAGTGGTGATGCTACCATGGATGTGTCTAATGTACGTTCCTGAGTACGACAGTTCAATGAAGACAGAACATTGTGTGACAACAAACCAAGACAGTGAAGTGAGGCATGTGGTGATGCTACCATGGATGTGTCTAATGTACGTTCCTGAGTACGACGTTCAATGAAGACAGAACATTGTGTGACAACAAACCAAGACAGTTGAGTGAGGCATGTGGTGATGGTACCATGGATGTGTCTAATGTACGTTCCTGGGTGTGACAGTTCAATGAGGACAGAACATCATGTGACAACAAACCAAGACAGTTGAGTGAGGCATGTGGTGAAGGTACCATGGATGTGTGTAATGTACGTTCCTGGGGCGACAGTTCAATGAAGACAGAACATCGTGTGACAACAAACAAGACAGTTGAGTGAGGCATGTGGTGATCGTACCATGGATGTGTCTAATGTACGTACCTGGGTGTGACAATTCAATGAAGACAGAACATCTTGTGACAACAAACCAAGACAGTTGAGTGAGGCATGTGGTAATGGTACCATGGATGTGTCTAATGTACGTTCCAGGGTGTGACAGTTCGGTGAAGGCAGAATATTGTGTGACAACAAACTAAGACAGTTGAGTGAGGCATGTGGTGATGGTACCATGGATGTGTACGTTCCTGGGTGTGACAGTTCAATGAAGACAGAACATCGTGTGACAAAAAAACAAGACAGTTGAGTGAGGCATGTAGCAATGGTACCATGGATGTGTCTAATGTACGCTCCTGGGTGTGACAGTTCAATGAAGACAGAACATCTTGTGACAACAAACCAAGACAGTTGAGTGAGGCATGTGGTGATGGTACCATGGATGTGTCTAATGTACGTTCCTGGGTACGACAGTTCAATGAAAACAGTTCATCGTGTGACAACAAGCCAAGACAGTTGAGTGAGGCATGTGGTGATCGTACCATGGATGTGTTTAATGTACGTTGCTGGGTGAGACAGTTCAATGAAGACAGAACATCGTGTGGCAACAAACCAAGACAGTTAAGTGAGGCATGTGGTGATGGTACCATGGATGTGTCTAATGTACGTTCCTGAGTACGACAGTTCAATGAAGACAGAAATTTGTGTGACAACAAACCAAAACATTTGAGTGAGGCATGTGGTATTGGTACCATGGATGTGTCTAATGTGCGTTCCTGTGTGCAACAGTTCAATGAAGACAGAGCATCGTGTGACAGCAAACCAAGACAGTTGAGTGAGGCATGTGGTGATGGTACCATGGATGTGTCTAATGTGCGTTCCTATGTGCAACAGTTCAATGAAGACAGAGCATCGTGTGACAGCAAACCAAGACATTTGAGTGAGGCATGTGGTGATGGTATCATGGATGTGTGTATTGTGCGTTCCTGGGTGCGACAGCTCAATGTAATAATAATAATAATAATAATAATAATAATAATAATAATAATAATAATAATAATAATAATAATAATAATAATAATAATAATAATAATAATAATAATAATAATAATAATAATAATAATAATAATAATAATGATAATGATAATGATAATGATAATGATAATGATAATGATAATGATAATGATAATGATAATGATAATGATAATGATAATGATAATGATAATGATAATGATAATGATAATGATAATGATAATGATAATGATAATGATAATGATAATGATAATGATAATGATAATGATAATGATAATGATAATGATAATGATATTGATAATGATAATGATAATGATAATGATAATGATAATGATAATGATAATGATAATGATAATGATAATGATAATGATAATGATAATGATAATGATAATGATAATGATAATGATAATGATAATGATAATGATAATGATAATGATAATGATAATAATAATAATAATAATAATAATAATAATAATAATAATAATAATAATAATAATAATAATAATAATAATAATAATAATAATAATAATAATAATAATAATAATAATAATAATAATAATAATAATAATAATAATAATAATAATAATAATAATAATAATAATAATAATAATAATAATAATAATAATAATAATAAAGTGTTAATGATTGCCAGACTCATATCTACACCACCGGTGTTCCGTCATTTTGTCCTGCAAGAGTTCTTTTATATGGCATTTACTACCAGAGTGTACTACAGGCTGAGGTACAGCCGAAGTGCTGTTACTGCGTGTTCAGTCTCAAAAGAATTTGTGAAATGTATTTTGCTCCCCTCTGTAGTGTGGTGGTAGCGTGTGTCTCATATTCAAGAGGTCCCAAGTTTGATTCTGGAGCTATAGAGAAGACTATAACTTGGCATTTAGAAGGTCTTTACTGCAACTATTTAAGACATTCAGATTATTTTGAAATACAAAATATTTGGTTGCTATGGGAACACATTTCGATGCGGATGTTCGAAATAGCATGAGTTAAGAAACGAGCGGCAGATGCTACTGCTATCGGGGCTTTACTCTAATTGTATTTTGTTGGAAAAGTCTGCATTTCGTAGCTAAGAGGTACGACTTGGAAAGCAAATAACATTTCAATTTTGCAAACATGTGCAACGTATGTCAACAAGAGGTTTGTAGGCTTGCTTCTGTGTACACATAACGGCGCTCTTCTGCTGGGAACAAAACAAGATCGAACTTCTTTCATCACTTGCTGTTCTTGACCGCAGAACCTCTTGAAAAAAATGAACGAGCAAGTCTGTATGTAGACATAGCAGTGGCTTTGTTTACCTTTGTTGGCCATTCATCTTCAGCAATGCCCGTGATAAATTAACTTCTCTTGAAATGAAATGATAACTTTTTAATTGTAGCCAAACAGAAGAAGTTGTCTCTATATAGTCCCTGAATGGTTAATAGGGAGATCGGGTTCGGTTCCCGTAACGATGAGGCTATTTTATATAGCTGAGAGAGGCTGAATGTTTTGAGTTTCCCAGATTATGAAAAATTGATGTGTCGCGCTTACAAGGCTTTGTTGATTCACTCATATTCCTGCAAACACTCAACTTTCAACCTGGACTGGACTGGACTAACTACGGAGGGGATTCGGCACGGTGAGCTATAAATATAAATTTGTGTGTTCCATCTGCAATAGTTTCCTCTGAAAGACTATTTAGTACAGCAGGACTCATACGTGACAGAAAAAGGAGTAAACTTGACCATGAAACAGTGAGAATGCTAGTATTTATGAACAAAAACTTATAAAAGTGGACTGTTTTGCTTTTAAATGTCTAATGTAGAGAAGAACACTGATCATTTTAAGTTTTGTCTTATTAAATAAGTGCACATAATTAATTTTACTAGCATTACACGGTTCTGCCAATATTCTATTTTGTATTGAAGCTAAAGTACAAATGTCGGTATCGTATATCGAAGTATCGATATATGGAAAATATCGTATATCATGTATCGATATCAAGTATCGAGAAATACTGTATCGATACATTCCAAGTTATCTATGAAAATTATTTCATGATAAAACTCGTTTTTCTAGGCGAGATGGTCACTTTTCGATTTTCTAACCCCTTTAAATGCGGTAATGTTTAATTCTTATATTAATATTCCGCTCGCAGGGAAATTTATATGGGTAAAGGGTGGAGAATTTAGTATTTGACGTCAGAGAGGTTGATTTAGCCTTGTCCGTGCGTTACGGTCCTCGGCGTGGCGTGCAAGTGCACCATTCACGTGCAAGAGGGTCTCGCGGGAAATCTCGCTAAGTGCGAGACGTGTCTGGAATAAGTTCCCCCCGTTCCCAAGACGGGCTTTAGATTTTCTACAGATTTCCGACACCGCAATCGCCGGCGGTTCTCCTTGTTTCCCCTACTCCCTCATATATTTCGTCGAAGGCTTCTATCAGAGTCCCGCTTGTGCTGTAAGATCCCTTTCTTTTAAATAGGTCATTGAGGACTAATTTAGTGTCTTGCAGAGTTCATCTGCTAGAGTAAACAAGACGATACACAGGTGGAAATTCTCTCTTTCACTTTCGTTTGTTTCAGCCGATCCGCTTCGTTTGGTAGATTAGAGCCCGGCACAGTGGCGCTACAATAGACGGCGCAAAAAATACAAAATAGTCTACCTCACATTAAAGTGTTTCTGACTTCGAATCTCGGCTAGAGTATTTTATCTGGATAAGGCATTTCCCTTACCGCGAGAAAATAAATGTTAGCAAGCTTTAAGCTCCTTAGAACCCGGACTCGTTTAATAACACATTCTGTACATAATCTAAGACACTTCTGGTCTAATCGCTGATGGGACAAGATGGATTAGTTGTCATTCTTGTCTCACTGACAGAACCACCTGGTACAGAAATCAACTACTTTAACATTCATCTATACATGTTTGTACTCGTCTCACCATATTCTCTCAAGTTTTACGGAGAGTATCCTCGCCAATGTTACTTATTTCGGTTCGAATGGATTCCTTGAGGACATCAATTGTCCGTGGCCTATTCTTGTAGTCTCTGTCTTGTACAATGAAAGGGTAGAGCCAGACTGAAAAATTCAATGCCATAGCCGGGATTTGAACCACGTATCTTCTGGTTTCCGTCCAGCTGCTCTAACCATTTGAGCTACTATGGCCAACGTGCCGACATGACATTAAATTCTCCAACTGACTCGCATTTTTCCCGGTAAACCACTTAGGCGTACTCATAAACACATGAGACAACTACCTTAATGACGACTTACTATGCTGTAAGTACTTTAAGGCCCGGGCTTTATAGTAAACCACTAGGAGTTCTCATAAACACATGAGACAACTACCTTAATGACGACTTACTATGCTGTAAGTACTTTAAGGCCCGGGCTTTATAGTTAACCACTAGGAGTTCTCATAAACACATGAGACAACTACCTTAATGACGACTTACTATGCTGCAAGTACTTTAAGGCTCGGGCTTTATAGTTAACCACTATTATGTAATTAAGTTAGTTAGTTACTAACACTCCCCACATGGCAACCTTGGCCTTCGGGGTAACCTCACCCCACCAAGTGATGACCGGACCCATTTCTCAGGTGGAGGCACCCAGAGGGCGGTGTCCATTACCTCCGATGATAGGGTGATAGTGAAGATGGCGGTGAGGTGAGAGGACCTACAGTTTTTACCGTGGACTCCGAACCACGTTGGGCATAGGGGATACTTCACGTGTGCTAGACAGAGGTGAAGGCGTGGATAGGGCCGACTTAAAATCGCCAACCCCAGAGCCGGGAATCGAACTCGGGACCCTTAGAACGGGAGCCGCGAACGAAACCACCGCGCTACCCCGGCGCCCTTATTATGTAATTAATGGAAATTAATTGTTCTTTCACACTAGCCGTGTGTAGGACGCACTATGAAAGGGTTGAGAAAGACTGAAAAATTCAATGCTATAGCCGGGATTTGAACCACGGATCTTCTGGTCTCCGTCCAGCCGCTCTAAACCATTTAGCTACTCTGGCCAACGTGCCAACATGACATTAAATTCTCCAACTGACTTGTGTTTTTTTTCCGCCAAGAGCCAAGAGCAGCTGCAGGTCGCCCGGGTTCACCCGGGCGGAGGGTTACACGCCACGGTACCTATCCGCTGTGCGGATTTACCCGTACGATATGATAGACAAATGTATATGCGCAAGCTTGCGTGTCGTTTAGTAAGACGGCGCAGTAGGCCTCTACTGATGCTTCTGATGCCGGGATATTCCCCCTGGGGGGGGGGGGACAGTGCCCGTTCCACCTTGCTTTTTGCGGTCGCTAGCGATCCTCCAGCAGAGGAACCAATAGCGAGAGACCAGATGGGAATTGGTTTTGGGTTGAATAAGACCAGGTCGTGTGCGCGCCCCAGGGCACGACTGCAGGTGTTAACCTCCCAGCCGCGGCTAGGCACGTGGTGACCTGGCGGTGATTGGTAAGGGCAGGAGGAGAGGCAGACTCTACCACCCAAGGGCGTCTTTGGGTAGGCGATAGCTCCTCCGTCTCCTGGGGAGACGGTGGTCGTATTGACCAAGTGAATTCACCAGCTGGTTAGGGTGAGGAGTGATCTTGGCATACAACGTGCGTGCTCGTCCACGCACGACGTCTTCGACGTATGGTATGCCAGACTGGGTGTGCAGGAAGTGAGATGGGAACCTGCGGTCGGTACCGTAGATCATCCTTAAGGCTCTGTTCTGCACGGCTTGCAGCCTGCGGAGGGTGGTATGAGCCACCGACCTCGCATCCATACAGAATCAGACGCGGGACGATCGCACGGTACGTCCGCAGTTTGAGGCGGATGGGCATGGTGGGTCGAAAGATGGGGTAGAGTTACCTGAGCGCAGCGTGGCCGAGGCGGGTCTTTGCCCTGACATGCGGAGTGAAAGTGAGGCCGCGGTCCAGTTGGATTCCCAGGTATTTGGCGGTTCGAAACCAGGGGATTCTTCTCCGCCGTAACCGTAGGTCTCCTTCCGGGCGCCAGCTACCGGACTCAGTAAGCATGAGAGCGTAGCTCTTCTGCGGGCTAATGGCCATCCTCCACTTCTCACTCCACCTGCCAATGGCGTGGAGCTGACGCTGTAGAGGGGGAAGACAGTAGCGGACGTTCTTGTACTGCGCCAGTATGAGGACATGTTTTTTTTTTTTCGGTAAACCAATAGGAGTTCTCATAAACACATGAGACAACTACCTTAATGGCGACTTACTATGCTGTAAGTACTTTAAGACCCGGGCTTTATAGTAAACCACTAGGAGTTCTCATAAACACATGAGACAACTACCTTAATGACGACTTACTATGCTGTAAGTACTTTAAGGCCCGGGCTTTATAGTAAACTTCTAGGAGTTCTCATAAACACATGAGACAACTACCTTAATGACGACTTACTATGCTGTAAGTACTTTAAGACCCGGGCTTTATAGTAAACCACTAGGAGTTCTCATAAACACACGAGACAACTACCTTAATGACGACTTACTATGCTGTAAGTACTTTAAGGCCCGGGCTTTATAGTAAACCACTAGGAGTTCTCATAAACACATGAGACAACTACCTTAATGGCGACTTACTATGCTGTAAGTACTTTAAGACCCGGTCTTTATAGTAAACCACTAGGAGTTCTCATAAACACATGAGACAACTACGTTAATGACGACTTACTATGCTGTAAGTACTTTAAGACCCGGGCTTTATAGTAAACCACTAGGAGTTCTCATAAACACATGAGACAACTACCTTAATGGCGACTTACTATGCTGTAAGTACTTTAAGACCCGGTCTTTATAGTAAACCACTAGGAGTTCTCATAAACACATGAGACAACTACCTTAATGACGACTTACTATGCTGTAAGTACTTTAAGACCCGGGCTTTATAGTAAACCACTAGGAGTTCTCATAAACACACGAGACAACTACCTTAATGACGACTTACTATGCTGTAAGTACTTTAAGGCCCGGGCTTTATAGTAAACCACTAGGAGTTCTCATAAACACATGAGACAACTACCTTAATGGCGACTTACTATGCTGTAAGTACTTTAAGACCCGGTCTTTATAGTAAACCACTAGGAGTTCTCATAAACCCATGAGACAACTACCTTAATGACGACTTACTATGCTGTAAGTACTTTAAGGCCCGGGCTTTATAGTAAACCACTAGGAGTTCTCATAAACACATGAGACAACTACCTTAATGTCGACTTACTATGCTGTAAGTACTTTAAGGCCCGGGCTTTATAGTAAACCACTAGGAGTTCTCATAAACACATGAGACAACTACCTTAATGATGACTTACTATGCTGTAAGTACTTTAAGGCCCGGGCTTTATAGTAAACCACTAGGAGTTCTCATAAACACATGAGACAACTACCTTAATGACGACTTACTATGCTGTAAGTACTTTAAGGCCCGGGCTTTATAGTAAACCACTAGGAGTTCTCATAAACACATGAGACAACTACCTTAATGGCGACTTACTATGCTGTAAGTACTTTAAGGCCCGGGCTTTATAGTAAACCACTAGGAGTTCTCATAAACACATGAGACAACTACCTTAATGACGACTCACTATACTGTAAGTACTTTAAGGCCCGGGCTTTATAGTAAACCTCTAGGAGTTCTCATAAACACATGAGACAACTACCTTAATGACGACTTACTATACTGTAAGTACTTTAAGACCCGGACTTTATAGTAAACCACTAGGAGTTCTCATAAACACATGAGACAACTACCTTAATGACGACTTACTATGCTGTAAGTACTTTAAGACCCGGGCTTTATAGTAAACCTCTAGGAGTTCTCATAAACACATGAGACAACTACCTTAATGACGACTTACTATGCTGTAAGTACTTTAAGGCCCGGGCTTTATAGTAAACCACTAGGAGTTCTCATAAACACATGAGACAACTACCTTAATGACGACTTACTATGCTGTAAGTACTTTAAGGTCCGGGCTTTATAGTAAACCACTAGCAGTTCTCATAAACACATGAGACAACTACCTTAATGACGACTTACTATGCTGTAAGTACTTTAAGGTCCGGGCTTTATAGTTAACCACTAGGAGTTCTCATAAACACATGAGACAACTACCTTAATGACGACTTACTATGCTGTAAGTACTTTAAGGCCCGGGCTTTATAGTTAACCACTAGGAGTTCTCATAAACACATGAGACAACTACCTTAATGGCGACTTACTATGCTGTAAGTACTTTAAGACCCGGGCTTTATAGTAAACCACTAGGAGTTCTCATAAACACATGAGACAACTACCTTAATGACGACTTACTATGCTGTAAGTACTTTAAGGTCCGGGCTTTATAGTAAACCACTAGGAGTTCTCATAAACACATGAGACAACTACCTTAATGGCGACTTACTATGCTGTAAGTACTTTAAGGCCCGGGCTTTATAGTAAACCACTAGGAGTTCTCATAAACACATGAGACAACTACCTTAATGACGACTTACTATGCTGGAAGTACTTTAAGGCCCGGGCTTTATAGTAAACCACTAGGAGTTCTCATAAACAAATGAGACAACTACCTTAATGACGACTTACTATGCTGTAAGTACTTTAAGGCCCGGGCTTTATAGTAAACCACTAGGAGTTCTCATAAACACATGAGACAACTACCTTAATGACGACTTACTATGCTGCAAGTACTTTAAGGCCCGGGCTTTATAGTAAACCACTAGGAGTTCTCATAAACATATCAGACAACTACCTTAATGGCGACTTCCTATGCTGTAAGTACTTTAAGACCCGGGCTTTATAGTAAACCACTAGGAGTTCTCATAAACACATGAGACAACTACCTTAATGGCGACTTACTATGCTGTAAGTACTTTAAGACCCGGGCTTTAGAGTAAACCACTAGGAGATCTCATAAACACATGAGACAACTACCTTAATGACGACTTACTATGCTGTAAGTACTTTAAGGCCCGGGCTTTATAGTTAACCACTAGGAGTTCTCATAAACACATGAGACAACTACCTTAATGGCGACTTACTATGCTGTAAGTACTTTAAGACCCGGGCTTTATAGTAAACCACTAGGAGTTCTCATAAACACATGAGACTACTACCTTAATGGCGACTTACTATGCTGTAAGTACTTTAAGACCCGGGCTTTATAGTAAACCACTAGGAGTTCTCATAAACACATGAGACAACTACCTTAATGACGACTTACTATGCTGTAAGTACTTTAAGACCCGGGCTTTATAGTAAACCACTAGGAGTTCTCATAAACATATCAGACAACTACCTTAATGGCGACTTACTATGCTGTAAGTACTTTAAGACCCGGACTTTATAGTAAACCACTAGGAGTTCTCATAAACACATGAGACAACTACCTTAATGACGACTTACTATGCTGTAAGTACTTTAAGACCCGGGCTTTATAGTAAACCACTAGGAGTTCTCATAAACATATCAGACAACTACCTTAATGGCGACTTACTATGCTGTAAGTACTTTAAGACCCGGGCTTTATAGTAAACCACTAGGAGTTCTCATAAACACATGAGACAACTACCTTAATGACGACTTACTATGCTGTAAGTACTTTAAGACCCGGCCTTTATAGTAAACCACTAGGAGTTCTCATAAACATATCAGACAACTACCTTAATGGCGACTTACTATGCTGTAAGTACTTTAAGACCCGGGCTTTATAGTAAACCACTAGGAGTTCTCATAAACATATCAGACAACTACCTTAATGATGACTTACTATGATGTAAGTACTTTAAGACCCGGGCTTTATAGTAAACCACTAGGAGTTCTCATAAACACATGAGACAACTACCTTAATGACGACTTACTATGTTGTAAGTACTTTAAGACCCGGGCTTTATAGTAAACCACTAGGAGTTCTCATAAACACATGAGACAACTACCTTAATGACGACTTACTATGCTGTAAGTACTTTAAGGCCCGGGCTTTATAGTAAACCACTAGGAGTTCTCATAAACATATCAGACAACTACCTTAATGACGACTTACTATGCTGTAAGTACTTTAAGACCCGGGCTTTATAGTAAACCACTAGGAGTTCTCATAAACACATGAGACAACTACCTTAATGACGACTTACTATGCTGTAAGTACTTTAAGGCCCGGGCTTTATAGTAAACCACTAGGAGTTCTCATAAACACATGAGACAACTACCTTAATGACGACTTACTATGCTGTAAGTACTTTAAGGCCCGGGCTTTATAGTAAACCACTAGGAGTTCTCATAAACACATGAGACAACTACCTTAATGACGACTTACTATGCTGTAAGTACTTTAAGGCCCGGGCTTCATAGTAAACCACTAGGAGTTCTCATAAACACGTGAGACAACTACCTTAATGACGACTTACTATGCTGTAAGTACTTTAAGGCCCGGGCTTTATAGTAAACCACTAGGAGTTCTCATAAACACATGAGACAACTACCTTAATGACGACTTACTATGCTGTAAGTACTTTAAGGCCCGGGCTTTATAGTAAACCACTAGGAGTTCTCATAAACACATGAGACAACTACCTTAATGGCGACTTACTATGCTGTAAGTACTTTAAGACCCGGGCTTTATAGTAAACCCCTAGGAGTTCTCATAAACACATGAGACAACTACCTTAATGACGACTTACTATGCTGTAAGTACTTTAATGCCCGGGCTTTATAGTAAACCACTAGGAGTTCTCATAAACACATGAGACAACTACCTTAATGACGACTTACTATGCTGTAAGTACTTTAAGGCCCGGGCTTTATAGTAAACCACTAGGAGTTCTCATAAACACATGAGACAACTACCTTAATGACGACTTACTATGCTGTAAGTACTTTAAGGCCCGGGCTTTATAATAAACCACTAGGAGTTCTCATAAACACATGAGACAACTACCTTAATGACGACTTACTATGCTGTAAGTACTTTAAGGCCCGGGCTTTATAGTAAACCACTAGGAGTTCTCATAAACACATGAGACAACTACCTTAATGACGACTTACTATGCTGTAAGTACTTTAAGGCCCGGGCTTTATAGTAAACCACTAGGAGTTCTCATAAACACATGAGACAACTATCTTAATGACGACTTACCATGCTGTAAGTACTTTAAGACCCGGGCTTTATAGTAAACCACTAGGAGTTCTCATAAACACATGAGACAACTACCTTAATGACGACTTACTATGCTGTAAGTACTTTAAGGCCCGGGCTTTATAGTAAACCACTAGGAGTTCTCATAAACACATGAGACAACTACCTTAATGACGACTTACTATGCTGTAAGTACTTTAAGGCCCGGGCTTTATAATAAACCACTAGGAGTTCTCATAAACACATGAGACAACTACCTTAATGACGACTTACTATGCTGTAAGTACTTTAAGGCCCGGGCTTTATAGTAAACCACTAGGAGTTCTCATAAACACATGAGACAACTACCTTAATGACGACTTACTATGCTGTAAGTACTTTAAGGCCCGGGCTTTATAGTAAACCACTAGGAGTTCTCATAAACACATGAGACAACTATCTTAATGACGACTTACCATGCTGTAAGTACTTTAAGGCCCGGGCTTTATAGTAAACCACTAGGAGTTCTCATAAACACATGAGACAACTACCTTAATGACGACTTACTATGCTGTAAGTACTTTAAGGCCCGGGCTTTATAATAAACCACTAGGAGTTCTCATAAACACATGAGACAACTACCTTAATGACGACTTACTATGCTGTAAGTACTTTAAGGCCCGGGCTTTATAGTAAACCACTAGGAGTTCTCATAAACACATGAGACAACTACCTTAATGACGACTTACTATGCTGTAAGTACTTTAAGGCCCGGGCTTTATAGTAAACCACTAGGAGTTCTCATAAACACATGAGACAACTACCTTAATGACGACTTACTATGCTGTAAGTACTTTAAGGTCCGGGCTTTATAGTAAACCACTAGGAGTTCTCATAAACACATGAGACAACTATCTTAATGACGACTTACCATGCTGTAAGTACTTTAAGACCCGGGCTTTATAGTAAACCACTAGGAGTTCTCATAAACACATGAGACAACTACCTTAATGACGACTTAATATGCTGTAAGTACTTTAAGACCCGGACTTTATAGTAAACCACTAGGAGTTCTCATAAACACATGAGACAACTACCTTAATGGCGACTTACTATGCTGTAAGTACTTTAAGACCCGGGCTTTATAGTAAACCACTAGGAGTTCTCATAAACACATGAGACAACTACCTTAATGGCGACTTACTATGCTGTAAGTACTTTAAGACCCGGGCTTTATAGTAAACCACTAGGAGTTCTCATAAACACATGAGACAACTACCTTAATGACGACTTACTATGCTGTAAGTACTTTAAGGCCCGGGCTTTATAGTAAACCACTAGGAGTTCTCATAAACACACGAGACAACTACCTTAATGACGACTTACTATGCTGTAAGTACTTTAAGGCCCGGGCTTTATAGTAAACCACTAGGAGTTCTCATAAACACATGAGACAACTACCTTAATGACGACTTACAATGCTGTAAGTACTTTAAGGCCCGGGCTTTATAGTAAACCACTAGGAGTTCTCATAAACACATGAGACAACTACCTTAATGACGACTTAATATGCTGTAAGTACTTTAAGACCCGGACTTTATAGTAAACCACTAGGAGTTCTCATAAATACATGAGACAACTACCTCAATGACGACTTAATATGCTGTAAGTACTTTAAGACCCAGGTTTTATAGTAAACCACTAGGAGTTCTCATAAATACATGAGACAACTACCTCAATGACGACTTAATATGCTGTAAGTACTTTAAGACCCAGGTTTTATAGTAAACCACTAGGAGTTCTCATAAACACATGAGACAACTACCTCAATGACGACTTAATATGCTGTAAGTACTTTAAGACCCAGGTTTTATAGTAAACCACTAGGAGTTCTCATAAACACATGAGACAACTACCTCAATGACGACTTAATATGCTGTAAGTACTTTAAGACCCGGACTTTATAGTAAACCACTAGGAGTTCTCATAAACACATGAGACAACTACCTTAATGACGACTTACTATGCTGTAAGTACTTTAAGGCCCGGGCTTTATAGTAAACCACTAGGAGTTCTCATAAACACATGAGACAACTACCTTAATGACGACTTACTATGCTGTAAGTACTTTAAGGCCCGGGCTTTATAGTTAACCACTAGGAGTTCTCATAAACACATGAGACAACTACCTTAATGACGACTTAATATGCTGTAAGTACTTTAAGGCCCGGGCTTTATAGTAAACCACTAGGAGTTCTCATAAACACATGAGACAACTACCTTAATGACGACTTAATATGCTGTAAGTACTTTAAGTCCCGGACTTTATAGTAAACCACTAGGAGTTCTCATAAACACATGAGACAACTACCTTAATGACGACTTAATATGCTGTAAGTACTTTAAGGCCCGGGCTTTATAGTAAACCACTAGGAGTTCTCATAAACACATGAGACAACTACCTTAATGACGACTTACTATGCTGTAAGTACTTTAAGGCCCGGGCTTTATAGTTAACCACTAGGAGTTCTCATAAACACATGAGACAACTACCTTAATGACGACTTAATATGCTGTAAGTACTTTAAGGCCCGGGCTTTATAGTAAAGCACTAGGAGTTCTCATAAACACATGAGACAACTACCTTAATGACGACTTAATATGCTGTAAGTACTTTAAGTCCCGGACTTTATAGTAAACCACTAGGAGTTCTCATAAACACATGAGACAACTACCTTAATGACGACTTAATATGCTGTAAGTACTTTAAGGCCCGGGCTTTATAGTAAACCACTAGGAGTTCTCATAAACACATGAGACAACTACCTTAATGACGACTTACTATGCTGTAAGTACTTTAAGGCCCGGGCTTTATAGTAAACCACTAGGAGTTCTCATAAACACATGAGACAACTACCTTAATGACGACTTACTATGCTGTAAGTACTTTAAGGTCCGGGCTTTATAGTAAACCACTAGGAGTTCTCATAAACATATCAGACAACTACCTTAATGACGACTTACTATGCTGTAAGTACTTTAAGACCCGGGCTTTATAGTAAACCACTAGGAGTTCTCATAAACACATGAGACAACTACCTTAATGACGACTTACTATGCTGTAAGTACTTTAAGGTCCGGGCTTTATAGTAAACCACTAGGAGTTCTCATAAACATATCAGACAACTACCTTAATGACGACTTACTATGCTGTAAGTACTTTAAGGCCCAGGCTTTATAGTAAACCACTAGGAGTTCTCATAAACTAATGAGACAACTAACTTGATGGCGACTTACTATGCTGTAAGTACTTTAAGGCCCAGGTTTTGTAGTTCGGACCACTATTAGGTACAATTAATGGAAATTAATTGTTCGTTCACACTAGCCGTGTGTAGGACGCACTATGAAAGGGTAGAGCCAGGCTGAAAAATTCAATGCGATAGCCGGGATTTGAACCACGGATCTTCTGGTCTCCATCCAGCCGCTCTAGGCCATTGAGCTACTATGGCCAACGTGCCAACATGACACGTACAGTTTCTTTGATAATCCAATAATCTCAAAAGGTCTGTGGCTCCTCAGATCTCCTGACCTAACCTCACCCGAGTTTTTCTTGTGAGGGTAACTAAAACATATATCTACAAAATAGAGTGTACAAGAATAGGCCACGGACAATTGACGTTCTCGAGGAATCCATTCGAACCGAAATAAGTAACATTGGCGAGGATACTCTCCGTAAAACTTGAGAGAATATGGTGAGACGAGTACAAACATGTATAGATGCTGGTGGAGGACACTTCCAACATTTTCTCAGAGATGTAAATAGTGTAATGTAATCTCCCAATTGTGTACTATATTGTCCCAAAGTTGTACGAGTGTCCTATTATTGCTTCAAAAGTTATGGACTATTGAAATGGTACAGGTTTATATGGAATGCACTATACAGGGTGTCTCTAAAGTCACTATCCATTTCAATGAAAACGCAATATTTTGTTTCTTTTCTTTTCAGATACTGGTATCTTAGTGTAAGAAGTTTATCACAGAAGAACGGGTTGTCATTGTTTGTGCACGGGTACGCGGATTGACATATGAAGACGCCAGAGCGGAATTTACCCGTAAATTCCACAAACCAGCCCCATCAAGGGCACACATTCGTCTGCTTGTGAACAAATTTAAGCGTACCGGCAGTGTGTGTGATGAGACATGTCCTGGACGACCACACGTCTTGGCAGAAACAGTGCAGCAGGCTCAAATTGCCAGTGATAAGAGTCCGAAGGCATCAATTCGACGCCTCAGTAGGGAATTGAACGTCTCTCGCAACACAGTGTGGAAAATTCTACGTTTCACTCTACGAAAACGTCCGTATCACATTCAAGTTCTGCACCATCTTGAGGACGAGGATTTCGCCTGTCGTCGGGCAATGTGTTATGACCTCCTGGAATGTGCAGAGAATGAGAATTTAAGAGACAACATTTTATTCTCTGATGAACCCACTTTCCATGTTTGTGGGAAAGTGCACAGACACAACAGTCGAATATGGGCAAATGAAGAACCGCATGAGGTATCGGAGTGGGAACGTGATACACCGAAAGTCAATGTTTGGTTGGGTATGACAAACGCAAAACTGTATGGCCCATTTCTCTTTGCCAAAAGTTCAATAACAGGTAACATCTACCTCAACATGTTAGAACTGTTCCTTGAACCGTAGCTTCAAGAGGATGGATACTGCATACAGTTGTGTTTCATCAAGATGGTGCGCCTCCACATTTTGCAAACATCGTCCGTGATTACCTGAACAGAACCTTTCCAGGGAGATGGATAGGCAGAGGTTCACCTCGGCTGTGGGCTTCCTGTTCACTAGACCTTACTCCTTTAGACTTTTTTGCATTGGGGTATATCAAATCTAAAGTGTACACTAGAAAGTGAATGGTCTGCCTCAGTTACGGAATCATATCTGGGAAGCAGCAGGTCGAATTATGGTTGACATGTTACAGTGTACATTTCGTTCCACTACTGAAAGATGGCGTATGTGTTTTGAGCTAGATGGAGGTCATGTAGAAGGGCACTAGAATATGTGTAACACTTCAAAATATTTTTCAATCACTGTCTTCCTTTATTGAAATGAATAGAGACTTTAGAGACACTCTATAGAGTCTGTTTAGTTAACTCATGTGCACGTCGGCCGCTTCCTTTGACAAACCCTTATAATAGTTTTACAACCCCGGTCCTCCTTCTCGCAGTCCGTTCTGCAAGTTTGCCACCTTTCTTCATTCGTCATGGGTATCGTACTGCGAAACAAGGCCGCGTAAAGTGCAGTGCCCATAAGGAAAATCACAAATTTCTTGCAAATGTGCAACCAGTTCGTCTAAGGTGGGCGCTCTCCCTTTTGCATAGAATCTATAAATTTCTCGGCGAATTAGATCGCATGTGAAATTATCCACTTTAGAGGTTTCCTTTCACACTTGATCGATGTCTTTGGTATTCCTTTCGTCACAATATTTCTTACTGTATTTCTGTGAATAGCCACAATTTATCAGGTTCATTGCATGACCCCTTACAGAGATTATTTGTCAGAACATATTTATATGTATTCAAAACAAGCGCTTGAATTTGCTTAGAAACAGTTCCCGTTATAACTTTTTTTTTGAGGCTTCTCCAGTAATATAACTCGGCCCAGTTATTCACACCATTGTCAACACTTTGTGTTCACTTGGCTGAAAGTTATCTACTACTTCATTTGCATTTACCACTGCATTTCCCTCCCACGGTCTCCACATCGTGACACACAACGAATTTCTGCACGTAATGAAACAGAAGCCCGCCTCGGTAGCATGGTGGTAGCGAGTCTGCCTCACGTTCAAGAGGTCCTGATTTCGAATCTTGGCCACGGTGAGTTACCTGGATAAGGTTTTTCCGGGGGTTTTACCTTGTCCTGAAAGACGAATGTCGAGTAACTCTAAGCTCTATGGACCCTGGGCTCATTTGAGCGTCATTTCACCCATTCCATTCATTGTCCGATATGACTTTACGTTGGAGGTCGTAAAATTACAAAATAATAATAATAATAATAATAATAATAATAATAATAATAATAATAATAATAATAATAATAATAATAATAATAATAATAATAATAATAATAATAATAATAATAATAATAATACTAATAATAATAATAATAATAATAATAATAATAATAATAATAATAATAATAATAATAATAATAATAATAATAATAATAATAATAATAATAATAATAATAATAATAATAATAATAATAATAATAATAATAATAATAATAATAATAATAATAATAATAATAATAATAATAATAATAATAATAATAATAATAATAATAATAATAATAATAATAATAATAATAATAATAATAATAATAATAATAATAATAATAATAATAATAATAATAATAATAATAATAATAATAATAATAATAATAATAATAATAATAATAATAATAATAATAATAATAATAATAATAATAATGAAACAGATCAACTGGAAGTTGGAACTTTGACAATTGAGACTCCACGTGTAGTAAACATATGACTGTCAGGGTTGCTATTGGTCCTCAACGACAGTGTTCCATTTCTGAAGTGTGGAGATAGATTTATGACGGTCATTAGTGGGCGGTAGGGTGAGTTTCCTTTGAGGGGCAAACTGCACTCGCGTTCACTAGACAGGCTTTACTATTAGGAAGCAGATAGTGGATTAAGTGTTCCCAAGAATATTTTGTTAGAATAAGAGAAATTCGTGGTATCTTTTGGTACTCAGAGGGACTCAGAGCATGTATTTCCGATGTACGAGTGCTACCTACAAATGAATTAAGCCGAGTTGATCGCTGCAGGGCTAGGGCCGCCTACTGTGTAGGGATGCATCCCTGGGACCCCCCACTAGGGGCGCATTAGTACTCTCTTATGGAGGGCCAGGAGAACGTGTATCTATTTCATACTGACCTGCCATCCTGGTAATTTTATAAACTTGACAGCTTGTGCCTTCTTTTGTTCTTGTTTCTCTGTTCGAGTTTACACTAATTTACTAATGAACGAAGAGTTTAAACTTTAGATATAGATCATTACTTGAGACAATGCAATATTAACTTCCTTTTAAACATCCTCCATCCCAAACTACGCTCTACGTAGAAGAGTGTTACTTGTTTACTATACCTTAATTATAACGTTATCCTAGCGTAAGCGTAGTCATTTTTGTGATATAGCTACTAATTCTAACAGTATATAGGTTGTTTCGAAACGAAACCGAACGAATGTAGCCGTTTCGTAGTTTATAGGTTAACTTGTCCGAATTTCGGTGCCGCAGCTTTGAAATTCTGTTAGGTATAATTTTATACACCATTAAATATTACTACAAAAGTGAATCGAGAAGATATTGATACATTGCTTCACTCACACTGTTTATTCACAGGACATGTTTCAAGAGCTCTTGCTCCTATCCTCAGCTGATACTCGACTAGTGCAAGTTGTAGTGGTTTCCTCTTTCTCCGTTTTGTCAATAGATGGCGTGATGTACTTGTCAAAGATGTCCGGTGGTGGAGTTTCAAAATTCATGACTCTATGACGATTTTTGTTGATGAAGATTTTTTCCCATACGGAAAGGTCTATGGGGTGATTAACATAGTTTATTAGAGATGTTTCCAAGTTGATGTCATGTCTAGTATTCAAAAAATGAAAAGCCACTGCTGATTTTTCTGTTTCACCATTTTTAATGTTTCTTAGATGTTCTTTAGTTCTGAGTTAATATTTCTTTTTGTTTTTCCTATGTAAATTTTAGGGCAAGTTCCACATTTGATCTCATAAATTCCTGGTTTTTCTTTGGTAGTGATTGAATTTTTGGGAGGGCCTTTTAACAAATTTATATGGGAAAAACAAAAACAAATATTAACATCAGAACTAAAGAACATCTAAGAAACATTAAAAATGGTGAAACAGAAAAATCAGCAGTGGCTTTTCATTTTTTTGAATACTAGACATGACATCATCTTGGAAACATCTCTAATAAAATATGTTAATCACCCCATAGACCTTTCCGTTTGGGAAAAAATCTTCATCAACAAAAATCGTCATAGAGTCATGAATTTTGAAACTCCACCACCGGACATCTTTGACAAGTACATCACGCCATCTATTGACAGAACGGAGAAAGAGGAAACCACTACAACTTGCACTAATCGAGTATCAGCTGATGATAAGAGCAAAAGCTCTTGAAACATGTCCTGTGAATAAACAGTGTGAGTGAAGCAATGTGTCAATATCTTCTCGATTCACTTTTGTACTAATTTGTGCTTCACTGTCCCTACGCTTCTTTCAAGTTTATACTTTGATTAAATATTACGTTATTTTGTGATTAGGCAGTGCAGGAACTACTGGTGTGCGAACCTCAAAAGTTGTTATTTGGACGTACCGGCTACGAAAACAGAAACATTACTCTTGCTCTTTATCAGTGACCTTAGCCTAGCTTTCAGGTAATGGGACAAAGGGCAGTTACTTGTGAAAAAGTCGACTAATAACTCGGGCAGTTGCTCATTTTGCTATGATCTTAATTGTACAGTTAAATCAACAGCTTCCTTTACAGTTACAAATGCTTTATTTATTATGTGTTTCAAATGTGAAGAGTTCTTGGAGCCTTCACCGTTGTCACCTGGTTACCCCACTGTTATATTTCCCTCTCTCTCTCTCTCTCTCTCTCTCTCTCTCTCTCTCTCTCTCTCTCTCTCTCTCTATATCTCTCGCACACTTGTGGGTGTTCGTGCCGCTAGACGCAAGGGAACGCAAACTGAACTTTCCAAAGTTTTATAATAATGCAGTTATTGTTATCACAACTGCAACATAGATATTGGTATATTACACAAATGGTTTAAACATGTATTTTAAAGTTATAGTTTATGAATTACTTATATTTTTAATCCAACGAAAATACCAGCGGTGTATCCGTATAGCTGTGAATGTTACGTTAAGAGATAATTCGTCATTGTCACTGTCTTCATCGTCTGAGTACTGCAAATTTATGATGATAGGTTCCAAAATCTCGTTACGTGCTATTTCTTTCCAAAAGTCGTCTTCTTGTAGTTTATTTGATGTCTCACGCAGTTTTCCCAGTCTTGTTGTGTTCCTTGTCAATTTCTTTGTGAATAAGTCGTTCAGCGTCAGTCAATTTAAAAATATTATTTCTGTTTGTAACATAATTTAAGTCTACATTAACTCTATTGGAATGTTCTAGCAGTAGTAAGGGGCGAAGCTAGATCGTACCTCATTACTCCAGCTGATACACTTTTTCATGGAAGAGTAACTGAATAATGCTACTTTGAACTCTCTAGAGTAAATAGAGATTACGAACCATTCATAAACAAAGATATAATGTGACCAGACACGTTCTGTCAGACTAGCAAGAAGTGTATTGTTTCCTCTCATCGAATTTAACAAACACCTTGGCTTATTCAAAGTACATATTTGTTTTATCACGTCATGTCAAATGTTTACTTTTCAGTTCTGAGTAATTTCAAATACATGACAACCAATAATGATATTCATTACAGTGCTTACGTCGCAATGCATTGTTATAATATAATGGTATCTATTTTATTTATTTGTATTAGGAAAACTATTTGAGCTAAAAATATAGGGTTTTCATGGTTATGTTAGATACATTACTCTCTACTTTATACAAGGATCAGATGGCAAAATCTAAATTTTTGTATTAGCGCGAATAGTATTTATTAGAGATTGATTAGTTTGCCGCTCGTCACACATCACTTAGAGGGAATGCAATACAACACCGCAGGACTCCAATTGGTTGCTCACCTAGTAGTGCTCAACGACAAACACTTTCCCATTTGAAACACATAATACGAGGACCGTTCAGAAAGTAACCTCCGATAGGTCACAGTGCGGGTAGTGGGGGGAGTAGCGACGCCATCTGTGCATTCACGCACTCAGCAGGTCAGTCGGCATCAAGCCGTGGTCGAGTGAACGTTGTATCTGCGCTAGTTTAGTGTTTGTGGCCGTTTGAAATGTGTGCTGCAATAGAAAACCCCGCCAAATGTGAAGTGCGTGCTGTTATAAGGTTTTTTACAGCCAAAGGATATTCTGCAGCAGCTATTCCTCGTGAGCTTTGTGCCGTGTACGGACCAAGAGTTATGAGTGAAGGAGTGGTCCGTGAATGCGTACGTTTATTTAAAAGTGGACGAGAAAACGTTCATGATGAAGAGAGGAGTGGTAGACCATCATTGGTGACGGACGAACTCGTTCAGACAGTTGATGCAAAAGTTCGTGAAAACCGACGTTTCACAATGTCGGAGTTGTCTACTGATTTTCCACAGATTTCTAAGACTCTCTTGTACGAGATAGTGACAGCAAGATTGGGTTACCGTAAGTTCTGTGCACGATGGGTGCCCAAAATTCTTACCGACCACCACAAAACTCAAAGAATGGCCTCTGCATTAGACTTTCTGTCACGTTATGCGGACGAAGGTGAACCATTGTTAAACAGAATCGTGACTGGGGACGAAACCTGGATTAAGTACAAGAACCCTGAGACAAAAGAACAATCAAAGATGTGGGCACATTCAAATTCGCCTACGAAACCAATAAAAGCCCGACAAGATTTTTCTGCCCGAAAATTGATAGCAATGTTGTTTTGGGATGCAAAAGGGGTGTTGTTGGTTGAATTCATGGAACGTGGGACGACCCTTAATCAAGACGTGTACTGTGAAACACTAAAAAAATTACGACGGGCTATACAGAACAAACGCCGTGGTATGCTGACTTCCGGTATCGTTTCTTTGCACGATAACGCCCGTCCTCACTCTGCTCGGAGAACAACAGCCCTTCTTGAGTCCTTCAAGTGGGACGTTGTCAACCATCCACCTGGTGCCAAGCGATTATCACCTCTTCATGCATATGAAGACATGGCTCGGGTCCTAGCGGTTTGATGACGACGAAGAGCTCAAAGATGCGGTCACAGGCTGGCTCCAGGCACAAGCGGGTGATTTTTATGCAGAAGGAATTTCAAAGCTTGTGAACAGATACGATAAGTGCCTCAATCGTTATGGAGACTATGTAGAAAAATAGTGCAAAGATGTAGTTGTAAGATGTATATATTAAAATATTTTTATTTAACTTGGTGAATTTTTTGCAAAAAACCGGAGGTTACTTTCTGAACGGCCCTCGTAGTATTATTAAATACAGTGAAATAAAATGATTGTCTCATTGCATAAGGCATTTACTTTTGGTTAACTTTATCTACAAATCTTTGATATTGTTTTCTTTCTTTTCGTCATTTAATGCTTCCATCCTCAACCTCACAAACATTAACTTCCCTCTAAAAGATATAAGTTGCATATGTGCACCAGCTTATTTGCTGCCATCGACTGTTATATCGGAATGTTGGAACACGTTAAGGTTATGTATGACTGAAATTTTCAAATTCTGAACTAATAATGCTAGCTTTTTCAAATTTACACCATAGATGGAGTATAATGTAAACATGTTACAACCTAAATTTAAACCATTTTTTTCCAGCAGTTTAGAAATTATGAAAAATTTTGTATGCTTTTTGTTACGTCACTAAAAAGTCCCTTGCGACAAAATATTTTGAATTTTGGTCTAATATTTTAACCCTATGTTCATAATACACATACTTTTTGAAATTTCTCTGGGTTTTTCTGTGTCTCCTTTAGTTTAGGCCACAAAAATTTTTTAATTTACAAATACTATTTTTTTGTCTAAAAACTGTAAGTTTTGTCTTTGAAAATTAAAAATATATGTTTATATATATTTCACAATAAAACCTAGGGCAATTTCCATTCCTCATGATATTCTGAACCTGTGTAGGAAATTTCATGAATGTAGTACAAAAACTGCATCGCAAGGAGCATTTTACAGGAAGAAAAATGCTGAAAATATGAACATTGAGAAAACAGCGATTAAAGATTTGATTGCATAAATCACATTAAATTCCACCAGGCTGATAGGCTGGACCATCAGATTTCTTTTTCCTCTCCTCTGTTGCTGCTTTTTCCACCTTTTTCTTCTTTAGATGTTGCTTTTCTTCTGCACAACTTCGCTTCTTGCTTTGCAGGATACGAGTCTGATCTCGCTACACTGAAGTTTTCCTTGCTGAGTCTACTACACTTTCACCTCTGATATTTTGCTGCAGCTCCAATGACTTAAGACTACCCATGTTAAACTCACTGATGCTTTTAATAACAGCAAGATCCAATTTTTGTTTTGATATGAAAACTTCCTTTGGGCACTTATTCCATATGACATGATGCAAAGATTCATTGGCATTCTGTGTTTTTCCTGTTTTGCACCTCTCTAGTAATGTTGTAGAAGCCAGCCTCTGATATATTGGCAACATTTTAGAAACTATTTTGTCTGAAAGCCTTATTTTTCTTTTTTTGAATTGAAAATTTAAGAACGGAAAACAGACAAAGAATGTGAATGTAGGCAAAAGAGGGCGTGACTCTGACAGAATTTAAAGGCCACCGACATTTAAATAAGCATTTAAAAATGGCGTCCGGAGGCAAATTATGCATTTTTCACATTCTGGAATGTCTAAATTATTTTATAGATTTAAAATAAAAAAGTCGTTATTTTCACGATTTTCATGAAATTTCAGTCATGCATATCCTTAAACATCCATAAACAAATAACTAAATAATAGCTTCTTTATTGAGTTTGATTTATGAGTCACTATGTTTACACTCAAACTTCACTTACTTGTTGTATAATTGAAACGTTTTCAAGATCATTCGATCTCATCCTCAGCTGTTTGGTGACTAAATGAACTTCCTCTTCTTCCACTACTACGGAGCTCCGATCACTCTGCCATCTGGTGTTAGGGGCACTAAGCTTTAATACTTCATTTAATGCCGGGATTTCAAAATTTATAACTTTATCACGGTTATCTCACACCACTTAAAAATACAAATTAGCAATATAGAAAATTCACCTACCATCCATGGGCTTTTAGAAAATTTGAACGAATCTTCAAAAGACTAAACTTAAAACTAGCACCCCAAAACAAATTCAGTCTGAGGAACCTGCTAAATAAACCACTGAAAAATACAATCCCCAACAATTTGAAATCAGGAATTTATCAGATTAAGTGTGAAACCTGTGAAAAAAGCTACATAGGAAAAACTAAGAGAAACTTATTAACCAGGCAAAAAGAACACCAGAGGAACATTAAGTTGAAACAAACAGAAAAATCGGCAGTTTCACACCATTTTTGGACAGAAAACCACAACATTGGCCACAACATTAAACTGTTAAAATCTTTAAGTACACCCATAGAATTGGATATTTGGGAAAAAATATTCATAAACAAAAACCGTGATAAAGTTATGAATTTTGAAATCCCGGCATTAAGTGCAGTATTAAAACTTAGTGCCCCTAACACCAGATGACAGAGTGATTGGAGCTCCGTAGTAGTGGAAGAAGAGGAAGGTTCATTTAGTCACCAAACAGCTGAGGATGAGATCGAATGATCTTGAAAACGTTTCAATTATACAACAACAAGTAAGTGAAGACTGAGTGTAAACATAGTGACTCATAAATCAAACTTAAATATGAAGAATACTTCACTGTTAATAATGCTTCTGCTTTTAATATTCATAATAGCTTCTTTATTACACTTTCATAAGCCAGAGAAATTCTTAATAGCAGCAAGCTACTGCGGAGTATATCGGTATATTTACAAACAGCTACAGCACATGGCATGGTGTGTCACCTACCTGCAAACTCCGACAGTGTGAGGCACGTGGCCTTGATTCTGTCACTGCCTAATCCACATTCATTCTGGACCATTTTATGCGGCCATATTGGCGGTAAAAGATATCTATACGTGTTACATAGAAGTTGAACAACCACTTCTATATATTCGTTCGGTGTCGTTTCGAAAAATCCTGTATGTTAATATTAACTGCCAGATAAGGTTGTTTGCAGACGATTGTATCATTTATAATAAAATTCGGAATACAGTGCATGAAACCGCTCTTCAGAATGATTTAAATGAAATCTGTAATTGGGCTGCGGCTAACAAAATGTCAATTAATGCCAAGAAAAGTAAGTCCATTGTTTTTAGTAGAACTAAGGGCAAAATTATTGTTAACTATCACATGGGAGGGATGCAAATTCCACAGGTGGACAGCTGCAAATACTTGGGAGTGTACCTGGCAAGTAATGCTGGATGGGACGAACAAGTAAATTCCACATCTAGGAATGCGTGGAAGGCATTACATTTCGTAATGAGAATATTGAAAAAGGGGAGCGCTAGGTCCAGGGAAATTGCCTACAAGGCCATAGTGCGGGCGGTTATGGAATATGGAGTAGCATGCTGGGAACCGTATAGAGCTAACCAAATCGATCCATTAGAAAAAATACAGAAGAGGGCAATAAAATTCATAAAAAGAGGCAAGTATTTTGGGCCTATAAAAGGAGATGAGAATAATGGGAGGAATTAAGAATTAGGCGTAAAAAACATAGGTTGGTAGCATTATTCAAAGCTAATGCTGGTGTAAAGGCGTGGATGGACGTTAGTGTAAGGTTAGATAATCCGGATTATTATGGACGAAACGATCATAGGTATAAAATTAAGGGTAGAAGATACAGAACCGACGTAGGTAAACTTTCTTTTGTTAATAGAACTATTGAAGAATGGAATGAATTGCCTGTAGCAGTCTTTCAGGGCTGTCCCCTGTCGCTGAAGACATTTAGAAAAAATCTAGATGGTTTATAGTTTAACTTTTGAATTATAATGGTATATAATATATAAATAGAGAAGTAATTAGATATGTTTTAAGTGACTAAAGTAAAATAATATCATGTTTGTATTGTTTATTGTGTTATTGTTGTAAATCTAGTATTTGTAATTTGATCTGTATTCTTAACTCTGCCACCGGGTAGTACCCAATTGCAGTGAATAAATACATACATACATATGTTGCAATTAAAATAACGTAGATCTATCTTCAAATGTTTCAAATCCAGAGTACGTCTTCCGTTTTCAGATATAACATCAGAGAAGATATGTTATTGTTAAGGTTTGTAAGACATACTTCACTATCACAATCATCAATAACTTTAATATTACTACTTGCTGTTGTGACGTCATGCCTAGGCTGTTAGAACACCCTCTACTTAGCTTATTCAACACTTTTTGGAACATAATTTATTATTTTTCGTGTTAATTCTTGGGTTATTGTTGATTCATCTGCAATTTAAGTGGGATACTCTAATTATTCTGCAGTATTAATGGAGAATACCTGCGCTGTTTGTTTGCTATTTGATTTATCGTCTTAGAATTGCAGGTTGCAGATTACAGCATATTTGAAAGGCTGAGGATTTGCACGTTGCCGTTGGGGCGGCAGCTGGCCGGAAGGGCGAAGGGTAATCGAATCAAGTTTACGCTTCAAGACACGACAAGTGTTTGGCCGTTCCGTGGAGGTCATGAATATTAAAGGCATCGCACCCCGAGGAGCAGACATATTGCTGCAAGGGGTTGATGGGTTAAATATGTCGCTCTCGTACAGGTGGTCAATCATCTGGAAATTAATGTGAAGGACATATGTTGGTCCGCCCTGCAGAAACATTACGAGGACATTTACAACTTCTAGAAAATAAAATCAAGGTTTAGTTTTAAACACATCTTAAAATAGATTTCTATAATATTTAATTTGTTGACGAAAAAGTTACCTTTAGAGCATTCAGATGTTCAGCTGTTAGTTTTGTAGTATGTGTTGTCATGGCGGTTTTTTTTTTCAGGAAAAAATCTTTTTAAAAACTTTGCAATAAACACATTTGTGTACAATCAGCACGTCTATCTTCTAATGCTATAGTAACAATATAACAACCATCTTCTTAACAAGATTGTCAGTTTATCAGACTTTTTATACACACAAGTTCTGTTCGAAAATCCACTGAGCTGATTGACTTTTGTTTTCAGTATCATATCAATAAATCCAAGATTCATCACAATAGCGACATACCAAACCAAATTTGAAGTTTCACCTTGGAATTTTTCTGTATCAATCAATACGTTGTTGTTTTTGATCGGTAGTCAGTTTATGACAACAAAGTTTTCTCACGTCTAACTGTTGATGTATTTGACTCATACCAATGTGCAACATGTCCGTCAGTAACAACAGTTCTTGGACTTAGTCCTTCACGAAATTCATCACTAAGAAAAAACCGATCTCTTTTGAATTTATTGTAACAATTATAAATTGTGTTAGATCTACTAGATCTGGCGAACAGGGTGGATGTTCAAGTAATTCAAACTTTAATTCGCAATGTTTCCCATTGCAATGACTGAACGAGGAGCCGAAGCATTCTCGTCTCGGTAGCGTAGTGGTAGCGTGTCTGCCTCACGTTCAAGAGGTCACGAGTTCCAATCTCAGTCAGGGTGAATTACCTGGATAAGTTTTTTTCCAGGGTTTTCCCTTATTCGGAAAGACGAATGTCGGGTAACTCTAAGCTCTATGGAACCTAGGCTCATTTGAGCATCATTTCACACATTCCATTCATCGTCGGATATGACTTAACGTTTGAGGACGTAAATCACAAAAAAAAAAAAAAAAAAAAAAAAAAAAAAAATCTCTTTACCAAATGAGGTCTTTTTCTTTTCATCTCATCACTCAAACGTTACAGTAAGCTTGAGTAATAGTCATCAGTGATACTTTTACCTTTTTCCAAGTAATCATTAAAAATAATTCCCTGTGTATCCCACAAAACACTCGCCATAACCTTGTTAGCTGACAAAACTTTACTTTACTTTTTTTTGGAGTTGGTTCACCTGGCATAGTCAACTGTTTTGACTGTGATTTACTTCCTGGAGTGTAGTGATGTATCCAAACGAGAACTTTGTACCTATTCATCCGAAAAGTATCCGAATACATATTGAAGTTTCGAGAACGTCCAACAATCGAATACATGGACATTACTTGAATACTGCCAAGGATGGAAATCTCGAATGCAGGTTACTGCCGCACATGACGTAATTAATGATTGAATGTAGCAGCCTGGCAGTCCTAAAAACATTAGAACGAGTATTTAGTTACGGTCCAGCGGCTCCACTTGTAATGCCACCCTCTTCCATACAATGCAAAAGGGGACCGACCTCCATCCCCCTATATGTCTTAATGTTTCTTTCATTGAAAACCTCCCGCCCCAAATTCATTTCACTGCGTTGTATACTCTCGTTCTGTCACCTTGTGATGTTTCAATCAGCAAACGGACCGAATTAATATGATTTAATGCAGCACTTCCAAATGCCCAACAAATGTGCATTAATTTTAATGGCAACGTTTTAGAGCGGATGAAATAATGCCATAAATACACATTAATTATTAAATATCTTACACAGTAATTATAATATTGTGATTTCATTCAGTTTCTCTAGAGTTAGATCAGTCTTCACAATCACTTCACTTACTATTGTATCTCAGTTCAGTTTTCACAATCACTTCACTAACTATTGTAGCTAAGTTCAGCTTTCATTATCACTTCACTTATTATTGTAACTCAGTTTAGATTTCACAATCACTTCACTTACTATAGTAACTTTGTTCAGTTTTCACAATTATTTCACTTACTATTGTAACTCAGTTCAGTTTTCAAAGTCACTTCACTTACTATTGTAGCTAAGTTCAGCTTTCATTATCACTTCACTTACTATTGTAACTCAGTTCAGTTTACACAATCACTTCACTTACTATTGTAACTCAATTCAGTTCTCAAAGTAACTTCACTTACTATTGTAACTAAGTTCAGTTTTCATTATCAATTCACTTACTATTGTAACTCAGTTCGGTTTTCAGAATCACTTCATTTACTATTGTATCTCAGTTCAGTTATCACAATCACTTCATTTACTATTGTGTCTCAGTTCATTTTTCACAATCACTTCATTTACTATTGTATCTCAGTTCAGTTATCACAATCACTTCACTTACTATTGTGTCTCAGTTCAGTTTTCACAATCACTTCATTTACTATTGTAACTCTGTTCAATTTTCACAATCACTTCATCTACTATGTGTCTCAGTTCAGTTATCACAATCACTTCACTTACTATTGTGTCTCAGTTCAGTTTTCACAATCACTTCATTTAATATTGTAACTCTGTTCAGTTATCACAATCACCTCATCTACTCTCGTGTCTCAGTTCAGTTTTCACAATAACTTCATTTACTACTGTGTCTCAGTTAGGTTTTCACAATCACTTCACTTACTATTGTGTCTCAGTTCAGTTTTCACAATCACTTCATTTACTGTTGTGTCTAGTTCGGTTTTCACAATCACTTCACTTACTATTGTGTCTCAGTTCAGTTTTCACAATCACTTCATTTACTATTGTAACTCTATTCAGTTTTCACAATCACTTCATCTACTATTGTGTCTCAGTTCAGTTTTCACAATTACTTCATTTACTACTGTAACTCAGTTCAGTTTTCACAATCACTTCATCTACTATTGTGTCTCAGTTCAGTTTTCACAATTACTTCATTTACTATTGTAATTCAGTTCAGTTATCACAATTACTTCATTTACTATTGTAATTCAGTTCAGTTATCACAATTACTTCATTTACTATTGTGTCTCAGTTCAGTTATCACAATTACTTCATTTACTATTGTGTCTAGTTCGGTTTTCACAATTACTTCACTTACTATTGTGTCTCACTTCAGTTTTCACAATCACTTCATTTACTATTGTAATTCAGTTCAGTTATCACAATTACTTCATTTACTATTGTGTCTAGTTCGGTTTTCACAATCACTTCACTTACTATTGTGTCTGAGTTCATTTTTCACAATCACTTCATTTACTATTGTAACTCTGTTCAGTTTTCACAGTCACTTCATCTACTATTGTGTCTCAGTTCAGTTTTTACAATTACTTCATTTACTACTGTAACTCAGTTCAGTTTTCACAATCACTTCATCTACTATTGTAATTCAGTTCAGTTATCACAATAACTTTATCTACTATTGTGTTTCAGTTCATCTTTCACAATCACTTCACTTACTATTGTGTGTCAGTTCAGTTTTCACAATCACTTTTACAAATGTGTCTCAGTTCAGTCTTCACAATCACTTCACTTACTGTTGTAACTCAGTTCAGTTTTCAGTTTACTACTGTGTATCAGTTCAATCTTCACAATCATTTCACTTACAGTTGTAACTCAGTTCAGTTTTAAAAACCACTTTACTTTGCTACTGTCATACGGTTCAGTATTCAGAATCACTTCACGTTACTAATGTGATCCAGTTCAGTTTTATGAATCACTTCACTTTAATATTCTGACATACTAAAACAGTTTTATTTTTTATTAATCAATAATGCCAAAATATTACTGAAATAAAATAATGTGTTTATTATACAAGGGTAAAAGTAACAATTTTCAGAATGACATGTTTCTAAAAACAAATGAGATATGTTTATATTTGACAGCTACTTTCTAATGTTTCATTAGTTTGTTCTTGTGTAATTTCTTCTACTCTAACAGTTTGTTAATTATCATCATCTTGTGTTCAGCCAGAAATGCATTTGAAGCCTTAACAATTAGAATATCGACTGAGACATGTATTTGACGAAGAAGTACATTGGAAGATAACAATTTATAATTGAAACACTAAATTCAGAAGAGATCGGTGTTTCCTCAGTCATACATTTCGTGAAGGACCAAGCCCAAGAACGGTTGTTACTGACGGACTTGTTGGACATTGTTATGAGTCAAATACATCAACAGTTAGACGTGAGAAAACTTTGTCTTCATAAACTGACTACCGATCAAAACCAGCAACGTATTGATTGATACAGAAAAACTCTGGAAAATTGCAAGGTGACACTTCAAATTTGGTTTGGAATATCATTACTGTTGATAAATCTTGGATTTATTGTAATGGTCATGAAAATAAAAGCCGACACAACCTAGGTCTACAAAAGTCTGACAAACTGACAGTGCTGGTAAGATAGACATACTGATTGCTACACAAATGTCTGTTTACTGCAAAGTTCTGCAAAAAGTTCTTTTAAAAGTTAAAACGGAAAATAATTTCTATCAAAGCTGTTTGAATTTCCAAACCTTTTTCGGTGTCATCCCTTTCTGAAGTAACTTGCAACTTAATATCAACGACGAGTATAATGTGAAAATAACAAGAAGAAAAGACGATGCAATATTGTGAAAGTCTAAAAGCAAGAGTAGGGGGGGGGGGGCTGTTGTTTTTACAGATGTATCGCTGAGCTGTTGGCAACAGAATTTTTCATGCGAGGTGAAAGCTTAGAGCAATGCTTTCCAATCAAAACTTGATCAGGGGGATTAGGTTTCAATAGGGTCGAAAGCGACGGCAGATGGCGGCGTGAAGGGGACGCTAGGATTAGCGCCAGGATTAGGCTCGAGCGGCACGACAGATTAACAGCGATTACACAGTCCTATTGTCAGCGTGGGGTCAGCATGCTTAAAAACCAATTTCACAACTTCCAAAGGTAAACATAAGACTTTGTTCTTTACTCCTCGTCCACAAACTACGAACAAATTTCAATTCAAGTTTACATTTTCTATTATACAACAGGATTTAAGTGATCGTCAGATGTTTAAAGAGGTATATAATAGCTTTGAACTTACGTTCTCTTTGTATGATTTGGAATAAACAAACGAATAACGACTTGACTTTGAGAAAAGTATAATTAAATTGAAATGTAAACTAATAATACAGAATATTTTGAAAATGATTAACTGCACTGAAAATATGTTGGACATAATTTGTGTGTTTTAATAAGATTTATACTTATATTACCAGTAAGATGTTGTCTATTTTCTATGGTCACTGACAATCAGTAGATATAGGTACTTACTACAGCCCCGTACTTCAATGAATACATTTTATTTTTCATGACAATATCTTAAAGATACTCAGCTATAATATAAATCGTTGCAGTCATTTTAGAGAAAATAGAAAATTAATTTCTCTGTAAGAATATTTCAAGGAGAACCTTTACGTTGGCCCTTATACCTACAGTTTGTTCACGAGGTAAATAAGATTGACACAAACAAATCACCGGTTTCTATTCCTCCGCGGCTACGTGCGTTCGTGACCAATACATGAAATTAATCAGAAAAATGTAGACAGTTTTTATATACGAAAAAAGAACACAAGTTCAAGACGCTTCTCCTATTAGATAACCTTCAAACAGCATGAGGTTCTAGACCAGCTGTCAGGGCCACAGAGAGTTTCTTAATGACTGAAACTTGATGACCCAGTGACAGTGACAGGAAAACTCGAATTATCTGAGGCGGTTCAGAGAAGGCTGAAACCCAGAAAATCAGGTTCACTATTGGTCCTCAACGACAGTGTTCCATTTCTGAAGTGTAGAGATTTGACTGTCAGACAGTTAATGCCAAGGGTTCTACTCCCATTAGTCCTGGACCCGGGCTTCCTTCGACTAGGGAGTTACCGAGCTGTCTCAGAAGGACGCCCGGCGCCTCCGTGGAGCTTTCCATAGGGCAAGACCTAGAGACCAACAAACCTACCCCCCCCCCATCTGGTCCTGTGGACTCAAGACGGGATGGAAGTGCATACGCCATTTACGTGTGCCAACCCCAAAATGGGAAGGCTACCGATATGACCTCGGTGGGGTCGCCTGGTGATCTAGCACACCTTCTACTAGCTATCCTGGCTTAGACAGACGGTCAGTAGACGGTCATTAGTGGGCGGTAGGGTCCGTTTCCTTTGTGATGCAACTGCACTCGCGTTAACTAGACAGACCTTACAGTGCTGCCATCTCTGTCACGCATTCACAAAGAGTCCACGTGCATTTAAAAAAAACTGAATTACCTATGTGTTCCAATCCTAAAAAAAGGAGGTGTTATAACTTGCAGCTCTTATATTATATGAAAGGCAGATTGCAGTTTCAACTCATGTCTACAGAAGATTTACTGCTGGACAACTGTATTGCTGATTCTATATGTGACCTCCAGATGGCAGGTTCATCACTTTCCCACAGAGGCCTTCGTGCTGGGCCCTAAGTCTATATGTAATGGGTAAATGGCAGCTTCGATGTCTTACTGCTAGACAACTGTATCGGTACTTCTATATGTGATCTCCAGATGGCAGGTCCAACAGACACAGTGCTAGGCTCTAAGTCTATATGTAATGGGCAAATGGCAGCTTCCACAAATTTCCATAGAAATCTTACTGCTAGACAACTGTATCGGTACTTCTATATGTGATCTCCAGATGGCAGGTCCAACAGACACAGTGCTAGGCTCTAAGTCTATATGTAATGGGCAAATGGCAGCTTCGACAGATTTCCATAGATATCTTACTGCTAGACAACTGTATCGGTACTTCTATATGTGATCTCCAGATGGCAGGTCCAACAGACACAGTGCTAGGCTCTAAGTCTATATGTAATGGGCAAATGGCAGCTTCCACAAATTTCCATAGAAATCTTACTGCTAGACAACTGTATCGGTACTTCTATATGTGATCTCCAGATGGCAGGTCCAACAGACACAGTGCTAGGCTCTAAGTCTATATGTAATGGGCAAATGGCAGCTTCGACAGATTTCCATAGATATCTTACTGCTAGACAACTGTACAAATACATAAAAACACAAATATATATAAATAACATATTGCAGCCATCTGCATTTAGATTTGAGCAGAAAAATAGTGTTTTCTATGATGTGACTTCATTATTGTGATTGCAGTGATTTGGTGACGAGGGGATAAATAGAAGAAATATTTGGGAGAGCCTCTGGCAAGGAATGGCCGCTGGCTAATGACCCGTTTCTACTTGCACTCTGCCTAATGATGCATCAGCCCTACAGGGAGCTATACATTTAATTTTCAATTAATTTATGGATGGTATGCTTCCACAAAAGGGAGACGTAACTCAATTGGTAGGCAACCTGCGTCATCATTGTGCCCTTTTTCTCCAGTCAAGCGAAAGTTCCATTACTGACGCGCCGGCTTCTTCACTTGTCTTCATTTTGTCTTGTCCTTTCACCGTCTATCAGCGCTCCTCGTAACTTCTATTGTTGTGCAATATGTCGGAACGCCATTGTTCAGTATGATAATACGTTTTTGCACGATGCAATTAATTTGCGAGGCTCAAACAAGCGAACTAGTGTGTTAAGTAACACAGCCTCAAAAATGTCTTCGATTGCTTCAGATGGTGGGCGACATTTCTCTTTTTCAAAAAATACAGGAACCTACTGCAACTTCCCACATAAATTCTGTTACGAGGACTTTTCAATAAAGAATGGTCATAATTTTTTTTACGGTCATAATTTTTCGCACTAAAATTAAATCTTATTATATTCTGTTAGCTTAATGTGAAACAAACACGCCATAGTAGTTTCATTGTTGGTACTCCTGGTTCCCGCCTGTGAGAACCAGGCAACTTCAGACATGTTCAGTATCGTCTACAGCTGCACTGGAGGTAACACGCGAGGAACAATATGCGGCTTTGAAATTCTGCTTTCGTCTCAACAAATCTTCAGTTGAGGCCTATACAATGTTACAGGAGGTCTATGGAGAGTCTGTTCTTCCCTACAACACAGCTCGAAGTTAGTTTAAAATGTTTAAAGTGGGGAGACAATCAATTTCAAAGGAAGATGGACCCGGTGCTTCGGTTACTGCTGTAAAGAAAACATCGACACTGCTGCTGCCATTGTGAGAGAAGATCGACAAATTACCTTAAGATCACTTTCTGAAATATCAAACATTTCATTGTATGCCACCCACACGTTGGTGGCAGAAACATTACACATGATACGTGTTTGTGCGCGATGGGTTCCAAGACTGTAGATTCCCGAACAAATGGACATTCGCATGCAGGTCTGCATGCAGTTAAAGTTGATGTTAGAGGAAGATCCGGAGTTTCTTTCAAACGTAATCACTGCTGATGAAACTTGGCTACATCATTTTGATCCTGAGAGCAAACAACAAAGCTCAGTGTGGAAATCTCCTTCATCACCAACCCCCAAAAGCAAAAGTGGTTGCTTCTGCTGGGAAAGTTATGCTCATCTCATTCTTTGTTATTCTTGGAGTGGTTTATCAGTATGTTGTACCTGCACACACATCAGTAACTGGACAATACTACAGGGATGTCCTGAAAACTTTGCAAGGCCATATCAGACGCAAAAGACCACATTTCCGTGAAGCAGGCTGGATGCTGCACCACGATAATGTTGTTGCTGAATATCTTTCAAAAACCAACGTGAAGTGAATCCCTCACTCTCCCTATAGTCCGGATTTAACCCTATATGACCTTTTTCTACCCCCTAACTTGAAGAAACGCCTTCGTAGGAGGCATTATCCATTATCAGAAGCAGTGGTGAAGGCTGCGGAGGCGATTTTGAAGGATCTCTCAAAATTGGTTTCCAGCATGTCTTTGAAGATTGACAGAAACGATGGGAAAATTTCATCCCATTCAGGGGAGACTATTTTTAGAAACACCATCAAAATTATGAGGATGACTAAACGTACGTTGTCAAAAAAAGTGATCATTTTATATTGAACAGCCCTCGTACATTTCTCTAAAAAAATAAAATTCCTGATAATAAAAAATCTGGTATTTATCAATTTAATTGTTTAGATTGTGATAAAGTTTATGCTGGAAAGACAAAACGTAGTTTGGTAACCAGAACGAAAGAACATGTTCGTAACATTAAGTATAAACAAACTCATAAATCGGCCGTAACAGATCACTTTTGGTCATTTAACTATGAAATAAATCCAGAAGTTAAATTATTAAAACAATTAAATGCTCCGATAGATTTAATGGTTTGGGAAAAAATATTTATTTTAAAAAATAAACATTGCATAATGAATTTTGAAATATCGTCAGTCGATTCTGTATTTTTTCTGTTTCTTTCGGATTTTGGTAGTATGAACAAAAATATAGTGACATCTAGTGATTGTAGCGTTGATGACGATGTTGTTTATGACTCTGGCTGAAGATGTGAAGGATTGTTTCACCAAATCGCTATCCTCGTCAATTACACGGCCGTTCAGAAAGTAACCTCCGATCGTTCACAGTGCGGGTAGTGGGGGGAGTAGCGACGCCATCTGTGCATTCACGCACTCAGCAGGTCAGTCGGCATCAAGCCGTGGTCGAGTGAACGTTGTATCTGCGCTAGTTTAGTGTTTGTGGCCGTTTGAAATGTGTGCTGCAATAGAAAACCCCGCCAAATGTGAAGCGCGTGCTGTTATAAGGTTTTTTACAGCCAAAGGATATTCTGCAGCATCGTGAGCTTTGTGCCGTGTACGGACCAAGAGTTATGAGTGAAGCAGTGGTCCGTGAATGGGTACGTTTATTTAAAAGTGGACGAGAAAACGTTCATGATGAAGAGAGGAGTGGTAAACCATCATTGGTGACGGACGAACTCGTTCAGACAGTTCGTGAAAACCGACGTTTCACAATGTCGGAGTTGTCTACTGATTTTTCACAGATTTCTAAGACTCTCTTGTACGAGATAGAGACAGCAAGATTGGGTTACCGTAAGTTCTGTGCACGATGGGTGCCCAAAATTCTTACCGACCACCACAAAACTCAAAGAATGGCCTCTGCATTAGACTTTCTGTCACGTTATGCGGTCGAAGGTGAACCATTGTTAAACAGAATCGTGACCGGGGACGAAACCTGGATTAAGTACAAGAACCCTGAGACAAAAGAACAATCAAAGATGTGGGCACATTCAAATTCGCCTACCAAACCAATAAAAGCCCGACAAGATTTTTCTGCCCGAAAATTGATGGCAACGGTGTTTTGGGATGCAAAAGGGGTGTTGTTGGTTGAATTCATGGAACGTGGGACGACCCTTAATCAAGACGTGTACTGTGAAACACTAAAAAAATTACGACGAGCTATACAAAACAAACGCCGTGGTATGCTGACTTCCGGTATCGTTTTTTTTTGCACGATAACGCCCGTCCTCACTCTGCTCGGAGAACAACAGCCCTTCTTGAGTCCTTCAAGTGGGACGTTGTCAACCATCCACCTTACAGCCCAGATCTGGCGCCAAGCGATTATCACCTCTTCATGCATATGAAGACATGGCTCGGGTCCCAGCGGTTTGATGACGACGAAGAGCTCAAAGATGCGGTCACAGGCTAGCTCCAGGCACAAGCGGGTGATTTTTATGCAGAAGGAATTTCAAAGCTTGTGAACAGATACAATAAGTGCCTCAATCGTTGTGGAGACTATGCAGAAAAACAGCGCAAAGATGTAGTTGTAAGATGTATATATTAAAATATTTTTATTTAACTTGGTGAATTTTTTGCAATCAACCGGAAGTTACTTTCTGAACGGCCCTCATCATTTCTTATATCAAGGGGGCGGATTTTGCCCTGTTTGCCTATTTTATTTCCTCGTTCAGAAACGTAGGCTTTTAAGTTGTAGGCACGTTTCCTACAATTATTAGCCTAAATTCTTAGTTTTGTAGTGCCTATAAATGTGTATTTCATATGTTTGTGCCCATTCTGCTTATTAGTGCCTAAAACTGCATTTTTGCCAATTCCTTCTGTTTGTAATGACAACAGCTTTTGAATTTGTTGGTTCCAACGTGAAGTTTTCGGGGAAGAGAAATTTCTTACTGCTGCACATTGGATAAAAATTCCACAGGTGGACAGCTGCAAATACTTGGGCGTGTACCTGGCAAGTAATGCTGGATGGGACGAACAAGTAAATTCCACATCTAGGAATGCGTGGAAGGCATTACATTTCGTAATGAGAATATTGAAAAAGGGGAGCGCTAGGTCCAGGGAAATTGCATACAAGGCCTTAGTGCGGCCGGTTATGGAATATGGAGTAGCATGCTGGGACCCGTATAGAGCTAACCAAATCGATCCATTAGAAAAAATACAGAAGAGGGCAATAAAATTCATAAAAAGAGGCAAGTATTTTGGGCCTATAAAAGGAGATGAGACTAAATGGGAGGAATTAAGAATTAGGCGTAAAAAACATAGGTTGGTAGCATTATTCAAAGCTAATGCTGGTGTAAAAACATGGGTGGACGTTAGTGTAAGGTTAGATAATCCGGATTATTATGGACGAAACGATCATAGGTATAAAATTAAGGGTAGAAGATACAGAACCGACGTAGGAAAATTTTCTTTTGTTAATAGAACCATTGAAGAATGGAATGAATTGCCTGTAGCAGTCTTTCAGGGCTGTCCCCTGTCGCTGAAGTAATTTAGAAAAAATCTAGATGGTTTATAGTTTAACTTTTAAATTATAATGGTATATAATATGTAAATAGAGAATTAAATAGATATGTTTTAAGTGACTAAAGTAAAATAGTATTATGTTTGTATTGTTTGTTGTGTTATTGTTGTAAATCTAATAATTGTAATTTGATCTGTATTCTTAACTCTGCCACCGGGTAGTACCAAATTGCAGTTAATAAATACATACATAACAAAAAGGACTTTATTAAGGAGACATATCTGTGCAAATTGGCCCAAAACTTACAGCAATACCAAATATAGATTTTTGTTTTAAAATTAATATAGACATACTTCAATAATATAAAACTTTTTCTAGCGGCACTACAGAAAACGTCACATGACTATTTACATAACCCTACACCAGTATCGTAGCTGCTATTACGTAATTTTAGCTTCAGATTTCTCAGATTCTATATTTTCTACATTTTCCTAACTTCAAAATGTTCCCCAGGATGTAGATTTCTATTAATTTTTATGAAATTCTAAACATCCTGCAAGGGAAACTGCATATTAAGTGTACCCATTTACATTTGTTGTGTTTTTTTAGTTATATTGAAAAGGATTATAATGCTTACTTCTTACTGAAAACGCTTAGGAAAATAAAAATTGTTAAATAGCTATGATTATTAATCTCAAAGCTATTTGTAGTTGGTTTATTGATACTCGTCACTTACTTTTTATATTAATGAGAGACTAGTTTCAAAGGCAGTCGCCTCCATTTTCAATCTCTTTCCAACTGGCATCTGTTGTTGTCTACTCTCTCTCTCTCTCTCTGGCGGTGGAACTATGAACTTTCTTGTCAAATTATCTACTCTTTAGAAAAGCTAAACTAAAGAAAACCATTAAGGAAGCAACCACATTTACAAAAGAAAAAGAAAGCAACAACATATTCAGTTCATTCACATATCAAACAAAAACATTTAATAAATTTAAAAGATCTTCAAGGAAAAAAATATCACCGTGGCACTTACTAATAGACACTCAATTTTAAAATTGTTAAATTCAGAAACAAAAAATGAAATCCTATCAGTTAACAGATCCGGAATATATCAGATAAGTTGTAAGAATTGTGAAAAATCCTACACAGGCCAAACTAAAAGAAATAAAAAAAACAGAGTCAAAGAGCACTTTAGGAACATCAGATTGAAACAAGAAGATAAGTCAGCAGTAGCGTTTCATTTTTTGAATGAAAATCATGACATTGATCCAAATCCAAAATTATTAAAAGGAGTGATGAACCAAAATAAATTGACAACATGGCAGAACATATTCATATGGAAAAATAAGAACCGCATAAAGAACTTTGAAATCCCACCAGTAGATAATTTGACAAAAACGTTCATAGTTCCACCACCAGAGAGAGAGAGCAGCCAACAACAGATGCCAGTTGTAAAGAGATTGAAAATGGAGGCGAATGCCTTTGAAACTAGTCTCTCATTAATATAAAAAGTAAGTGACGAGTATCAATAAATCAACTACAAATAGTTTTGAGATTAATTTTGACGTCACTGTTACTAAATTCCTCCAAACACATACAGGTATAGATAGAGTCAACATGAAAAATCCAATGCCATGGCCGGGATTTGAACCACGGATCTCCTGGTTTCCATCCAGTCGCTCTTAACCTTTGAGCTACCATGACCAAAATGCCGTCCTGCCATTAAATTCTCCAGTTGACTCGTATATTTTCCCGGTAGACCACTAGGGGCTCTCGCATCCGACTTAAGTACTTACGATAGTAAGTCGCCACATACGATGTATCTCGAATTCGAGAGCTCCTAGTGGTCTACCGGGGAAATATACGAGTCAACTGGAGAATTTAATGTCAGGACGGCGCGTTGGCCATGGTAGCACAATGGTTAAGAGCGACTGGACGAAAACCAGGAGATCCAAGGTTCAAATCCCGGCCATGGCATTGAATTATTCATGTTGACTCCCTTAGCCTATATACGGCTAGTGTGGAGAAATGATTAATTTCCATCAATTAACTAACATACAGGTATGTTTATTTTTTTCCCTTCGTTGATATGGCGAAGACAAATATTTCACATAGTTACAGGTCATTAATAGGTTAAAATGGGTACAGAAACTTATACCCCAAGCATTAATTTTTTAAATTACAATATTTGGGACATTTTGAAAATCGCCTGTAATTTAGACATAAACTGTTAATTCCTCAGAAACTGTTGTAACTAGAAAGCTGAAACTTGGTAATTACTCCATTCTTGATCGATTACAAAAATAAATGGTATATATTTGAACCAAATCTCACAAAAGCTTCAGATATTTCAATTTTCACCCTTAAGGCCCCCCCCCCCCACAAACCCATGTTTTTGGTTTCTGACATAGTTAATTACTTCACACCTTTCTCCACATTATGGTTCTTATGTATTTATCTGTATTTATATGGATTATGGATTTATTATATTTATTTGTGGATTTGTTATATATTTATGGATATATTATGCGTTTATTTATATGGATTATACAATGGATTTATACATATTTTAATTATACGACAATATCTGTTATTTTAACTTTCTGTGGAGCCATTTATGACATTTAGAATAAATGTAGATCTATTTTGTCTACGGAACCGCAAAATAGTATGTGTTTAGCGAATTTGTAGCAGCATATGTAGCGATGATTGTCATTTTGTTATAATGCATTTTAAGAGCAATTTTATTAAAATTGTGTACTTCTAAGTGTTTACTTAGCAAATGTTCAATGCCTATTTAAAAGCCTATTTTAGTGCCTTTTGCCTGCCTATTTCACACATTTTTAGTGCCTATAAATGCGCTCCCTACTTATAAGTGAAGTTTTATGCTACAAATTATGATAGTTTTGTATATTCCTTTCCTTGTTTCCCATATATAGCAGTGATTTCTAACAATACTTCTTAAAATCATCTTTTTTCTCAATCTGATTCTATTAAATTAATGAGGTTATCTACTAATAAGACACAAATATTCGTTGAACATAAAGCTAGGTTCGGGAAAGCGTACTCGTCTTAGTTATTGAGTATTCTATTTCTGCAGCAGTCCGCAGAACTGATATGATTCTTGTTCTTTCTGGTTGTAAAATGGTTATGAATATGTATTATGTCGGAGCACAAAGAGCATAGGGTACTGGGGGCCAATGTAAATGTTTGAGGTTTGTAGTAGTCGCTGAGGTATTGATGAAGATGGGCTGCTAGTGTCTCATGGGACCTTGCTTTGATACGACTCGCCAGTAATTACCGGACCACGAGCAAACATCGCTGTGTTTGTCTGTCTGTGCACCGCTCTAACTAACTCCGACTTGGGCTGGCTGGCCACTTCCACTACAACTACTTATTCTCAATGTTAATTCAAATAAACAAATGCTTCTATCGCATATCCGTATAGATTAAATACAATTTGGGAATATAGCAAACTTAAGCGATCGTCACATGTTTAACAAAAACGATGACTTAGAAATTGCGTTCTCTTTGCATGACCTCGAACCAAAAATGTAGCATAACCTCTTCATTCCCTCTTATAAAACTTACTCTTTAAAAATTTTTCATGTTGTACTCACATGACGTTCTCTACTCTTGTACAAACACTTATTGCTCTATCTACTTCAAGATAAACATTATCTTATTGTAGTTACAAGGGAATACAGTAGACTAAGTGATAGTCAAATGTTTTGGTCGTTATGTGATGTATAAATGACTTTCTCTACTCTTGTATAAACACTTATTGCTCTATCTACTTCAAGATAAACATTATCTTATTGTAGTTACAAGGGAATACAGTAGACTAAGTGATAGTCAAATGTTTTGGTCGTTATGTGACGTATACATGACTTTCTCTACTCTTGTACAAACACTTATTGCTCTATGCACTTCAAGATAAACATTATCTTATTGTAGTTACAAGGGAATACAGTAGACTAAGTGATAGTCAAATGTTTTGGTCGTTATGTGACGTATACATGACTTTCTCTACTCTTGTTCAAACGCTTATTGCTCTATGTACTTCAAGATAAACATTATCTTATTGTAATTACAAAGGAATACAGTAGACTTTAAGTGATAGTCAAATGTTTTGGTCGTTATATGATGTATACATGACTTTCTCTACTCTTGTTCAAACCCTTATTGCTCTATCTACTTCAAGATAAACATTATCTTATTGTAGTTACAAGGGAATACAGTAGACTTTAAATGATAGTCAAATGTTTTGGTCGTTATATGATGTATACATGACTTTCTCTACTCTTGTTCAAACACTTATTGCTCTATCTACTTCAAGATGAACATTATCTTATTGTAGTTACAAGGGAATACAGTAGACTTTAAGTGACAGTCAAATGTTTTGGTCGTTACTTATGTGATGTATACATGCCTTTCTCTACTCTTGTACAAACACTTATTGCTCTATCTACTTCAAGATAAACATTATCTTATTGTAGTTACAAGGGAATACAGTAGACTTTAAGTGATAGTCAAATGTTTTGGTCGGTATATGATGTATACATGACTTTCTCTACTCTTGTTCAAACACTTATTGCTCTATCTACTTCAAGATAAACATTATCTTATTGTAGTTACTAGGGAATACAGTAGACTTTAAGTGATAGTCAGATGTTTTGGTCGTTATGTGATGTATACATGACTTTCTCTACTCTTATACAAACACTTATTGCTCTATCTACTTCAAGATAAACATTATCTTTTTGTAGTTACAAGGAAATACAGTAGACTTTAAGTGATAGTCAAATGTTTTGGTCGTTATGTGATATATACATGACTTTCTCTACTCTTGTATAAACACTTTTTGCTCTATCTACTTCAAGATAAACATTATCTTATTGTAGTTACAAGGGAATACAGTAGACTTTAAGTGATAGTCAAATGTTTTGGTCGTTATGTGATGTATACATGACTTTCTCTACTCTTGTACAAACACTTATTGCTCTATCTACTTCAAGATAAACATTATCTTATTGTAGTTACAAGGGAATACAGTAGACTTTAAGTGATAGTCAAATGTTTTGGTCGTTATGTGATGTATACATGACTTTCTCTACTCTTGTACAAACACTTTTTGCTCTATCTACTTCAAGATAAACATTATCTTATTGTAGTTACAAGGGAATACAGTAGACTTTAAGTGATAGTCAAATGTTTTGGTCGTTATGTGATGTATACATGACTTTCTCTACTCTTATACAAACACTTATTGCTCTATCTACTTCAAGATAAACATTATCTTATTGTAGTTACAAGGAAATACAGTAGACTTTAAGTGATAGTCAAATGTTTTGGTCGTTATGTGATATATACATGACTTTCTCTACTCTTGTATAAACACTTTTTGCTCTATCTACTTCAAGATAAACATTATCTTATTGTAGTTACAAGGGAATACAGTAGACTTTAAGTGATAGTCAAATGTTTTGGTCGTTATGTGATGTATACATGACTTTCTCTACTCTTATACAAACACTTATTGCTCTATCTACTTCAAGATAAACGTTATCTTATTGTAGTTAGAAGGGAATACAGTAGACTTTAAGTGATAGTCAAATGTTTTGGTCGTTATGTGATGTATACATGACTTTCTCTACTCTTGTACAAACACTTTTTGCTCTATCTACTTCAAGATAAACATTATCTTATTGTAGTTACAAGGGAATACAGTAGACTTTAAGTGATAGTCAAATGTTTTGGTCGTTATGTGATGTATACATGACTTTCTCTACTCTTGTACAAACACTTTTTGCTCTATCTACTTCAAGATAAACGTTATCTTATTGTAGTTAGAAGGGAATACAGTAGACTTTAAGTGATAGTCAAATGTTTTGGTCGTTATGTGATGTATACATGACTTTCTCTACTCTTGTACAAACACTTTTTGCTCTATCTACTTCAAGATAAACATTATCTTATTGTAGTTACAAGGGAATACAGTAGACTTTAAGTGATAGTCAAATGTTTTGGTCGTTATATGATGTATACATGACTTTCTCTACTCTTGTTCAAACACTTATTGCTCTATCTACTTCAAGATAAACATTATCTTATTGTAGTTACAAGGGAATACAGTAGACTTTAAGTGATAGTCAAATGTTTTGGTCGTTATGTGATGTATACATGACTTTCTCTACTCTTGTACAAACACTTTTTGCTCTATCTACTTCAAGATAAACGTTATCTTATTGTAGTTAGAAGGGAATACAGTAGACTTTAAGTGATAGTCAAATGTTTTGGTCGTTATGTGATATATACATGACTTTCTCTACTCTTGTACAAACACTTATTGCTCTATCTACTTCAAGATAAACATTATCTTATTGTAGTTACAAGGGAATACAGTATACTTTAAGTGATATTCAAATGTTTTGGTCGTTATGTGATGTATACATGACTTTCTCTACTCTTGTACAAACACTTATTGCTCTATCTACTTCAAGATAAACATTATCTTATTGTAGTTACAAGGGAATACAGTAGACTTTAAGTGATAGTCAAATGTTTTGGTCGTTATGTGATGTATACATGACTTTCTCTACTCTTGTACAAACACTTATTGCTCTATCTACTTCAAAATAAACATTATCTTATTGTAGTTACAAGGGAATACAGTAGACTTTAAGTGATATTCAAATATTTTGGTCGTTATGTGATGTATACATGACTTTCTCTACTCTTGTATAAACACTTATTGCTCTATCTACTTCAAGATAAACATTATCTTATTTTAGGTAAAGGGAAATATAGTAGACTTTGAACGATAGTCGAATGTGGATATGTGGTTGTTTTTAAATTCCGTTCTATTTTTATAGTCAGGAGAAAGTGAATTCAGTTGAAAAAATATGATTAATAGAAATTTTAAAAAATAGCAAAGAATATGCTAAAAATACTTTACACAGTAAAAATATATTTAATCTAAATTTTTGTTGTAAAAGACATATCTTTGTGAATTAATATTTAATCAATCTCTTACAGTTTACTAGTTATACAAAAGTCATTCAGAATGTAGAGTACTTCTGAGAATATTCACAGAAAATTGAAGTAATATAATTCATTAAAATATATTAAATATGTAGCTTTTAATCAAAGTTTTTAAAACCACTTTTAGAAAAACGAGCTTTTCTGACACGTTTCCCTGTAACTGTATAAAGTAAATCTTACTACACAATATGGGTAAATCTAGAATTTATATAAAATCCAGCGGAGTTAAGGTTTGGAGACTGTGAAGGATAAACCTCAAACGTACGTCTGCCATCTTGGAATATATTCCTTATCACTAACTGGGTTGGGTAGCTAGAGCGACAATTCTGCTGCCACATATTGTAACTTGTACAGGAATTACAGTTCCTATGGCGGTTAAAACTTAATACATTTTGCTGACGCGTCCTGGATTTACTCTGTACTTAAATGAACCATTTCGGCGATATTGCAATACTTACATATCATTTTCTCAAATGGGAAGTCGCTATTCAATTTTTATCTCTTAGCCATGCAAAGAAGATGCAATTCCAAATATATCTCTTAAGGACCAGTTGTTTAAAACATTTTACCGACGTTTAAAATTTACATTTGCCTTTGAATTTACAATAAATATGTAACTAAACATACATATATCTTGATTAACATGAAGTATTAAAAACAACCAGTGTTTTTAAGAACAGTCTGCATAAGAGTGAAGAGGAAAGGTCCTGTGATTGGACACATGATGTATTTACTTTACTATCTTCTGCATTATTGACTATTCAGTGTCATTGACTGTAATTTCAGCAAGATTCTTCTGGGAGTTCATAATTCCCTTTGTGTTATTAGTGAAGATTTAAAAAGCAGAATTTGTAAGCGGATTATGTGAATGATATTGCGCTCGATTTTCAGTGGCGACATCTCTGCTCCGGAAAATCCAATGGAAACATACGAGTGTATAAGGCTTTAAATACAGAGAAACATTATATATCTGGAACATTTTATCATATGGAAAGTAGTTCACTTTCATTTTCTCTATTACATACTTCGAGTTAGTAGACCAAAATACCGTTTTAATACTTCCCCAGGAATACAAAACCCTCTAACCCAAACTTCTCTTTATATATAAATATTTTCAAAATGCTCTGTTATTGTAATTTACGCCTTCTAAAGTTAACTCATATCGGACGATGAATAAAAATGATGTTCAAATAAGTACAGAGTACATAGAGCTTAGAGTTATCAGACATTCATCTTTCAGGATAAGAGAAAACCTCCAACGTTAAGTCATATCGGACGATGAATGAAATGATGTTCAAATAAGTACAGGGTACATAGAGCTTAGAGTTACCAGACATTCATCTTTCAGGATAAGAGAAAACCTCCAACCTTAAGTCATATCGGACGATGAATGAAATGATGTTCAAATAAGTACAGGGTACATAGAGCTTAGAGTTACCAGACATTCATCTTTCAGGATAAGAGAAAACCTCCAACCTTAAGTCATATCGGACGATGAATGAAATGATGTTCAAATAAGTACAGGGTACATAGAGCTTAGAGTTACCAGACATTCATCTTTCAGGATAAGAGAAAACCTCCAACCTTAAGTCATATCGGACGATGAATGAAATTATGTTCAAATGAGTACAGGGTACATAGAGCTTAGAGTTACCAGACATTCATCTTTCAGGATAAGAGAAAACCTCCAACTTTAAGTCATATCGGACTATGAATGAAATGTTCAAATAAGTACAGGGTACATAGAGCTTAGAGTTACCAGACATTCATCTTTCAGGATAAGAGAAAACCTCCAACCTTAAGTCATATCGGACGATGAATGAAATTATGTTCAAATGAGTACAGGGTACATAGAGCTTAGAGTTACCAGACATTCATCTTTCAGGATAAGAGAAAACCTCCAACTTTAAGTCATATCGGACTATGAATGAAATGTTCAAATAAGTACAGGGTACATAGAGCTTAGAGTTACCAGACATTCATCTTTCAGGATAAGAGAAAACCTCCAACCTTAAGTCATATCGGACGATGAATGAAATGATGTTCAAATAAGCACAGGGTACATAGAGCTTAGAGTTACCAGACATTCATCTTTCAGGATAAGAGAAAACCTCCAACCTTAAGTCATATCGGACGATGAATGAAATGATGTTCAAATAAGTACAGGGTACATAGAGCTTAGAGTTACCAGACATTCATCTTTCAGGATAAGAGAAAACCTCCAACCTTAAGTCATATCGGACGATGAATGAAATGATGTTCAAATGAGTACAGGGTACATAGAGCTTAGAGTTACCAGACATTCATCTTTCAGGATAAGAGAAAACCTCCAACTTTAAGTCATATCGGACTATGAATGAAATGTTCAAATAAGTACAGGGTACATAGAGCTTAGAGTTACCAGACATTCATCTTTCAGGATAAGAGAAAACCTCCAACCTTAAGTCATATCGGACGATGAATGAAATGATGTTCAAATAAGTACAGGGTACATAGAGCTTAGAGTTACCAGACATTCATCTTTCAGGATAAGAGAAAACCTCCAACCTTAAGTCATATCGGACGATGAATGAAATGATGTTCAAATAAGTACAGGGTACATAGAGCTTAGAGTTACCAGACATTCATCTTTCAGGATAAGAGAAAACCTCCAACCTTAAGTCATATCGGACGATGAATGAAATGATGTTCAAATGAGTACAGGGTACATAGAGCTTAGAGTTACCAGACATTCATCTTTCAGGATAAGAGAAAACCTCCAACTTTAAGTCATATCGGACTATGAATGAAATGTTCAAATAAGTACAGGGTACATAGAGCTTAGAGTTACCAGACATTCATCTTTCAGGATAAGAGAAAACCTCCAACCTTAAGTCATATCGGACGATGAATGAAATGATGTTCAAATAAGTACAGGGTACATAGAGCTTAGAGTTACCAGACATTCATCTTTCAGGATAAGAGAAAACCTCCAACGTTAAGTCATATCGGACAATGAATGAAATGATGTTCAAATAAGTACAGGGTACATAGAGCTTAGAGTTACCAGACATTCATCTTTCAGGATAAGAGAAAACCTCCAACGTTAAGTCATACCGGATGATGAATGAAATGATGTTCAAATAAGTACAGGGTACATAGAGCTTAGAGTTACCAGACATCATCTTTCAGGATAAGAGAAAACCTCCAACTTTAAGTCATATCGGACGATGAATGAAATGATGTTCAAATAAGTACAGGGTACATAGAGCTTAGAGTTACCAGACATTCATCTTTCAGGATAAGAGAAAACCTCCAACTTTAAGTCATATCGGACTATGAATGAAATGTTCAAATAAGTACATGGTACATAGAGCTTAGAGTTACCAGACATTCATCTTTCAGGATAAGAGAAAACCTCCAACCTTAAGTCATATCGGACGATGAATGAAATGATGTTCAAATAAGTATGGGGTACATAGAGCTTAGAGTTACCAGACATTCATCTTTCAGGATAAGAGAAAACCTCCAACGTTAAGTCATATCGGACGATGAATGAAATGATGTTCAAATAAGTACAGGGTACATAGAGCTTAGAGTTACCAGACATTCATGTTTCAGAATAAGAGAAAACCTCCAACGTTAAGTCATATCGGACGATGAATGAAATGATATTCAAATAAGTACAGGATACATAGAGCTTAGAGTTACCAGACATTCATCTTTCAGGATAAGAGAAAACCTCCAACGTTAAGTCATATCAGACGATGAATGAAATGATGTTGAAATGAGTACAGGGTACATAGAGCTTAGAGTTATCAGACCTTTATCTTTCAGAATAAGAGAAACCCTGCCTCTTAAATGTGAAGCAGACACGCTACACATGTGGGCGTAGATTTTAATTAAGGTACGTATTTAGGACTTGCCAAATTATATATGTATCTTGAATTTTCAGAAATGTACTCAGAAGTCCTGTGCGTTCTGAATGACCTTTTTATAGCTGGCAAACTGTAAGAAATAGATTCTAAAGGCAGATAACGTGTATATCTTATTGAAACAGACAATTTATATCAAATACATTTTTGTACGTGTTTAACCATTTACAAAATATTGTCATTTGTTTAAATTTGTCAATACTTATACTTTTTGTTTCGTATCGAAAGTTATTATTCGTTTCTTTTCTCTTCTGTTTTATGAGAGTCCGTTTTTTTTTTTTTTTTTTTTTTGTTAATTTTTACGTCCTCCAACGTTAAGTCATAGCGGTCGGTGAATGAAATGGATGTTTAACGCCCGCTTTTACCACATACGGCACCGCAGGCGGTGACACTGATGATGCATGAGCTGAAGATGGAGCACTGGTGGAATGAGATGGCGGGGGAAACCGGAGAAAACCCGCCCCAACGCCGTGTTGTCCACCACAAATCTCACTTTGCGGCCGCCTGGGAGTTTATAGTTGTGCTATATCCAGTACTTCATTTGTGTTTATAACATTTTATAAGTATCCTGATGATGGGAGAGATGCACACTCCGGAAACGTTGATATCTAGTCATCTTTTCACCTGGCTTGTTGCCTGAGAAGAAAGTGAGCTGGTCTGAGTTGTTCTTAGAAATGGTTCCAAATTAAGCAGTTGGTAGTTCAGTTACAAATATTATTCAGATGTCTATTGGTCTAACAAACAGTCGCCTTGGAAACAAAGGAAGGAAAGCGCCCTAGAAGGAAGTGACGTAACAATGTGACATTTAGGATTATCCTGACCCACCACTAGAGTTTGTGGGAGAGAAGAAGAATAGAGGAAAGTTGGTTTCCGCCTAACCCTCCAGTACGTTCCTCCACTTCCGGACCAAGTCGTTGTACTTCTTTCAATATGCATGACCCAGAACGATTCATCTTCCTGACGACGGGGATGCTGTAAGGACCAAAGCAAAGCTCAGATCTTTCCTGCACGGATTGGCTTTCATCCATTTGGAGAAATCTTGCAGATTTTGTTCAAAATGGCACTGCATTCCAGTAAATCTGGACATTCAACTTTTGGCTGGAATTCACTACTTGCTATACACGGTCAGAGAATAATAAAAAATATTTGAGCAAATTTAAACGAACGGGTGACAAAATAAGTGAATGTGTATTTAAATCTCGCATTTCCAACGATTTCAATTTTTAATACGTTAATGTGTAAAGAGATTACCAACGCATGGGAATCAATAAACGAAAGATTATTTATTTACGTGCTTTATCACGGCCGTCTAAAATTGTCGAATCCTCGGACTAATTATTTTAAATAATGTTAGCGTATCTCAGTTTGCAACTTTTGATGTCATCACTAATATTGCTGTATTTGATGAGCTAATGTCGGATCCTACAATGATGAAGTAGGCATGTTGTCAACATGCAAGACAAATGAACATCACATTGGAATTGTCAAGTCGTGCTTAAATAATCATAATAGGTTAAATTTTAAATCTTTGTCCCTTCTTTTGGTCCCGTAGTTATTCAGTAACGCATAGCTACATCATGCACAAAAACGTAACATTCTATAATGAGAATTCACACTTCCAGATTACCAAGTAAATCTTTTGAAAAAAGCTCAGTTTGTGAGTAAATAATGCTCTCAGGTGTTAGTTGTTATCGCTAGTTCACTGGTTTCTAATGATGGTAATGTTCATGCTTTGTTCAAATCTCTAGAACCTCGTTACATCATAAACAGTAATTAAATACAACAAATCTTTCTTTTGGGGGATTATTAGAAGAATATGACATCCAGAAACTTCAATACAGAATTAAAATTAAGGTTATAAAAAGTTTTGACATTGTTTCATTACATATATATCTAATGTTTGATAAATAACAGAGAAACGAATATAATATAACATCGATTGTCATATTTTAAACTTCTTCTTCTATTTGTTAAAATGCTCATCAAGGCCATCTATGTACTTATATTACTTGGAACCGTCTTTTGTTTTTATATACTATGAAGAAACAACAATAATTTTCTATGATGACATTATCAAATAAAAACCAAGACGTTCTACACAAATATGTCCTGCTTTTAAAACCCCATTGATTTCGTGTTCAAGTGATAGGACTTTGTAGATCCTTTTTAAAGTTTTATTAATTTATGAAATTAGAAATGTCAGAAAGAACTGGGATTTTCAGTGATGAAAGAGGTTTTTGAGGTTATACTACAAACGTGCTTTATCTATTTATAATATTATTATAGAAATATGTCTTTGATTGTTGTGTTAGGTCTTAGTTACTAATTAAATTGTGACAATGTACCCTAAACTTCTGCTAACGCAGCTACCGAGCCAAGAAATCGTTTAATGTTTAGCGATATGATATGATACTTGGTTATCACGAGTAACAGTCTGTATCGAAAGTGTTCCGCATTTGGTTATGTTTTCTTCTTTTTCAAAATTAACTCAATAGGTATTACAAAGTCCGAGCAGAAAATAGCTGTACATGTGTTTGACTTCATGAAACAGGAGACAGCTGAAGGAATGAAGGTGTGATACAGTACGTAATAAGGACATTTGTCATTGATTGCCCTGTGCAGTTTTAAGCATGCAGTTGACAGCTCACTTCCTAATGTATAGTTTCGGGTTTTAGAAGGAAACCTGATGTAAACAAAAGCACGTGACAAGCTGTGTGCATCGGTAATGAATTACAATAACGTAGCTCCAGGACAGACTACAGAAATTAATATTTTTTATTATTTTGGAATATTAAATGTTTATTCATACTGTCTTTCAAATCATATATTTGTGTAATTAATAAAATTTTAAAGATAGAGATATCGAGTGTACCATTTTCTATTATTGAAACACAGTTGATCAGTCTTTTTGCATTTGCTTCTGTTAAAATTGTTTATTAAATTTTATTAACTTGGTTAAAGTTAATAATTATGAGTTATCAAAGCCTGTAGGTATGTGAAATATCCCAAAGAACCAGCTTTGAACAGCTGTGAGAAAGTTATTTCATTGACTGCTCATAAAAGGATGTGAGAAGTATTGGAATTTAGCAATAAATGACTTTATTAACTTCTCAGTTTACTGTTGTTTCTGTAAATAGTGCGAACCCTATTCGCATGAAAACCAGGACTGGAAAACTGTTACCACCTTTAAAGAAAAGGAAACACAAAATGTGAGGACTTTATAAGAACGTTATGCATCGTAAAGTGCATCAATGAATCAGTAATCTTACCTAACGTCAAAGAACAAGATTTAGTATCCTACTGAAGGAAATTGTGTTCAAGTACGTGAATAACCGTTCAGAAATAAGTACTACCGATGTGCTCAGTAAAGAGCCAAGCGTTTTCAGATAGCTGGGCGCAGTAATACAATTGGTAGACTTGTATTTCACGCGTTTTTGTTTTGTTTACATCACGTTCTCTTCTAAGCCGGCGCTGTGGTAGTAATTTGTTTTATAAGATTGCCACATGTTTATAAGCAGGATTGAAGCAATGACAGTGTATCAATGGACGGTAGTTTTGTCAGCAGTTAAATGTACGTATATGTTAATATTTTCCTGCTTCATCTATTGGATTACAGGATTTTAAGAAAAAGAAAGGGTGTATAGTGCTAGATAGGCTTAGCCAGTATATCTTGTCATGTCAGTTGTTGGTTGTCGATACTCGACAGCTGAAGAATAACAGTGACTGAGTAGTAAATTGAGTTTAAATTCAAATACATCGGACGCCCTCGTCGGCAAAGTGGCTATCGTCAGGTCTAACAGTAGCCGATGTTTGGCGAGGGTGTGTAAGGAGGGGTGCATGTTTGGGTCCGCGATTAAATCTGCATTTAATCACCTTTCACTTACTTGATGGCGGCGGCGGCGGGGCCTCGCATATGGCAGACATTGCAGGAGATGATGAACCTACTCGACAGGGGGGCTAAGCCACGTTACAGCCTATAATTCCTCTGGGGATACAACATCCCCTGCCTAGTCCGGGGGTGGGGGAGGCGCATCTCTTGTTCCGTGGGCGGTATTCCAAACTGCACTTCTCTTTATTGCTCGTTCTTTCTTTACCGCATTGTTAATCAACTTCCTACCAGGAACATAATGTGCAAGTTTGGATCCCATTCGGAGGATCTTATGGTCGACCACCCACTGTGACTTCAGGATATTTTGTGGTTTTCCCTGGCGAGCCGGCGAACACTGGGGACGGTTTCTCATATACCAGCATGAAAATCAACAAGAATTAGTTATACAGCGTTTAAATGATTTTAGATCTTGTTAAAATATTTTTATTAATGCACATCGGAAATCAGGTTGTTATACTGCTCCACTCCATCTAATTACGAAAAACTGATTCTATAATTTTTACGGTCACAATTTTTCGCACTTAACTTCAATTTTATTATATTATGTTAGCTTAATGTGAAACAAACACGCCGTAGTAGTTTCATTGTTGGTACTCCTGGTTCCCGCCTGTAAAAACCAGGCAAGTTCAGACATGTCCAGTATCGCCTACCGCTGCAATGGAGGTAACTCGCAGCTAATGTTGATGTTAGAGGAAGATCCGGAGTTTCTTTCAAACGTAATCACTGCTGATGAAACTTGGCTACATCATTTTGATCCTGAGAGCAAACAGCAAAGCTCAGTGTGGAAGTCTCCTTCATCACCAACCCCTAAAAGAGCAAAAGTGGTTGCTTCTGCTGGGAAAGATATGGTCGTCTCATTCTTTGATATTCATGGAATGGTTTATCAGAATGTGGTACCTGCACACACATCAGTAACTGGACAATACTACAGGGATGTCCTGAAAACATTGCAAGTTCATGTCAGGCGCAAAAGTCCACATTTCCGTGAAGCAGGCTGGATGCTGCACCACGATAATGCGCGGCAGCATATTGCCAATGTTGTTGCTGAATATCTAGCAAAAATCAACGTGAAGTACGTCCTCTCGCCCGCATTTAGCCCCAAGTGACTTTTTTCTATTTCCTAACTTGAAGAAACGCCTTCGTGGGAGGCACTATCCATCATCAAAAGCAGTGGTGAAGGCTGCGGAGGCGGTTTTGAAGGATCTATCAAAAATGGTTTCCAGCATGTCTTTGAAGACTGCCAGACAAGTGGATCGCATTCAGGGGGCTATTTTGAGAAGGAGCATCAAAATTATGAGGATGAGTAAAGGTACGTTGTCAAAAAAAAAAAAAAAAAAAAAAAACGTGATCATGCTTTATTGAACAGCCTTCGTATTTTATCTTTAGCTTCTGTAAACAAAAGCATATCACAAGGTCCTAGGTCACAGCTGTATGATGCAGGATATTCACATACTCAATTGTTAGTTTTGTTGCATGTGCTATCATGAGGTAAATTTATGTTTCTTTTCCCAACATTTTAAAAATATACAGTAAATAGACATTTGTGTACAATCAGCACGCCTATCTTCTAATGCTATAGTAACAATATGGCAACCATCTTCCTACCAACACTGTCAAATTTTGTAGACTTGGGTTCTGTTCGATTCACTTTTGTTTTTAGTATCATAACAATACATCCAAGATTCATCAACAGTAACGATATTCCAAACCAAATTTGAAGTGTCACCTTGGAATGTTTCCAGAGTTTTTCTGTATCAATCAATACGTTGTTGTTTTTGATCGGTAGTCAGTTTATGACAACAAAGTTTTCTCACGTCTAACTGTTGATGCACTTGACTCATACCAATGTCCAATAAATTCATAACATGACTGTCAAACAGCGACAGTATTTTCATCAAAAACAACAATTCTTGGGCTTATTCCTTCACGAAATTCATCACTAAGAAAGAGCCGACCTCTTTTGGATTCACAGTACCAATTGTAAACTGTTTTGGATGTAGCTTTGGCGTCAAATGTATTTGTAAGGCAGTGTCATTTTATTTTGGCATTAAAGTCGATTTAAAACCGTAAAAAACCAGTCTGGAAGTGTTTCTTAGTCAAATTTATGTTGGTGTGACGACATAATGATAGTTAAAAACAACTTTGAATAGATCCAACAAAATAAACTGCAATGAATTTCCTAAAATTATGAATTAGTTTATAAATATAAACTCATTTCCTTTTTATTAATCTTAATTTTCAATTTATTTATACTTTTCTTAAGTGGGAAGTGGTAGAGAAAGTCATGTATATATCATATTACGACCAGCTGTTTAAAACATTTGACTATCACTTAAAGTCTACTGTATTCCCTTGTAACTACAATAAGATAATGTTTATCTTGAAGTATATAGAGCAATAAGTGTTTGTAGAAGAGTAGAGAAAGTCATGTATACATCACATAACGACCAAAACATTTGACTATCACTTAAAGTCTACTGTATTCCCTTGTAACTACAATAAGATAATGTTTATCTTGAAGTAGATAGAGCAATAAGTGTTTGTACAAGAGTAGAGAAAGTCATGTATACATCACATAACGACCAAAACATTTGACTATCACTTAAAGTCTACTGTATTCCCTTGTAACTACAATAAGATAATGTTTATCTTGAAGTAGATAGAGCAATAAGTGTTTGTACAAGAGTAGAGAAAGTCATGTATACATCACATAACGACCAAAACATTTGACTATCACTTAAAGTCTACTGTATTCCCTTGTAACTACAATAAGATAATGTTTATCTTGAAGTAGATAGAGCAATAAGAGTTTGTACAAGAGTAGAGAAAGTCATGTATACATCACATAACGACCAAAACATTTGACTATCACTTAAAGTCTACTGTATTCCCTTGTAACTACAATAAGATAATGTTTATCTTGAAGTAGATAGAGCAATAAGTGTTTGTACAAGAGTAGAGAAAGTCATGTATGCATCACATAACGACCAAAACATTTGACTATCACTTAAAGTCTACTGTATTCCCTTGTAACTACAATAAGATAATGTTTATCTTGAAGTAGATAGAGCAATAAGAGTTTGTACAAGAGTAGAGAAAGTCATGTGTACATCACACAACGACCAAAACATTTGACTATCACTTAAAGTCTACTGTATTCCCTTGTAACTACAATAAGATAATGTTTATCTTGGAGTAGATAGAGCAAGGTTTGTACAAGAGTAGAGATGGGATATTTAAGTTGTTGGTACTCAACATGGTGTACTTCCCACACTCACATTAATTCGCAGTGCGCCCTTTGCAGCCACTCGATTAATAAATCCTGCTCCGTGGAGGAGGTCTGCCTCCTTTTGCAGACGGGAGAGGGACACAGCACTAATCTTCCGGCGACCGTTCCGAATTCATTGCGCGGCTTTTGAGACGTGGCCTAGGGGAAGACTGAACACACATATAGAGCAAGAAACAGCAAGAAGGAACGTGTTTTGCACTACATTTATTGGCTTTGGTTCCTACCCGACAGTCTACTGTTTCCTTGGTGGTAACACTGCAAATACCTCGACAGATTTTCCTTCAGTTTCGTTGTAAATTATACGTGTTTCCACCTATACTGAAAACTTTACGTACAAAATAGTGGATTCTTTTAGTTTGTGGTATTTAAGTGGGAAGTTTCGTGTTTAACTGAGGTTTTTTTGTTAGTTACGCTGTTCACAAACTCATCCTTTACCAAAAATGTTGATGTTTTTGGATTGACATTCCTTTTTTCTTCTTATTTCCTTACAAAAGCTTGCGAAGGGAAAGAGTTGCAAACTGCAAGGAAATTTGATTATTTAGGAGTGAGGTTAAGTATTAATGAGAGATGGAAGAACCATAAAATTCGTACCTTAACTGAGGGAAGAGTGGTGATGAATGTCACAAGGTCGTGGCTTCAGAAAATACCGGAAATGCGAATTTAGGTTTAGTTACATAGTACATTCTAGTTACAACAGCTCCTATATTTTTCATAACTGCGACTAGATAGAAACTTCTGTTTTTTTTAAGTACACGTGGGCTCTTTATGAATGCGTGAAAGAGGTGGCAGTGACGAGAGTTAGGACTGTTTTTGATACTTAAAATGGCGACGTTTTTATTGCAAGAACAGCGTGGTGTGACACATATTGAAATTCATCGCCATTTGAGTGAGGCATGTGGTGATGGTACCAGCCGTGTCCGTAAAATAAGATATCCAAGGTGCTGGAGCCGTGAGGAACGCTATTACATTTTTATTACATAAAGTAGGACTGTAGCTTTAGCTTTTAATTAATTTTTGTTCTGTACTTTTTATCTTTCTGACACATCGTGATATTTTAAGTGATATTAAGATTGCTGTGATGAACTTTTGAATTTTTTATCTTCCCAACAATCGTTTCTATAAAGGAGATACATCTGTGTAAATTGGCCCAAAATCTACAACATTCCCAAATATAGTTTTCATTTTCTTAAAATAAATATAGAATTACTTCAATAATAAAGAGCTTTTTTTTCTGTTGGCACTACAGAAAACGTCGTATGACTATTTAAATAACCCTACACCTGTATCGTAGCTGCTATTACGTCATTTTAAGATCAGGTTGCCCAGTTTCCATATTTTCTACATTTTCTTAACTTCAAATTGTTCCACAGGATGCAGTTTTCTTTTAATCTGTATAAAATTATAAACATATCTCTAAGGGCAACTGCACATTAGGTGTACCCATTTACATTTGTTGTGTTTTTGTTATTTGTATTAAAAAGGATTATAATGCTTAGCTATTAATGAAAACGCTTAGGAAAATAAAAATTGTTAAATAGCTATGATTATTAATCTCAAAACTATTTGTAGTTGGTTTATTGATACTCGGCACTTACTTTTTATATTAATGAGAGACTAGTTTCAAAGGCAGTCGCCTCCATTTTCAATCTCTTTCAAACTAGCATCTGTTGTTATCTGCTCTCTCTCTCTCTCTGGTACTGGAACTATGAACTTTCTTGTCAAAGCTCAACCATTAAGGAAGCAACCACATTTACAAAAGAAAAAGAAAGCAACAGCATATTCAGTTCATTCACATATCACCCAAAAATATTTAATAAATTTAAAAAGATCTTCAAGGAACAAAATATCACCGTGGCACTTACTAATAGACACTCAATTTTAAAACTGTTAAATTCAAAAACAAAAGATGAAATCCTATCATTTAACAGATCCGGAATATACCAGATAAGTTGTAAGAATTGTGAAAAATGCTACATAGGTCAAACTAAAAGAAATCAAAAAACCAGAGTCAAAGAGCACATTAGAAACATCAGATTGAAACAAGAAGATAAGTTAGCAGTAGCATTTCATTTTTGGAACGAAAATCATGACATTGATCCAAATCCAAAACTATTAAAAGGAATGATAAACCAAATAAACTGACAACATGGCACAACATATTCATATGGAATAATAAGAACCGCATAATGAACTTTGAAATCCCACCAGTGGATAATTTGACAAAAACGTTCATAGTTCCACCACCAGAGAGAGAGAGAGAGAGAGAGAGAGAGAGAGAGAGAGAGAAAGAGAGAGAGAGAGAGCAGACAACAGATGCTAGTTGTAAAGAGATAGAAAATGGAGGCGAATGCCTTTGAAACTAGTCTCTCATTAATATTGTCACCCTGGTGGTAGGCTCGCGAAGCCGATGAAAAATGATGGCCGATCGTTACCGGAAGTGAGAGACAGTTGAATGTAGAGTTGGTAAAATAAACAGTTTAAGGTTAGCTAGCAAACTGTAATGGTGACGAATGTATTTTCTAGGAAAATAAAGTGTAGTTTTTGTGTTTCGTAACCTCGTTTTATCATTTCACGAACCCACAAAGTCACACTGGTGTCAGGAAGCGGGATAACAACATCATGGAACATTATGGCCATGGAATCGGTATTGGAAATGCTTTTGCAGAAGATGAACGAATTAACAGCGAAGTCGGAAGCGGCAAATAACAACTTGGCCGCGAAGATGAACGAGTTAACAACAAAAACAGAAGCGGCAAATAACAACCTGGCCGCAGATTTGAAAGAAATAAAGACCGAATTGACCACAGAAATGAAGGCAGCGAACGACAGTCTGGCCACGGAAATGAAGGAGGCGAACGAGGTCCTCGCCGCCAAATTTGAGGAACAGTTTGCCGGCGTGAGGGATGACGTGACGGAGCTGGGCAAGCGGATGGGCCAAGTGGACGAGCGCGTCGAGGACCTGGCGAACCGCTTCAATGACCTAGAGGAAAAGGCCGACAATAACGCCAAGTCCCTGAACGCCATGGTTGAAGACGTCGAAGACCTCGCGAACCGCGTAAACAACCTAGAGGGAAAGGCCGACAGCAGCGTCAAGTCCCTGAACGCCATGGTGGAGGACGTCGTCGGCAGGAGACTGAAGGACTTGAAGGCCGACGCGCCGGGACGCGACACAACATCTGCGCGCGTCAAACCTCCCAAGTATGACGGCGCGTCAACGTTTGAAGTCTTCCGCCGCCAGTTCGACACAGTGGCCAGGCACAACAGATGGTCACCGGAGGAGGAGGCCACACAGTTAATAGCCAGCCTCCAGGGACGGGCCGCGGAAATCCTAAACGCGGTGCAGACAACGGCGGCGTCCAAGGACATCTGGGAGGCCCTGGAGAATCGTTTCGTGAACCACCGCTTAGCCGCAGCATACCGCAGCCAGCTAAAGGCAAGGTCGCAGCAGCCGGGGGAGACGCTGCAGGAGTTCGCCATAGCGATCGAGCAGCTGGCTAGCAAGGCCTTGGTTGACCTGCCACTGGAGTTCGTATCCCGGGAAGCCGCCTACAATTTTGTCGACGGGGTACGGGACACGGAGATTCGTCAGCGCCTAATGCTCGGCGATTATAAAACCATCCACGAGGCGCTGACAGTGGCATTAAGGGTGGAGGCGGCCAAGGTAGCATCTATCCCGACGTCGAGAACGAGGAGTGTCCGCTACGCCGGAGACAGAAGACCAGCTGAGGGACGCCGGCGAACATCTAGTGGCCTGTGTTGGGGGTGTGGACAGCCCGGACACCTGCGGAGAGACTGCCCACACCAGGAAGAGCAGCTGGAAAACGAGTAAGGCCAGGCGTGGAGAGGGGTACGTCGACGCCACTACCACCAACCCCTCGAGTGACAATACGCGCCATCAGCCTGCGGATGGATGACAACCTCATCGCGGACAGCTGGGTAAGAGGAAAGCCGTGCCGCGTGCTGGTGGACACTGGAGCAGCCGTGACCATCATCAGACCTGACGTGGCAAATGGTTTGCCGACGAGGAAGCCGAACCGACCATACGAGCTTGTGACAGCATCTGGCGACACCTTGCCTGTGGAGAAGGAGGCCCTGCTGGAGCTGAACTTGGGACGGAGTGCCGTGCGTCTGTGGGTGTTCGTCGCGAAGGTGGCTGAGGAGGTGATTCTGGGACTGGATGCCCTCAGGAGCCACGAGGCGACGTTCGACGTCGGCAGGAAGGTCCTGAGGCTCAACGGAGAAGAGGTTATACTCCGTCAACCAGAAGAGCGCCTTGGAATTGGCAGGGTCGTCTTGAGCGAAGACGTGGTTGTCCCCGCGAGGAGCGAAGTGATAGTGACGGCGCGACCGGAAGGCCAAACAGCAGGTGGGGTTCAGAGGCAGCAGGAGTACGACTTCACTTCCGAACATCCCGAGGAAAGATGTTGGTGGTACACCTGGATCGCCTGGCCTGCTACGAAGGCGCTGTTCGGGAAGACCAGCCTTGAGGAGGGAGCAGTGTCACCCTGGCGGTAGACTCGCGAAGTCGATGAAAAATGATGGCCGATCGTTACCGGAAGTGAGAGACAGTTGAATGTAGAGTTGGTAAAATAAACAGTTTAAGGTTAGCTAGCAAACTGTAATGGTGACGAATGTATTTGCTAGGAAATTAAAGTGTAGTTTTTGTGTTTCGTAACCTCGTTTTATTATTTCACGAACCCACAAAGTCACAATATAAAAAGTAAGTGACGAGTATCAATAAACCAATTACAAATAGCTTTGAGATTAATTTTGACGTCACTGTTACTAAATTCCTCCAAACACATACAGGTATAGATAGAGTCAACATGAAAAATTCAATGCCATGGCCGGGATTTGAACCACGGATCTCCTGGTTTCCGTCCAGTCGCTCTTAACCTTTGAGCTACCATAGCCAAAATGCCGTCCTGGCATTAAATTCTCCAGTTGACTCGTATATTTTCCCGGTAGACCACTAGGTTTTTTTTGTTGTAAATTAAAGCTTTATTAAAACAAAAACAAGGAGCATCGCTTCTCATATGGAAGCGGGGTTAGGTGAGGGAAAGTTCAGGTAGGATTAGGCAGATACCGCGTTGAGCACTCTGGTAATTGTCGTTTATTTGTAGCAGCATGAATCATGCTGACTGGCGAAAGTGTATAAGGCCAGGATGGCAGGCATGGCTTGCGCCCTGGTAGCCAAACTGGGAATTCGGTGGCGGAGTTAGCGGTATTTTCTAGAGGGTCCGGGCCTAGAGGGCGTTCCGGTACCGGTGCGTTGGCGTATTGCTGAGTCATTTGGTCGGGATTGGAGCTCAATGTAGATCTGGTCGAGAGACTCGTCGAGCATCTTGTGGTATTCTTCCACACGATGCATTTTGGTGTCGCAGGCGGCGGTGGGTTGAAGGTGATGGTCTAGTCTTGCTCCGATGTTGTTGATTCCGTCCTGTGTGGTGTGGTGTGATTCGATTGTCTGCTTTAGGGATTCTTCTAGTGCGGTGAGTTTGGGAACTATTGCTGCGAGATGTTTCTGTGTGTCTCGGTGGTTCTTGGCAATGGCAGTCATGATGGAATCTTGGAGCGAGGTAAGTGTTGGTGCAATGTTGCTGACCTCGGTGTGTAGGCTTTGCAGGCTGTCGGTGAGGGCGGATGCGGCGGTCGAAGTCTCAAGCGAGGTGAGGCGTCTGCTGATGTTCTGTACCTCTTCTTGAAGACTCTGTAGAATGGTCCTCAAGTCCACGCTGGGTGCGGCAGCTGGTGGTGCAGGTGTTGGATGTGTCGCCGGAGGCGTCTCTGTCGTGAGTCGGCGAGGGTAGAGAGGGCACTGCGCCTGGCCTGTGAAGTGGCCTAAGCCGTCGCAGCTGGCGCAGTATCGGCGTCGATGGCGGAGGTCATGGCTGGTGCACTGCGACGTCAGGCCCGGTGCTCCGCAATAGTGGCACCTGGGAGGTGCAGGGCAGGAGGTGGTGACGTGGCCGTAGCCGCATCGGCGACCTCTCGCATCCGACTTAAGTACTTACGATAGTAAGTCGCCACAAACGGTGAATCTCGAATACGAGAGCTCCTAGTGGTCTACCGGGAAAATATACGAGTCAAATGGAGAATTTAATGTCACAACGGCACGATGGCCATGGTAGCACAAAGGTTAAGAGCAACTGGACGGAAACCAGGAGATCCGAGGTTCAAATCCCGGCCATGGCATTGGATTTCTCATGTTGACTCTATCTCTCAAAAACCTTAGCCTATATACGGCTAGTGTGGAGAAATGATTAATTTCCATCAATTAACTAACATACAGGTATGATTTTTTTTCCCTTCGTTGATATGGCGAATACACGGCGATTCAAGGGCTTTATCGCCAAGCGTCGTCAAGAATACTTTGTAACAGCTTTTTGTCGACACCTATTCCAATACGACAATCAGTCAGGCAGGGGTGTCCCTTATCTATGGAACTGTTTGCCTTGACACTCAATCCATTACTCCAGATGCTACAAGATAGACTGAAAGGCTTAACTATAGCTTGGGAACGCCTTAAAGTAATGGCTTACGCAGATGACGTGACGGTCTTGGCCAAAGATCAGCAGGATATGGAGATTGTGACTTACAGCCGACTTTCGGGAGCTCAGCGCAACGCCCACAAATCAGAAATCCTTCCACTAGGCACCTGGGAACATCCACCAACATTGCTGCATATGAAGGTGGTTCCACAGACCACTATACTAGGGGTTATATTTACCTCTAACCTAACAGAAATGATTTCTCTTAATTGGACCCAGAGGCTCAACGCGCTACGTTTTAACTTACATGAAGATCGCTTTCGAAATCTAACGTTATTGCAACGCGTATGGTACATTCATACTTATGCCCTGAGTAAACTGTGGTATGTGGCGCAGATTTTGCCGCTCCCTAAGTAGTTCGCCCAACGTTTTGAGACTCTGCTTGGATACTTCCTGTGGGCGGGGAAAGCATATCGAGTTGCTCGCCCGCAATTGCATCTTCCCCTAAAGAAAGGTGGTTGTGGTCTAGTGGATGTTGATAACAAGTGTATGGAGCTGTTGGGAAAGAGAGGATTGTCCTCGTTACTTGGCAGTGAGTCTCCGATTGACAAGAAGTTTTGGTATGACCAGTTACATACCGTGGAGAGACCGACACGGGAATTTAATCGTTTGGTCACCAAGCTTCGTGCTCTTGAAAATTCCGGGGAGCGACTGGAGAAGTTTCTGACTACCAAGAAGCTCTATCGTCACTTGATGAAGCCAGGTATTCAACGACCTAATGTGGGAACAAAATACAGTCGTGACCGGAAATGCGTTTGGGCCAATGCAACCAACTGTAACCTTCCGTCGATATGGAGAGAAGCTGTTTACGAAGTTGTTAATGAAACGGTTCCAACTGCAGAAAAGTTGTGGCGTCACGGGAGAGTGAATTCGAAGATCTGTGACGTATGTGTGGAAGATGATACACTTGAGCATCGCTTGTACAACTGTCAGCGAGCTGACTTGATTTGGACCTCCATCCGAGACACATTACAAAAACTTCGTCCAGAAGAATACTTACGTTCGGTACCACAGCTCGTACAAGTGGAGTTTCGTTTCAAAGACACGAAATTTCATAATTTTGCAGTGTGGTTGGTTGCTGGTACACTACATTGGCTGCTGAAAGTAAGGCGAGAAGACACTGTGTTGGGAAAGCACCTACGTATATTTTTAAAGGAGCAGAGATGGAACTATATACGGAAGAAAACCTTACGTTCTCTGGAGCCATACATTTATCACTTGGAACAAATGCAGATCTAATAACCATTTAAGCAAATAGAACCCTTCATTTGTCTAACAGTACAAGCCAATAAAACAAGAAATTTTCTTACCCTGTACCCATTCCCGTATTAAATAAATTAACAAAAAAATAAAAAAAAATATTTAAAAAATATGAAAAAAGTAAGAAATAAAAAAATACAAATATTTCGCATAGTTACAGGTCATTGATAGGTTAAAATGGGTGAAGAAACTTATACCCAAGCATTAATTTTTAAAATTACAATATGTGGGATATTTTGAAAATCACCTGTAATTTAGACATAAACTGTTAATTCCCTCCGAATATAGTGTAACTAGAAAGCTGAAACTTGGTATTACTCCATTCTTGATCGATCACAAAAATAAATGTTATACGTTTGAAACAAATTTAACAAAAGCTTCAGATATTTCAATTTTCACCCTTAAGCCCCCTTCCCATAATCCATGTTTTTGTTTTTTGACTAGGTAATTACTTAACACCTTTCTGCACATTATGGTTCTTACTTAGTGAAGTGTATTTATATGTATTTTAAATATACGAGAATATATGTTATTTTAACTTGTTGTGGAGCCATTTATGAAATTTGGAATAAATGTAGAACTATTTCGTCTAGGGAACCGAAAATTAGGGAATTTGTTGCAGCATATGTTGCGATGATTGTCATTTTGTTATAGTGCATTTTGGGAGCCATTTTACTAAAATAGTGTATTTCTAAGTGCCTATGTTATCCATTTTTAATGCCTATAAATCCGCTCCCTTTAATAATTAACCAGAATTTTACCAAGATCATCGTAATGCAGGTATAACTTCGAAATCTGACAACGCCTGCTCTAAATATATGAAATATGTCTTAATACTTTTAATAACACATGAGAAATGAGAAACAAACGTTTGTTTGGTGCATTTGACTACCAAGCAATGCTACCACTGAGGAATATTTAAAGCTAATACCATATCGGTAATTGTTTTGCTCTAATATTAGTGTTTTCGTTGAAGGTCAGAGTTTTATCTTGTACTTCAGGTTATCTGATAGTGCATTAAGTATTTTACTGCGAACTCTTACGAGCAGTATTCCTTCAGGTTACCAATATCAGAAACATAACCGAGTTGTAATAACCCATTGTTGCTTAGTTATGTGTTTACGTAGTAGTTTACCAACGTGACATTCCTCCTACTGTGTCAGGCCGCGCCGTGGCTCAGTGGTTAGACCGCTTGGCTCTCACCAAGGCGGCCCGGGTTCGATCCCAGGCGACCGCAAGTGAGATTTGTGGTGGACAACACGGCGCTGGGGCGGGTTTTCTCCGGGACCTCCGGTTTCCCCCGCCAAATCATTCCACCGGTGCTCCATCTTCATCTCGTGTATTATCAGTGCCACCGCCTGCGGTGCCGTATGTAGTAAAAGCGGGCGTTAAACATTACACATTTCATTTCCTACAGTGTCAACAATAAAAGGAAAAAAAGCTCTCTGTAGGCAAAGTCACGAGATTATTGCTAATAGTTATAAGTGTATGAAGGAAGAAGCCAAACAGCTCAGAGAAAATAATAAATAAATAACAAATGAATTAATAATAATAATAATAATAATAATAATAATAATAATAATAATAATAATAATAATAATAATAATAATAATAATAATAATAATAATAATAATAATAATAATAATAATAATAATAATAATAATAATAAATGACCCCTTTTGGGATATTTATGAATATTTCCAAAAATCATGTAATATAATTTCTGAGCTATAACAAAAGTTCTTCTATGTATATTAGTATGACAGGTTGAATGCAACACACCGTTTTTTTGTTTTTACAGTTTCCTGTTGAGCGGATTGTCTCTATGGTTTACTGTGCAATGAATTTACTCCTTGGTCGTTAGATGACACTACAAGCGTCCTTCTAATCGTTGAAGAAAGTTATCAATTATTAAAGATATTTTGATACAGCCACTAAGTTGTTGCTGTTATTTTGTTTAAAATGTAGTTTAGCTTAAATATATCGAAGATTATTGGACTTTAGTCATTAATTGAGCAGTAGAGGTTTATCGACATTCAGCGTTTGGAAAAGAAAGACGTTTGAATTGTGTATATTTGGAGAATACCCAGCCATGGCATTGCATGTTTTTGTTACAATAAAATCCAGGTGTTTTGGTATGAAATAGTCTTTGGAGAATACACGTTCTGACCTGATTTTATTCGGATATGAAATACCATGTGACATTTTACCTTGTAACGTGTAAATTTCCATTGTCATTTTTCATTTCAGGATTAGACATTTCTGCCTGTTGCGTCCATCAACTATTCTATCTTCTGGGGCGTCCTACATCTCTTCTTCCACGAGGATTGCATCTTCTTACTAAAACCGGTACTTTTCTTCGTCCATTCTATTCATATTTTCTTTCCAGTTCTGTATGTTTTCTTCTATTTTATCTGTAATTTATATGCCTATTCCTAGTTCCTCTTAACTTGCCTAGTTCGTGGACAACTAAGACAGTCCGGCTGCTTTCCTTTGCTGCTTTGAGAAAGATCTTTTAGTTATGAATTTTTCATGTTGACTCTATCTTTCAAATACCTTAGCCTATACACGGCTGGTGTGAAGAAATGATTAATTTCCATCAATTAACTAAAATAATAAGAGTGCGTGCGTGAGTGTGTGTGTGTGTTATATATGTGAATAAAATCACAAAAAACATAAAATTCAAGGAAAAACTGGAGCACCTAAAAAGAAAACGAACTAACTAAAGTTGTTCTCGGTGCGCCCATAAAGGGACGCCGTAACGAGCCAACATGAAAAATTCAATGCCATGGCCGGGATTTGAGCCACAGATCTCCAGGTTTCCGTCCAGTCGCTCTAACCCATTGAGCTACCATGGCCCCCTTGCCGTCATGACATTTTCATGTCCTGGTGGGATTTGAACGTGCACTGGTGCCCATATAGTACTTGTACCCTATCAGCTGAGGCCATAATTTGCTTTGGTACACATTCACGTTCAACGCACCATTTCCAAAAAGCCTTTTTACGCCAAACTTGGATGCAATTACAGAAACTTTTCCAGGCACAAAGTACTCTCCAAAAGCGAAATGTCATTTGAACTGATGCACAAAATATTTTTCGATGCAACTAAAATAACGATTGGAAAGGTAAAAAGGCCAGAAATGGACCGAACTCAACACATACGGTTTTTTTCCCTCCCGCCAACGCGTAAACGGAAAGAAAAAAAAAACTCTAGTTGATGTAGTCTGGAGCTGGGATTGGTTCCATTACTGAAGTCCTCAGTCCTTGGTTCACTGCACAAATGTTTCATATACGTGTGGAGCCCGAAAACCAACATCATGGAGATGGAGGGGGGGGGGCCTTGCGAAGTAATGAAAGTAAAACAAGGCAGAGTGGCAGTGGAGGGAGAGGGGGCACTCTTCACTCCTGAGAGCGAAGACTCATTTCTGCCTAGCAAACGCTCTGCACTTCGCAATCTTTTTTTTTTACCCTCTCTCTAAATAAACACACACACACAGTTCTATGTGCCACGTCCAAATGTTCTTGCTTCTAAAAATATTAACATACGCACACACAGAACAGATATGTGTAAGGTCAACCTATCGGTGAAATTTACCAAATCCACATGTTTCACTTCAATTCAATTGAAATGTTAATAGAGCAGGCCGAGTTTATACACGTCATGTCTCTGCCACGTAAGGGAAGCGCGGGCAAGTCGAAAATCCTTCACAAAATCTCTCTTTGTCACGTAAATATGAAATCTTTTACTTTATATTGAAGCCTGGACATTCTAGATTATTCTATGAAGAATTTTTGTATACTTCCGTTTCTATTTTTATTCCGAGCGGAAACAATTTCTAATCGCATAGCGGACGAATCGGAATGGAATATTCAATTTGAGTACATTTGAATTGCGCGTGCAACGAGAAATGGTTACGCTGTGTATTTGTTTTTCTTACAAAATTTCAGATTTAAATATTAAAAGCAGAAGCATTATTAACAGTGAAGTATTCTTCATATTTGAGTTTGATTTATGAGTCACTATGTTTACACTCAAACTTCACATCAACTAGCTGCCTTTAGAAGTCTAATTCACCGGCTATACAACATTCCACTGAGTAAGGATGAATTTTTGAAAGAACAACAACACATAAAAGACATAGCGGTATTAAATGGATTCAACCCAGCCATCATAAGGAACATGATGAAGAGGAAAGAAAACCTGAAGATAATATCAATAAATACCACTCTCACACCACTTAAAAACACAAATTGGCAATATAGAAAATTCACCTACCATCCATGGGCTTTTAGAAAATTTGAACGAATCTTCAAAAGACTAAACTTAAAACTAGCACCCCAAAACAAATTCAGTCTGAGGAACCTGCTAAATAAACCACTGAAAAATACAATACCCAACAATTTGAAATCAGGAATTTATCAGATTAATTGTGAAACCTGCGAAAAAAGCTACATAGGAAAAACTAAGAGAAACTTGTTAACCAGGCAAAAAGAACACCAGAGGAACATTAAGTTGAAACAAACAGAAAAATCTGCAGTTTCACACCATTTTTGGACAGAAAACCACAACATTGGCCACAACATTAAACTGTTAAAATCATTAAGTACACCCATAGAATTGGATATTTGGGAAAAAATATTCATAAACAAAAACCGTGATAAAGTTATGAATTTTGAAATCCCGGCATTAAATGAAGTATTAAAACTTAGTGCCCCTAACACCAGATGGCAGAGTGATCGGAGCTCCGTAGTAGTGGAAGAAGAGGAAGGTCCATTTAGTCACCAAACAGCTGAGGATGAGATCGAATGATCTTGAAAACGTTTCAATTATACAACAAGTAAGTGAAGTTTGAGTGTAAACATAGTACTCATAAATCAAACTCAAATATTTCAGATTTAAATTTCAGGAATACCAGTTTATAAAATGTATCACATGAAATTCGTATCAAATGTGTATTATTATAGAGAAAGTATATACCTCGCTTATCATTTTATTATATTTTAGCAGTTTGATACATTCTGTTAAGCTGTATGAGCGTAGAGAATTTAACCTGAATAAACATCCAAGTTTATAACTTTTATTTATTATGTTAAGCATATAATCTGTAAAAGAGCAAACATTGGTGGAAAACGTAACTGTGTGATATAAACTCGCTTGAAAAAAATACAATATGGGAAAAATTACTTTAAATGTGTTTTGAAAGGCTATAAGCACATGCCCAAGGGCATTAAACGTAACTGGCTGAAGCTAATTTAAGCATTCCAATCTACCAAAACTAAACCTTTACTAGCGAAAAATAAAAAGGTCAATAGTTTCGTTTACTTTTCAGTTTCGTTTCATTAAATCTATAATATTCCTTTAAAAAGGTTCTATCTCGAGAAGTATCGAAGTCATATTTCGATAGTAGCGAGTATCGATAGGTCGCGGCTTGGAAAGTGTCAAGCAGGTAGCTGGGGAAGAAAGGATGTCCGATAACGTTGCACTTTAGAAGAGACACAACACCATTCCGCCCTAGACAATATTTCTGTTTACGTTTTTAGTACTTAAACGTGCGGTTCTCTGTGACGCAAAAGCCGACAACGAGAGTGTGAGATGCAGAACTTAAAAGCTCCAACCTCCCCTCAAAAGACATTTCTACCCTCTCCACATACGCCAGAGCTGGGATAAATCAAACTCGGTCGCCTACAAATAAGAGAGGCTTTAAAATTATGAAAAAAACTGAGAGAGTCGCAAAAAATGAGTCTACCAAGGAAGAGAGACCACGTTAGGACTGATGCATGGAAAAAAAAAAAAAAAAAAAAAAAAAAAAAAAAAAAAAAAAAAAACGACGTACGTTTGGTCAGAAAAATCTTTTAGCAGCAGTGCAAAAACGAATTAAACGTTACGTGAAACTTCCACAGCTAACTCATACAATCTTTTCTCACAAAAGTTCATTTTTATTTTATTTTAGTCGATATAAACCTTTGCAGAAACAATTAAATGTCACATTTTGTTGTAGTTAATGAGAGAGTTTAAGAATTTGACGCTATTAGGATTTCAAGTTGCATAAAGCTTCCATGACAATGCGAAAAAAGAACTGAGAGTCGTCAGGAGTTAAAAACGAATGACGTATGTAAATAAATTAATAATATATGACTATAAAAACTGTAAAAGGTATAAGAATTACTATTTATGATACACGATTGAAAGGAAGATTTTAGTTTGTGATTCCAGATAATCCTGAATATTTAAAGACATATAATAGATTATATGGTATTGTGTTACCTTTCTCATGGCCGTGATATACATCGGAGTTCATTTGTCTTGCGTGTTGACAACATGACTTTTAGAAAACCAAACATTTTACATAAGGGAGGTAATGGAAATAATACAACAAAAATTTGCCCCACTTGCGATATTTATTTTGAAAACTTTTTCCATATAATGGATTGTTTGTAATGGGAGAATTTTTCTTAAACTCTTCGTGTTGCAACCTTGTACTGTGTTGGTGTTAAACCGCTTTTCTTTTGTGGTTTATGCTATTCCCAAATACAGTTTGTTTTTCTAAAAATATTTTTTCTTGGATTAATATTTCAGGTTAAATCTGTGTGGAGTGCGATACTTATGGCAGATAAAGCCAGATGTTTGTAGTTGTGTCCGTATTGCTCCAAGTGGTTTAATTTCTTTCGGTTAGGAAGTAGCAGGCGGAGATATAAAACTTGGTTAAGTTGTCCTTAACTGGCGGCCAATGACGTACACATGTGGAACGAACGCCCTCTCTACGTGGAAGTGACAAACGCTGGGCTGTCGCCACACCGCAATTTTCTAATGTTCCAGCCTGCGGTCTTTTCATCCCTTTACGACGTTTTATTTGTTTTGGTAGCAACGGCGTGTGTTTATGGGCAGGCTTTTTGTGAGTGCAGACAGAAACTAAGAATTAGTGCAACGTACGTTCGTAACTGGCTCTCGCCAACATTAAATTTATGTCTGTAGCGAAGCAGCATGTGCCGCCGCCGCAAGGCAGAAATATAAACTTCCGGATTCTACTCGACAAAGTGAAAATAACACTTCATGTCCTACCTTGAAATGAAATGAAGGGAAACGTGAAACGCCTCTTCTTCTACCGTTCTAAACGTTCATACAGAAACAGTTAGTCAATTAATTAAATTATAACTTATAATAAAACTAAATATAAATATTTTGCGAGGGTGCAGGATTGCCAGTAGATTATGAGCAGAGTAAGGGCACCATATTTCGGATACCATTTTTATATTTGGGTATTCTACGAGGCGTGTCGGTAAAATAAGTTCTCCAATTTTATTTAATATAGAAAACATGTTTATTGTCAATGAATGTTACATTGGTGGAACTTGCAGCTATTTTTCAACGTAATCACCATTGCGATCGATGTACTTTTGCACGCGCTGTGACAGTTTTTGTATACCCTTGTCATCGCACTCTCCCGCCAAGTTGCGCAGGTAGCGCTCAACCACGTCGGTCTGTGTGAATTCAATTTAGGAAACAGATGATAATCACTAGGTGCCGATCACACGCCGATCTTTAAGCATTTCTTGCTCCACTTTTGCAATTGTTTCGCGGCGGGCTACTTCAGTTGCGTGTTGTGGTTTCATAATATTGTAAAATAGTCAGGAAATAGTTTTGAGAACAGTCAACATAGAATAATGAAATAATGAAACTGATTAAGGGCCTTCTAAGTGGGATAGCCACTTGTGGTGACGCATCACAAGTTGGAAATCGGTGCAGTCACACTAGCACAGACTTTTCCGTTTATTAAAATAAGATTGAGCAAGACAATGGCGGAGACTGCGGACGCCACATATCACGGGCTAAGCAAGTTATCTCTGTATCCTTACTGCGGCTTCCGCTACAGCTACTTAAGATATTACTACAAACAAAAGACGGATGTCCTAACAATGACTTATTGTTACATTTGCTGCGTGTTAAGACTCGCATTGTTTTTACTATATATTCTATTGGTAGGCGTAACTTATAGCGAAATTGATTGCTCTGAAACTTTGCGAAACGAAAAATACTTGTGGAAAGCATGAGCATTGCAAAATCTTAACACTAATAAGGAATATCTGCAAAATGGTTAATCCCACAAAAATAAAAAATAAATATTTTACATAAATCATTATAAGAAGATAAACATTTTGTCTAACTCCTACGGATTACTAGTTACACGAGGACTTTCCAAAAGAATTGCGATATACATTTTATTTGCATTGTAAGGATCTTAAACATGTGATATTTTAATAAAAATTGTTGAAGTTATATTCAAAAAATCCAAAGAATTTGTGAAAATAGTTTTCGCAAAACTTAATTGTATGTTAATCATTGTTAAGACATAAGCTAAATTTACAATTCATTTGTCAATTGGCATGGCAACAAGGATGAAGCTGGTCATTAATACTTAAGATACCACTAGGTAGGGACGTAATGGCAACATAGTGTAGCGAGCCCATTGTTGATCGAGGCGGCGAGGCGAGGCATTCAAAGGCACGGGCAGTCAGTGCGGGGATGAAAGCTCGCCGAAAAGTTCTTTGTTCTATCCGCGTATCGATTGTTTGAGAAAATTCCGGAATGTGAGTAATCTATATAAAAGGGAGCCCACTCGCCACAGGAGTCAGTTGGTGCGTGAACAGCTGTTGTGGTCGTTGACCTTGCAAGTTGTACTGTGTATGTGACGTAATTCTGGTCTGCTGTGTACGAAGTGCGTTTCTACGCAAATAAAGTGCAATTTTTGGTGTTTGTAACCTGGACATTTAATTTCACGAATCCACAAAGTCACAATAGAATAATCACACCACAAGCTCGCTCGAGATGTATATTTGTTACTTTTATCATGAAAATATGCCAATAAAACTGTCTCTCTGGTATAACTGTTAACGTTTTTATCAAAGCACCACTTTCGGGAAACTTTGTAAGGTTCAACAAACCTCTTCTCTGACTTGGCTGGTACATGCTAGATCAGCAGCAATTTCGCTCATTTTTATACAATTTTACTGGTTTCTTCGGCTACATCAACAAATAACCAAGACATGTGTTACTTTATTAACAAAAGAGTAGATAAGGAGGCTTTGCCCATATAATCTAGGAGTAGCTTTTCATTTATTTATATTTCAATTCATTACTTCTTCTTAATGTCCAATAAAATATAAGAAACAATTTTGATTTATTATTGTTTTTACGGGGATTCCGACGGCAAGGTCCTCTCTCAGCACTTGAGCTTCAACAGTCATTGCACTGCTGCATTAAACTTGCTCAACAATCAGCTTATATCACAGAGTTAACAGAACTTAATGATAAAGGGCACGTTCCTACTAAAAGCTCATTGAAATCTTTGCATCCATTTGTCGACAATGAAGGTTTACTCCGAGTAGGGGGAAGAATTGACAAGGCTGAAATTCCCTTCCAGTCAAGACATCAGCTCATCTTACCTCCTAAGCATCATCTTACCAAGCTAATTATTGAAAGTGAACATGTTAAACTTTTGCATGCTTCCAATCAGCTACTTACCTCTTCTCTTCGACAACGGTATTGGATACCGAGAATAAGGGAAACTCTTAAGTCAGTCCTACACAAGTGCTTGCCATTCTTCAAACTCAAGGCCAAGGGAGCTCAACAATTAATGGGCAATCTACCTAGCTACAGAGTGACTCCAGCGAGACCCTTCCTACGAGTTGCAGTTGATTACGCTGGTCCATTCTTCCTACGTTATGGCTCGCCTCGCAGCAAGAGTCAGGTGAAGGCCTACATAGCTATCTTTGTCTGTTTATCCACAAAGACAATTCACATTGAGTTGGTTTCAGACATGACTTGTGATGCTTTTGTTGCTGCCTTACGAAGGTTTACAGCTAGACGAGGATTGTGTAAAGAGATCCTAAGTGACAATGGCACAAATTTTGTAGGTGCTAACAACAAACTTAGAGAACTTAGACTACTTTTGCAATCTCGCAAGCACCAAGAGATTGTACAAGACTATGCTTCATCTAATGAATGCACATGGCATTTTATACCACCCAGCTCACCCCACTTTGGAGGATTACATGAGGCTGCAGTGAAATCTATGAAATATCATCTTCGTAGAGTAATGGATACACAAGTACTGACCTATGAACAATTAACCACATTACTAATTCAAATTGAGGCTTGCTTGAACTCCCGTCCATTGCTACGCCTTACTGATGATCCTTTTGATACTTCCCACCTCTCTCCAGGTCATTTCGTCATTGGAGAACCATTAACTTCCATACCATCACCTTGTTCTGACAATCTGAATCAGTTACAGAAATGGCAACAGCTCCAAGATCTTCTACAACATCTGTGGCAGCGGTGGTCAACCGACTATCTACATTCACTCCAGCAGAGGCAAAAGTGGTCCAGTTCCAGTGAAAATCTTAAGGCAGACACCATGGTCCTGCTAATGGAAGACAATTCATCTCCTCTGCATTGGGAACTTGGAATCATCACTGAGACTCATCCTGGTGGTGATGGTTTAGTGCGGGTAGCTACAGTGCGAACTTCTAAGGGTGAATATAGGCGTCCCATTGTGAAACTGTGTCCTCTGCCAGTTCAAGAACAACAGTGATATTTTTCAAAGCGTGCCTATGTTAAATTAAAAAACTGTTCAGTTTTTTTGGGCCCCAGTATGTTTGCGCCATTATCGTCATTTGTTCCGGCGGGCGCATGAATATTTCACTTGGCGCCGGTTATGCGGCCAGCTGATCACGTGACTCGCCAGCGCGCAAGAAAAGAGGCTTCTTCTTCCTTTATAGTTACAGACATATTGAGACATGTGATGTGCTTCGTTGTGTGACTGCGTGCAGCTGTTGTTGCAATGAAAGAACCGTTTTAGTTTATCTCAAATATTAAATGTATTGTTGTCTTCTTCATGATTATTCACATAAGAAATGTAGCGTGTGCAATAAATTTATCTAGTGATATGAACACAGCTCTATCGAGTACAGCCCACAAAATCAGTTTCCTTGGTTACAGCTAAAATCAAGGTGGTCCTCCGCATTAAATTAAGCACGACACGAACACAAAAAATGTTGAAAAAACTATAACTGAGTAAATCAAATTTTAAAATACAAAACATTTTCCTTCTCAGCTACTTGCCTTGAAGTAGACTAAAATCCTCCAAATAGATAAGTTGGACCCTCTTTCCTCTTCCTTCTCTCTTCTGCAGCAGTGTTCTTCAATTTCAGTTTCCTTCTGGATGTTTTAGAAGTTACTTTCGCAGAAATTGCTAAATGAAGTAAGCGTAATTGGTCCTTCCCTTGGCTAATTTTTAGAGATGCTGGTGAAATCTGTGTTCATTATGTCTGACTGCAGCTTGAGTGAGGCAGAACAATTAAAATTTATTTCACTTATGGTTTATATCACAGCAACCTGAAGTCTCTTCTTTGAAACAAATATTTCTTTTCCGCAATTATGTCATATCATGTTAAGTAAACCTTCATTTGCATTTTGTGTGTTACCCAATGTACATCTCCTTAGGATTTCATCTGATGCCAGCCTTTGGTACACAGGCATTAATTTTCTTACCACGTCAGACCTCAAATATGATCCCATTGTTGTGTTATGTTTAGGTGTTTCTTCCCATGTATCGTTTAGCCTTTTCATGATCTTAACTATGTACACAGTCAACAGAATGTCAGTTGTTTCAAAGAATGTTTTACCTATAACCTATATAACAGTTATATGCACGTTTTGATGTATAAAATATCCTTATAAATGTTAAATGGTACACTAAAACGCATCAATTATATATAAACAGTATGTAGTTTAACGACAAACACATGAAAATCACGACCAAATTAGAAACTCACACAAAAGCAAAAATATAAACTTTACTATTTGCTTTCAATGTTTGTAGCCAGTGTTTTGTTTCCATGGTGCCACATATTTTAAGAAATAACCATCATACCAACACACAAAATTCAAAGTATTTTATTAGCTCAAACAAATTAGAAACCTTCCAAAACTTTGTTAATTAAAAAAATGTTCTGTCAGTATTTTGAGTTCTGAAAATACCATCAAGTTAGATTTAATAGCAGTCTTGGAAAAGGAACCTGTAGGTATGTATAATACACTAATTTAAGTCTAAATTGGCAATAAGGATGAATATCTGTTAACTCTAAGCTCTGTGGAATACGAGTTCATTTGAGTGCATTTATCCTCCGATATGACGGAACCGATTAATGGAACTTAAAGTTAAATTAAAGGAGGTTTTTGAACGAAAATCGATTGGCAGTTGCATTAGAACGTATTTTGCTACAACTTATATTCCCCATATATGCCCATGGTACGATGGGTGGTATTTGCAACCTTAGTCGAACGTTATAGAAGCATTTATAGCTTGAAGAGCGCTGAAGAATCAATAAATACGACCTAAATCCCCCCAGTCTGCCACTTACACACTTCTCTCGGCTTAGCAAGTCGTGAATTGCTCTGTCAAGAGAGCAGGAATAATAACCAAACATAACACCAAGGTCGCACGGCATGGGCCCTGGGAAGAAGGTGCTAGTTCATGACGGGGCCCCTAACTGTGTCTTGGTCATCCACAATCTGGGGCTTCTAAAGAGACATTCCCGGGAAGGAAGCGAGCGTGAGCCAAGTGCCATGGAGTATTAATATGTTAGTGCGTTCGATTGTTTTGTTTGCTTATGAGGTTAGGCTTTATTTATGAATTTGGTTAGGTAGAGATCCATAAATACTTTTTGGTACATGAGGGACAACTTTTATTAGAAACAATAACATCATTTTTAAGAGAAGGTTGCTATTATTCAGTGGAAGAATACTTAAAACATGATCAACATATCAATGCTTCCTAAAATGATGTGCAACTTCGGAGGTGATACTTGTAATATTCAGAAAAGCTGTAAAAAATATCCTACTAAAAGTAATGTCACAGACAACAGATGAGTTTCTAAGAAGTAAAATTAAATAATAAAGTAAATATTGATTTTTTTGGTAAAAATTATGTCTCTTACAGCCTAGTTCTTAAAAATGTAATACATTAAACTATTATGTGACCTAAGTTGCATTATTCTTAATTACTATTTGTATTATTATTCTGTTAATTACTACTGCATTACTTTAATCACTATTGTATTATTTAATTACTATTGTATTATTCATAATTGTATTACTCATAAGAAATGTATTATTCATATGGGTACAAATTTGACGAAGCCATGAATATTGTATATTCCTAAGGTGAATAAAACTATCTATCTATCATTAACAAAACCAAGAGGGAAAGAACAAGAAAGGAAGGGTTTTTTTGTGTGTGTAATTTACGTCCTTTAACTTTTGTAGCAGGATTCCTCCGTTGTTGTGGGCTTCGATGCCCCAAAGTTGCGGCAACATATATAACAAGATTCGTGCTGATATCTCGTTTACCGTCGTTGGTCTTACTTCGTCCAAAATATTATGACTTGATGAAGAAGATGTTCCCCGAAGTTATCAGGAAAATCATTAATTATGCCTTGGTTAGCTTTTAATATTCTTCTGTTATATTCTTACTTACGAGCAATGAAAACTCTAAGTTACAAGGTTGGTAACGAGTGAACAAATCATTAAGAGTTGTAATTTGAATTTCTATAACAAATCAATATTTTGTTTATTTCTTTTAACATTAAATCCATTATAATTATTATCATAAAACTTTATACTGTGATCTGAATCAATGTAATACTTCAAACTGAACTAATACTTAAATATTTCCGAGCAATTTAAAAAGCGTCCGATCTCTTCTGGTTCCTAAGAGAAAGAGGAATTTTCTTTCAGTTCGTACACCAAGATTATTTAATCCTTCGTTACTATCGCTACCCATATATTACTTTTATATGATTGGCCGATTTACTGCTCGAACTCGGGACCTCTTGAACGCGAGGCAGACGTGCTACCATCTACGCCACCGAGGCGGGCAGAAGTTTCAGTAATTCAAATTGAAATATTTTACTACTACTACTACTACAGCTTCGCCACTAGGGTCCGCCATAAAGTGATTTTATAAAATAAGACCTGAAGCTTTCCTGGCGACAAATATGTCCTAGATCTTCTCGGGAAACAAGCCAGGTGAAAAGACGATTAGAAATCGACGTTTCGGTAGTGTACATCTCTCCCATCTTCATGATATTTATTAAATGTTATAACCACAAATGTATAACTGGACATAACAAAAAACAAAACACTATCAATACTCGCATTACTGAACAAAAGACTGTTTTCAGGTGAGGAGATGGCGTGACTATAGAAAATTAATTAGGTCAAAGAGACGTAACTACGTAACTTGATTATCAAGCTGTATAGCTGTGTGCTTCTTAAGTCGACAGTTTCCAAGAGAAGCTGAACTGAAATCCAGCATGTAATTTTTTATTTTATTTTAATAACATGTAATTTTACGTAAATATAAATATTTGTAACAAAAACCTTCACTTATCTTAAAAAAATGGTGTTAATGCTTCTTTCTAATGGAGATCGATTTCAAAAGCAATCGCTTGCATCTTCAGTCCATCAATAAACTTCGAAGTCAAGGATTCCGATTACCATGTTATTATGCTTTTTCAGTATTACCAAAATCTGAAAACGAACAAACCAAAAAACAGAATCAACTTCTGGTATTTCAAAATTCACTACATGATGTTTATTTTGTAAAATAAATACTTTTTCTCAAACCATTAACTCTATCGGACCATTTAATTGTTTTAATAATTTAACTTCTGGATTTATTTCATGGTTAAATGACCAAACATGATCTGCTACTTAATGTTACGAAAATGTTCTTTTATTCTGGTTTCCAAACTACGTTTTGTCCTTCCAATATAAACCTCATCACAATCTAAACAATTAAAGTGATATATATGCCAGAATTTTATTATTAGGAATGTTATTTTTTTAAAAAATGCAGTAAAGTTTTAATACTATATTTATTTTTAGGAACTAAAGTTATACCAACTTCTTTTAAAAGAATTGAAAATGTTTATTTCCCCAAGGATGGTATTTTAAAATTATAATCGTCTTTTATTTTTTAAGAGTAGAAATATCAGTAATAGTTTTTTGATAAAAAAAACCATTAGAAACAAGAATTAACACCACTTTCCTAAGATAAGTGAAGCCTTTTGTTGCAAATAGTTATATTTGTGTAATATTCATTTCTTCACTGTAGCTAGCTTCATTTTGTACGTAATATGTAATTTATTGTTGATTTTCTATACTCACGCCATCTCCTGACCTGACATTTAATTTACTGAAAACAGTCTTTTGTTCAGTGATGCGAGTATTGATAGTGTTTTGTCTTTGTTGATATTTGTGTTATATCCAGTAATACATTTGTGGTTATAACATTTATTAAAATATCCTGATGATGTGAGAGATGTACGCTTCCCAAAGTCGATTTCTAATCGTCTTTTCACCTGGCTTGTTTCCCGAGAACATCTCGAAGTGATTTTATTTGAGTTCCAAACTTTAGATTAAATTTTATTGTGTATATTCCAGAATTTTACAATTTACAACTTTTGACTACACTTATTTGTGTTTGCCTTGTTGCTACCTTGACTTACATGACACTCTGGTCTTCTGCTCTGTCAGGTAGCTCTTAACCTCCATGTATCCTTGTTACTTAATTAGTCCCATTCTTCCCGCTCATCTTCCTTTCTTATATTCTTTACATTTCTTGTCCATTTTTCTTTTATTGTCTGCAAGAACTCGCCAATACTTCTTACCTTCTTTTCCTCCTTTCCCGTTAACATTTTTATAGCTACTATCCTCTTCTCTACTTTCTCCCATTTTTCCTCCCAAACCTTTTTTCTCCATATCGCAACCTCCTCGCATTCGGTTACCTAGTGTTCTATGCTTTCTTTTCCCCACACAATTCACAAATTCCCTTTAGAACCAGAAATGTTTTAACAACACGAACTTTAGAAAACTTAGTTAATACTGTCAGTACATACAAACCATCAATAAACTTAAAATTCAATTCTTACAAGAGGTGATAGTGGGAGTTTAGCATTTCGAGTGCTTTATATATCTCATTGTCCATTTTTTATGTTGGTACGCATGCTTCTGATGTATAGTTTCATCTTCAGCTGTTTTGAATATTTCGTTAATTGTTGACAATCGAAAAGGTTATATTTTCTGAAGCGCTTTGCAAATTTTTACTTAATTCGCATTAGCCTTTGTTTGAAAAATGTTATAAAGTGCATTTGGAAATTATGACTGCGGCTTTTGGCTAATCTACAACAGCTGTTGAGTGATAGAAACGCGCGCGCGCCTGTGTGTGTGTGTGTGTGTGTGTGTGTGTGTGTGTGTGTGTGTGTGTGTGTGTGTGTGTGTGTGTGTGTGTGTGTGTGTGTTTTCAGTGTTTTCTACCCTTTCATAGTGCGTCCTACACACGGCTAGTGTGAAAGAACAATTAATTTCCATTAATTGACCTAATAGTGGTCCCAACTATAAAGCCCGGGCCTTAAAGTACTTACAGCATAGTAAGTCGTCATTAAGGTAGTTGTCTCATGTGTTTATGAGAACCCCTAGTGGTTTACTATAAAGCCCGGACCTTAAAGTACTTACAGCATAGTAAGTCGTCATTAAGGTAGTTGTCTCATGTGTTTATGAGAACTCCTAGTGGTTTACTGTAAAGCCCGGACCTTAAAGTACTTACAGCATAGTAAGTCGTCATTAAGGTAGTTGTCTCATGTGTTTATGAGAACTCCTAGTGGTTTACTATAAAGCCCGGACCTTAAAGTACTTACAGCATAGTAAGTCGTCATTAAGGTAGTTGTCTCATGTGTTTATGAGAACTCCTAGTGGTTTACTATAAAGCCCGGGCCTTAAAGTACTTACAGCATAGTAAGTCGTCGTTAAGGTAGTTGTCTCATGTGTTTATGAGAACTCCTAGTGGTTTACTATAAAGCCCGGACCTTAAAGTACTTACAGCATAGTAAGTCGTCATTAAGGTAGTTGTCTCATGTGTTTATGAGAACTCCTAGTGGTTTACTGTAAAGCCCGGACCTTAAAGTACTTACAGCATAGTAAGTCGTCATTAAGGTAGTTGTCTCATGTGTTTATGAGAACTCCTAGTGGTTTACTATAAAGCCCGGACCTTAAAGTACTTACAGCATAGTAAGTCGTCATTAAGGTAGTTGTCTCATGTGTTTATGAGAACTCCTAGTGGTTTACTATAAAGCCCGGGCCTTAAAGTACTTACAGCATAGTAAGTCGTCGTTAAGGTAGTTGTCTCATGTGTTTATGAGAACTCCTAGTGGTTTACTGTAAAGCCCGGACCTTAAAGTACTTACAGCATAGTAAGTCGTCATTAAGGTAGTTGTCTCATGTGTTTATGAGAAATCCTAGTGGTTTACTATAAAGCCCGGGTCTTAAAGTACTTACAGCATAGTAAGTCGTCATTAAGTTAGTAGTCTCATGTGTTTATGAGAACTCCTAGTGGTTTACTATAAAGCCCGGACCTTAAAGTACTTACAGCATAGTAAGTCGTCATTAAGGTAGTTGTCTCATGTGTTTATGAGAACTCCTAGTGGTTTACTGTAAAGCCCGGACCTTAAAGTACTTACAGCATAGTAAGTCGTCATTAAGGTAGTTGTCTCATGTGTTTATGAGAACTCCTAGTGGTTTACTATAAAGCCCGGGTCTTAAAGTACTTACAGCATAGTAAGTCGTCATTAAGGTAGTTGTCTCATGTGTTTATGAGAACTCCTAGTGATTTACTATAAAGCCCGGACCTTAAAGTACTTACAGCATAGTAAGCCGTCATTAAGGTAGTTGTCTCATGTGTTTATGAGAACTCCTAGTGGTTTACTATAAAGTCCGGGCCTTAAAGTACTTACAGCATAGTAAGTCGTCATTAAGGTAGTTGTCTCATGTGTTTATGAGAACTCCTAGTGGTATAATATAAAGCCCGGGCCTTAAAGTACTTACAGCATAGTAAGTCGTCATTAAGGTAGTTGTCTCATGTGTTTATGAGAACTCCTAGTGGTTTACTATAAAGCCCGGGCCTTAAACTACTTACAGCATAGTAAGTCGTCATTAAGGTAGTTGTCTCATGTGTTTATGAGAACTCCTAGTGGTTTACTATAAAGCCCGGACCTTAAAGTACTTACAGCATAGTAAGTCGTCATTAAGGTAGTTGTCTCATGTGTTTATGAGAACTCCTAGTGGTTTACTACAAAGCCCGGGCCTTAAAGTACTTACAGCACAGTAAGTCGTCATTAAGGTAGTTGTCTCATGTGTTTATGAGAACTCCTAGTGGTTTACTATAAAGCCCGGACCTTAAAGTACTTACAGCATAGTAAGTCGTCATTAAGGTAGTTGTCTCATGTGTTTATGAGAACTCCTAGTGGTTTACTGTAAAGCCCGGACCTTAAAGTACTTACAGCATAGTAAGTCGTCATTAAGGTAGTTGTCTCATGTGTTTATGAGAACTCCTAGTGGTTTACTATAAAGCCCGGACCTTAAAGTACTTACAGCATAGTAAGTCGTCATTAAGGTAGTTGTCTCATGTGTTTATGAGAACTCCTAGTGGTTTACTGTAAAGCCCGGACCTTAAAGTACTTACAGCATAGTAAGTCGTCATTAAGGTAGTTGTCTCATGTGTTTATGAGAACTCCTAGTGGTTTACTATAAAGCCCGGACCTTAAAGTACTTACTGCATAGTAAGTCGTCATTAAGGTAGTTGTCTCATGTGTTTATGAGAACTCCTAGTGGTTTACTGTAAAGCCCGGACCTTAAAGTACTTACAGCATAGTAAGTCGTCATTAAGGTAGTTGTCTCATGTGTTTATGAGAACTCCTAGTGGTTTACTATAAAGCCCGGGTCTTAAAGTACTTACAGCATAGTAAGTCGTCATTAAGGTAGTTGTCTCATGTGTTTATGAGAACTCCTAGTGGTTTACTATAATGCCCGGACCTTAAAGTACTTACAGCATAGTAAGTCGTCATTAAGGTAGTTGTCTCATGTGTTTATGAGAACTCCTAGTGGTTTACTATAAAGTCCGGGCCTTAAAGTACTTACAGCATAGTAAGTTGTCATTAAGGTAGTTGTCTCATGTGTTTATGAGAACTCCTAGTGGTATAATATAAAGCCCGGGCCTTAAAGTACTTACAGCATAGTAAGTCGTCATTAAGGTAGTTGTCTCATGTGTTTATGAGAACTCCTAGTGGTTTACTATAAAGCCCGGGCCTTAAAGTACTTACAGCATAGTAAGTCGTCATTAAGGTAGTTGTCTCATGTGTTTATGAGAACTCCTAGTGGTTTACTATAAAGCCCGGACCTTAAAGTACTTACAGCATAGTAAGTCGTCATTAAGGTAGTTGTCTCATGTGTTTATGAGAACTCCTAGTGGTTTACTACAAAGCCCGGGCCTTAAAGTACTTACAGCATAGTAAGTCGTCATTAAGGTAGTTGTCTCATGTGTTTATGAGAACTCCTAGTGGTTTACTATAAAGCCCGGACCTTAAAGTACTTACAGCATAGTAAGTCGTCATTAAGGTAGTTGTCTCATGTGTTTATGAGAACTCCTAGTGGTTTACTACAAAGCCCGGGCCTTAAAGTACTTACAGCGTAGTAAGCCGTCATTAAGGTAGTTGTCTCATGTGTTTATGAGAACTCCTAGAGGTTTACTATAAAGCCCGGGCCTTAAAGTACTTAAAGCATAGTAAGTCGTCATTAAGGTAGTTGTCTCATGTGTTTATGAGAACTCCTAGTGGTTTACTATAAAGCCCGGGCCTTAAAGTACTTACAGCATAGTAAGTCGTCATTAAGGTAGTTGTCTCATGTGTTTATGAGAACTTCTAGTGGTTTACTATAAAGCCCGGACCTTAAAGTACTTACAGCATAGTAAGTCGTCATTAAGGTAGTTGTCTCATGTGTTTATGAGAACTCCTAGTGGTTTACTACAAATCCTGGGCCTTAAAGTACTTACAGCATAGTAAGTCGTCATTAAGGTAGTTGTCTCATGTGTTTATGAGAACTCCTAGTGGTTAACTATAAAGCCCGGGCCTTAAAGTACTTACAGCATAGTAAGTCGCCATTAAGGTAGTTGTCTCATGTGTTTATGAGAACTCCTAGTGGTTTACTATAAAGCCCGGGCCTTAAAGTACTTACAGCATAGTAAGTCGCCATTAAGGTAGTTGTCTTATGTGTTTATAAGAACTTCTAGTGGTTTACTATAAAGCCCGGACCTTAAAGTACTTACAGCATAGCAAGTCGTCATTAAAGTAGTTGTCTCATGTGTTTATGAGAACTCCTAGAGGTTTACTATAAAGCCCGGACCTTAAAGTACTTACAGCATAGTAAGTCGTCATTAAGGTAGTTGTCTCATGTGTTTATGAGAACTCCTAGTGGTTTACTATAAAGCCCGGGCCTTAAAATACTTACAGCATAGTAAGTCGTCATTAAGGTAGTTGTCTCATGTGTTTATGAGAACTCCTAGCAGTTTACTATAAAGCCCGGGTCTTAAAGTACTTACAGCATAGCAAGTCGTCATTAAGGTAGTTGTCTCATTTGTTTATGAGAACTCCTAGTGGTTTACTATAAAGCCCGGGTCTTAAAGTACTTACAGCATAGCAAGTCGTCATTAAGGTAGTTGTCTCATGTGTTTATGAGAACTCCTAGTAGTTTACTATAAGGCCCGGGTCTTAAAGTACTTACAGCATAGTAAGTCGCCATTAGGGTAGTTGTCTCATGTGTTTATGAGAACTCCTAGTGGTTAACTATAAAGCCCGGGCCTTAAAGTACTTACAGCATAGCAAGTCGTCATTAAGGTAGTTGTCTCATTTGTTTATGAGAACTCCTAGTGGTTAACTATAAAGCCCGGGCCTAAAGTACTTACAGCATAGCAAGTCGTCATTAAGGTAGTTGTCTCATTTGTTTATGAGAACTCCTAGTGGTTAACTATAAAGCCCGGGCCTTAAAGTACTTACAGCATAGCAAGTCGTCATTAAGGTAGTTGTCTCATTTGTTTATGAGAACTCCTAGTGGTTAACTATAAAGCCCGGGCCTTAAAGTACTTACAGCATAGCAAGTCGTCATTAAGGTAGTTGTCTCATTTGTTTATGAGAACTCCTAGTTGTTTACTATAAAGCCCGGGCCTTAAAGTACTTACAGCATAGTAAGTCGTCATTAAGGTAGTTGTCTCACGTGTTTATGAGAACTCCTAGTGGTTTACTATAAAGCCCGGACCTTAAAGTACTTACAGCATAGTAAGTCGTCATTAAGGTAGTTGTCTCATGTGTTTATGAGAACTCCTAGTGGTTTACTATAAAGCCTGGACCTTAAAGTACTTACAGCATAGTAAGTCGTCATTAAGGTAGTTGTCTCATGTGTTTATGAGAACTCCTAGTGGTTTACTATAAAGTCCGGGCCTTAAAGTACTTACAGCATAGTAAGTCGTCATTAAGGTAGTTGTCTCATGTGTTTATGAGAACTCCTAGTGGTTTACTATAAAGCCCGGGTCTTAAAGTACTTACAGCATAGTAAGTCGTCATTAAGGTAGTTGTCTCATGTGTTTATGAGAACTCCTAGTGGTTTACTATAAAGTCCGGGCCTTAAAGTACTTACAGCATAGTAAGTCGTCATTAAGGTAGTTGTCTCATGTGTTTATGAGAACTCCTAGTGGTTTACTATAAAGTCCGGGCCTTAGAGTACTTACAGCATAGTAAGTCGTCATTAAGGTAGTTGTCTCATGTGTTTATGAGAACTCCTAGTGGTTTACTATAAAGCCCGTACCTTAAAGTACTTACAGCATAGTAAGTCGTCATTAAGGTAGTTGTCTCATGTGTTTATGAGAACTCCTAGTGGTTTACTATAAAGCCCGGACCTTAAAGTACTTACAGCATAGTAAGTCGTCATTAAGGTAGTTGTCTCATGTGTTTATGAGAACTCCTAGTGGTTTACTATAAAGCCCGGACCTTAAAGTACTTACAGCATAGTAAGTCGTCATTAAGGTAGTTGTCTCATGTGTTTATGAGAACTCCTAGTGGTTTACTATAAAGCCCGGGCCTTAAAGTACTTACAGCATAGTAAGTGGTCATTAAGGTAGTTGTCTCATGTGTTTATGAGAACTCCTAGTGGTTTACTATAAAGCCCGGGTCTTAAAGTACTTACAGCATAGTAAGTCGTCATTAAGGTAGTTGTCTCATGTGTTTATGAGAACTCCTAGTGGTTTACTATAAAGTCCGGGCCTTAAAGTACTTACAGCATAGTAAGTCGTCATTAAGGTAGTTGTCTCATGTGTTTATGAGAACTCCTAGTGGTTTACTATAAAGTCCGGGCCTTAGAGTACTTACAGCATAGTAAGTCGTCATTAAGGTAGTTGTCTCATGTGTTTATGAGAACTCCTAGTGGTTTACTATAAAGCCCGGACCTTAAAGTACTTACAGCATAGTAAGTCGTCATTAAGGTAGTTGTCTCATGTGTTTATGAGAACTCCTAGTGGTTTACTATAAAGCCCGGACCTTAAAGTACTTACAGCATAGTAAGTCGTCATTAAGGTAGTTGTCTCATGTGTTTATGAGAACTCCTAGTGGTTTACTATAAAGCCCGGACCTTAAAGTACTTACAGCATAGTAAGTCGTCATTAAGGTAGTTGTCTCATGTGTTTATGAGAACTGCTAGTGGTTTACTATAAAGTCCGGGCCTTAAAGTACGTACAGCAAAGTAAGTCGTCATTAAGGTAGTTGTCTCATGTGTTTATGAGAACTCCTAGTGGTTTACTATAAAGCCCGGGCCTTAAAGTACTTACAGCATAGTAAGTCGTCATTAAGGTAGTTGTCTCATGTGTTTATGAGAACTCCTAGTGGTTTACTATAAAGCCCGGGTCTTAAAGTGCTTACAGCATAGTAAGTCGCCATTAAGGTAGTTGTCTCATGTGTTTATGAGAACTCCTAGTGGTTTACTATAAAGCCCGGGTCTTAAAGTGCTTACAGCATAGTAAGTCGCCATTAAGGTAGTTGTCTCATGTGTTTATGAGAACTCCTAGTGGTTTACTATAAAGCCCGGGCCTTAAAGTACTTACAGCATAGTAAGTCGCCATTAAAGTAGTTGTCTCATGTGTTTATGGGAACTCCTAGTAGTTTACCGGAAAAAACACGAGTCAGTTGGAGAATTTAATGTCATGCTGGCACGTTGGCCATAGTAGTTCAATGGTTTAGATCGGCTGGACGGAAACCAGAAGATTCGTAGTTCAAATCCCGGCTATGGCATTAAATTTTTCAGTCTGGCTCTACCCCTTCAATCTATCATTGCGTTATATTTTAGTTCAAGAAACTAATTTCATCCTTCTTACGTAAACAGGCCCAGTTATTAAACGGTTATTAAATCGCAGGGCAGATTGTGATGCACCTATCGTGTTGGCACGAAACTACATTCCCGCAACCATAACAAGTGAATGTGGTCGCATGCTCGCGTGGTATCCAAGTATTTCTTTATGTAACGTTATTAGCAGGTGATTTGAGTTTCTTTATTTTGTGTGTAAGTCTGAAACGTGTTATAAATTCAAATTATTCATTGTATGAGTAATTAATATTAAGAAAAGTTTAACCCATAAATAATGAACACGGTTAATGAACTTCTGAAAACTGCCGTTTCATGGAGAGCATTAGAAGAAAGGGTTAGTATAAAAATGTTGGGGCGACTAATAACCGATCTAAAAAATTCTGTTTATATCATAAAGAAACAGGCGCATGGACTTCATTTTTCGAAAATTCTTCCCGCAGCACGCTGTTACTTTCGGCACGAGCCGCCACTGTATTTAGTGTAGTATGGTGCCCAGGTTTATTAATTTTTCAACTAAGTGATGCTAGCGCACAGCCAGAGCTGTTCTAATAATTTATTTAACTGTGTTGATACTCCATGCTTGAAGTCAATAAATATTCTAGAAATTTGGTGTTACTTTGTTGGCTGTAAAGACGTAAGAATTCTTTTTTATTTTGGAAATGTTAGTTATGTGGACAATATATGCTGTTTTAGTTTTTGTAGATATAATTGTGGGAAATGGAGTGGAATTGTGCGAGTATAGAGATAACCAATACATGACCTAGGTTGTGTGATGGCGCACTCCCAGTAGCAGCTTGAATTACTCCCTCCTCACCCACAGCATCCCTCTCCACCCCCTGCAGGAGCCTCTCAGCTCCGCTCCCAAGGCAGATGAAAATAATACGCGACTAAAAGCATATCTGTGTAACACGTAAGTGAATTTGTGTATCAAACAGTAGGCAGAGGGAGTTTGGCAGTGAAGGGGAGGGCAACCCCCCTCCCCATACAGAAAACGAGTGTGACGTGTTTTTGCCCCCGTCTTATGTATATTATATATATAGGCGAGCAAGTGTAAAGTGTACGATGGGACAATGGCAAAGCGTATCCTCAGGCGCGGCGCTGCCAACCATGTTCCCTTAAACTTCTTTAAGTCCAGGAAATGTAGAAAGGGAAACACATCCATCTCCCACGGAAAATTCATTAAAATTACTACTTAGAAGAAAGAGGATTGTGTAGAAAACAACACACAACACAAACGTTGTATAAATCAAAGTTTTCCGACGCTAACACGCGAATTAAGGGAGTCCTAGACACGAAATAGTTATTTATGGTTCAAGAGTTAAAAGGAAGATCTTATTTTGTAAGTAGATATGATTCCGAAACTGAGGTTGCAAGCCAAGACCTACGAATATAATAAAGTCCTTTTAACCTGTACATCAGGTTAGACAGTCATATATATTACAGTTTATATATAAATATATATATTATTGTCTTACCTTTCTCATGGCCGAGGTTTTTATCGAGTAGCGATGTTCATTTGTCTTGCGTGTTGACAACATGACTTTTAGAAAATCACAACATTCTACATAAGGGAGGCCGTGGAAATAATTATTTAATAGTTATTTATGATTCAAGAGTTAAAGTGAAGATCTTATAAATACGTAAAATATGAAACAAGTTACTAAAGCATTCCTTTAATTTTTAAAGTTTGATATAGATAGGTATGTATATATTTTTGCAATAAACGCTGCTTTAAAATTACTAAATTTGCAAGATAAAGCTATAAAATTTACATTAGAGACTGAAATTAATGGATTTATTCCTTTTCTAGATGTAAATACAATAAAAATAATAATAAATTAAACTTAAAAGTAACGTAATAAAAATTTAATCAATTAGTACTTTACTACTCTTTCCTAACTTACTCACCTTTTGAGAAAAACGTTGATTGTACGATTATTACAATGGGATTCACGGCCTTCTTGAATAATACGATTGTCATAATGAACCAAATTTGGCATTAATGACGTGTTGAAAACTTTTGTGCATTATGCGAAAGAAATTTCTACATTTGACACAATCGTGAACTACTGAAGTGTGTAATTTTACTGTCAGCTGTTTAAAAATATAATTTAGCTCAATATTTTCTTATGTCCTTGAAACTACTCCTTAAAGTAAACAAGATTACTGGTCTCCGTAGTAAACAGTGCAGGAGTACCAATCGGAATCTGGTAAGTCTATCATATGTAGTTCGTTTAGGCAAATGTTCCATGAATTAAAAGTCATATATTGACAAATCTTGTAAAGCGCTAGAACTTTTAAGAACGAGCCGTTACCTCAGAAGTTTGAAGGTTAGGAAATGGATCGATTTAATGAAAACAGGCCGTTGCTACGGAGACACCCATAATGAACGTATTCTCATGTAGTTGCTAGTTAGTGTAACTCTAAAACAAGAAAGGTATTCATTCAAGTTCAGAGCTTACAGAATTCAGAGCTCTAAACTTTTGAAAGTTTGAAAGGGAAAGTGTTTCTACAAATTAGCAAGTGACAAAAGCAAAAACTGTGTTTTAGAGACGAATGAAAAGCTTAACATTTGATGTAGGAACGTTGGTAGTGTACTCATTTTGTAGCTGAGACTTGTTGATAAATCATGTGGCTCTATTTCATGTTTTACCAACTTGGAGAAGTGTTTAACTGTTTGGAGTTGTGTCAGAATGAAAAGTTCAATGCCATAACCGGGATTTGAATCAAGGATCTCCCAATCTCCGTGCGGGTGCTCTAAACCACTGAGCTACTATGACCAACGTGCCGACATGACATTAAATTCTCCAACTGACTCGTATATTTCCCGGTAGACCACTAGGGGTTCTCATATGCTATGGGACACGCACCTTTTGTGATGACTTACTATGCTGTAAGTACTTAAGTCCCTGGCTTCATAGTTAAAACACTGAGCTACTATGACCAACATGCCGACATGACATTAAATTCTCCAACTGACTCGTATATTTCCCGGTAGACCACTAGGAGTTCTCATATGCTATGGGACCCGCACCTTTTGTGACGACTTACTATGCTGTAAGTACTTAAGTCCCTGGCTTCATAGTTAAACCACTGAGCTACTATGACCAACATGCCGACATGACATTAAATTCTCCAACTGACTCGTATATTTCCCGGTAGACCACTAGGGGTTCTTATATGCTATGGGACACGCACCTTTTGTGACGACTTACTATGCTGTAAGTACTTAAGTCCCTGGCTTCATAGTTAGACCATTGAGCTACTATGACCAACATGCTGACATGACATTAAATTCTCCAACTGACTCGTATATTTCCCGGTAGACCACTAGGGATTCTCATATTCTATGGGACACGCACTTTTTGTGACGACTTACTATGCAGTAAGTACTTAAGTCCCTGGCTTCATAGTTAAACCACTGAGCTACTATGACCAACATGCCGACATGAAATTAAATTCTCCAACTGACTCGTATATTTCCCGGTAGACCACTAGGGGTTCTCATATGCTATGGGACACGCACCTTTTGTGACGACTTACTATGTTGTAAGTACTTAAGTCCCTGGCTTCATAGTTAAACCACTGAGCTACTATGACCAACATGCCGACATGACATTAAATTCTCCAACTGACTCGTATATTTCCCGGTAGACCACTAGGGGTTCTCATATGCTATGGGACACGCACCTTTTGTGACGACTTACTATGCTGTAAGCACTTAAGTCCCTGGCTTCATAGTTAAACCACTGAGCTACTATGACCAACATGCCGACATGACATTAAATTCTCCAACTGACTCGTATATTTCCCGGTAGACCACTAGGGGCTCTCATATGCTATGAGACACGCACCTTTGTGGCGACTTACTATGCTGTAAGTACTTAAGTTCCAGGCTTCATAGTTAAACCACGGAGCTACTATGACCAACATGCCGACATGACATTAAATTCTCCAACTGACTCGTATATTTCCCGGTAGACCACTAGGGGTTCTCATATGCTATGAGACACGCACCTTTTGTGGCGACTTACTATGCTGTAAGTACTTAAGTTCCAGGCTTCATAGTTAAGCCACTGAGCTACTATGACCAACATGCCGACATGACATTAAATTCTCCAACTGACTCGTATATTTCCCGGTAGACCACTAGGAGTTCTCATATGCTATGTGACACGCACCTTTTGTGACGACTTACTATGCTGTAAGTACGTAAGTCCCAGACTTCATAGTTAAACCACGGAGCTACTATGACCAACATGCCTACATGACATTAAATTCTCCAACTGACTCGTATATTTCCCGGTAGACCACTAGGAGTTCTCATATGCTATGTGACACGCACCTTTTGTGGCGACTTACTATGCTGTAAGTACCTAAGTCCCAGACTTCATAGTTAAACCACGGAGCTACTATGACCAACATGCCTACATGACATTAAATTCTCCAACTGACTCGTATATTTCCCGGTAGACAACTAGGGATTCTCATATACAATGAGACACGCACCTTTTGTGACGACTTACTATACTGTAAGTATTTAAGTCCCAGGCTTCATAGTTAAACCACTGTTATTCAGGTAAATTGATGGAAATAATCATTTCTTCCACACTAGCCCTGTGTAGGCTAAGGTTTGAATGAGTAGAGCCACAGCCGGGATTTGAACCACGGATCTTCCGCTTTCCGTGCGGTTGCTGTAAACCACTGAGCTACTATGACCAACGTGCCGATATGACATTAACTTCTCCAAATCACTCATATGTTTCCTGGTAGTCGGCATGTTGGCTATAGTAGCTCAGTTGGTTAGAGCAACCGCACGGAGAGCGGGAAATGCGTGGTTCAAATCCCGGCTATGGCATGTTTCAGTCTGGTCTACTCATTCAAACCTTAGCCTACACAGGGCTAGTGTGAAAGAAATTGATTATTTGCAACTGTTTAACTGTTGTTTTCGATTGTTGTCACCTAAAGACAAACTTGGATGTGATGCAGTTCTTGCTGATTTACTGTACAGAAAGTAAAGGTAATCGAAACTGGGTATGTTTGGTGGCCAGTGACAACAGAGGGGGTTACCCTTGCGGTACATTAGCCACATAATAAAAACAATAGCACTCAGAGAGTCCCTAATCCTGTATTTATGACGACCGAATGAATCACGGCGGTGGTCGTCTTCTACTTCCGGTCACTCTCTTCCTTCCGTTAGATCGTAAACATGACAAAGGATACTTTGTGTGTCCATTGTCCGCTCTCTATGTGGCCGCATCCTTTATGTCCTGCAGTCATGCCAATAGTCCCTCTCACTATATTTCACTGGGTCTCATGTCTTCATTATTGGTATCGATTACTTCACACAGATCGCTCGCCTCAAGTCTCTGGCTCTGGAAGGTCATTGGTTTGATTCTCATAGCCGACGTTACTTTAATATGACGACACGAAAACAGAAACTAGCTACGAATAGAAGCACGTTTCATATTTTTGCATACGATAAGGAATGAGTAAACCTTCCTTGACCCTTATGAGTACATAAGGCAAGTAGCTTAGGATTACGATTTCTACGGAAGGGATTGGGAACTGCGGCCAGTTTTGGTGCCCCAAGTGGGGCATCCCCGGGAGGAAGGATGAGGCAAGAGGAGACAGAAGGCGGCTGTTCCAACGGAGTTCCCCTACTGTGATTCCGAAGTGATGCGTGCGCGAAACTCCGTAGATCGGTTCTAGAAAATTCTGCAATAATTTATGTAGCACACTGCTGGTGAAAGTGTCAGCTGGGTAGGAATGGCAACTGTTTTTTTTTTTTTTTTTTTTTTTTTGGGATTGTCAAGGACTGGAGCGTATTATGTTTCATTGTTGGATCATTTAGAACATGAGTTGACTGATAAGAGACCGAGATTGAAACGCAAAAAAGTGCTCTTTCACCAGGATAATGTACCAACATACACATCCACCTTATTCACAAGATCTAGCTCCAAATTACATCTTCCTGTACCTTACACCTTCTTCCAAAACTTCAAAATTTGACTTGGTGGTAGGAAACTTTCATGAAATGAAGAAGTGATAGTCACCTCAACGAGTATTTTGCAGACTTTGACAGAACCTACTTTTCCAACGGGATGAAATACTAACACCGCTGGACAAAATGTATAGCCATCAATGGAGACATGTCGAGAAATAAGGTGAGATGTTCTTGGTGTTTTACCAGAATTATCAAATGACTCTCCTAGTCTAAATTTAGAAATGGACTATAATAATCTTTAAAAATGTACGAGGGCTATCCAGAAAGTAGATTATGTTTTCGTCTGTTTCCGCTAGGGGCGGGGCTAGCGCGGCCATCTTGGGGTCAGAGCGTTGCGCAGCTCAGTCGGCATCTAGCCGTGCTAGTGAGAGGTTCGTGCTGTGCTCCGTTCAGATACTGTGATGGTTTGAAATGTCTGCGTTAATTGAAAATCCCGCGAGCTGCGAGGTGCGTGCAGTAATAAGGTTTCTGACTGCAAAAAACTGTAAACCGATAGAAATCTATCGGCAGCTTTGTGAAGTGTATGGGGACAACATTATCACTGAAGGTGGAGTGCGTCAGTGGGTCATCAGATTTAAAAATGGCCGAACCAATGTTCACGACGAAGATCGAAGTGGGAGACCCAGCATAGTGACTGCCGAACTTGTCGAAAAAGTCGATGCTAAAGTCCGTGAAAATCGAAGGTTCACAATAACGGAACTTTCTTTGAGTTTTCCACAAATTTCACGAAGTTTGTTGCACGAAATCATCAGCGAAAAGCTTGGTTACCACAAGTTTTGTGCAAGATGGATTCCAAAAATCTTGACAGAGGACCACAAAAATCAGCGAATGGCTGCAGCGTTGAACTTTTTGGACGTTTACCATAAGGATGGTGACTCTTTACTCGATCGCATCGTTACTGGTGACGAAACATGGGTGAAACACGTGAACTGTGAAACGAAATTGCAATCAATGCAGTGGGGGCACACAAGTTCTCCCCAAAAACCCAAGAAATGCATGCAAACAATGTCGGCAAGGAAGATGATGGCGACTGTTTTTTGGGACAGAAAAGGTGTGATTTTGGTGGACTTCCTGGAAAGAGGCACTACAATAAACTCTCAAAGGTATTGCCAAACTCTCCAAAAACTCAGAAGAGTCATTCAAAACAAGCGCAGAGGAATGTTGAGCTCTAAGATCTTGTTGATTCACGACAACGCCCGGCCCCACACGGCAAATGTCACTCGTGAAGTTCTTGAATCTTTTAAGTGGGAGTTGTTTCCTCATCCGCCGTACAGTCCCGACCTGGCACCGAGCGACTTCCACCTATTCCCAGCAATGAAGAAGTGGCTGGCTATGCAGCGTTTTGATGACGACGCACAGCTGCAAGAGGTAACGAAGTGGTTGAAGGCGCAGGCGGCCGAATTTTTCGACGAAGGAAGTTCCAAGCTCGTACATCGCTCCGATAAATGCCTTAATTTGAATGGTGACTATGTCGAAAAGTAGTATTTGAGTGTGGCTTTCATCTGTATATAATAAAATTTGTTTCCTATACTTTGTTTACTGTTTATTCCAAAACGTAATCTACTTTCTGGATAGCCCTCGTACATCAGTTCAAAATATACACAATAGTTATTAAAAATATTGGAGTGTAAGAATAATAATTGTCAACCGTCGGGTATCAGAAAACAAGATTCGGGAATATCTAAATTTATGAATAATTTTTGAGCTTAGCTTGTTCGTGTTACTCCTATGTTCCCGGGAGGATTGTAGGTTCCCAGTATGGTTCTAGCTAGGGCCTCACGGTGGAATAGAGTTTCTTTACTAGTAGTAATAATATAAGGAAAATCTAACCATGTAATTAAAGTAGTTATAGTATTTGTATGTCACCGAAAATTCGGTACCAAGATGTCCCCTCAAATACACGTTTGGTGGTCACCTTGATCCAAAACTAAATATTGTTTAAAAAGAAACTACCTGTTTGTGAACAGAATAACTGGAAAACAAAAATCCTATGTAATACCAAACTGGAGCATTAACAATTACTTTTTATGTGATTGTAACATAATAATTACTGCATTTTCCTATGTCAGCTGTGCTTCTAGATTCCACGGCGTATGGTTGTGCGCGGACGTATTCCCAATGGACACCGAGTGATATGGCTAAGGCTGTGTTTTAGGAGGCCGTGATCCACTGAGGACCACATGCTCTGAGTTGGGGTTTCTCCCTTGTCACGGGCTCTTCCTTATAACTCGTCTGTGGCCCGCATTCAGGGGGCCCGGGTTCGATCTCGCGGCCGACCTACCTTATTCATAGATATTTTCGGGGGTTTTCCCTGGACGGCAGACGAATGCTGGGTAGGTTAATTACATCCCCCAAATCTCCTGTCATCTCTCATCTGATGGACTCTTTCAGGGTAGAAGTGTCGGCGGCTGTTTCGGAGCTGCATGGCAGGATGATATGCTCCTGGTAAACAGTTCCTTCTCTGGTAGGACGATCTGCGGACTCCGGGTCAGCCTGGTGTACCGTTTCAGGACCTCGTTGGGTGAGATGCCGGTTGTACTATTCTGCCGGGTGTTTCCAACTAGTAAACTGTAGGGACACTGCCCTCCGCACTGTTGTGGTTCCTTCGGACGGCGCGCTCTGTCTCCTTTCCCCTCATCCTTCTTTCGGAGGTGCCCCAATCGGAGCTATAGGTATAATACACCAAGTTTGGACATCCGTGCGTAGCATTGTCCAGTCCAGTCCAGTCCTACTCACCGTAGGCGTGAAACAATCTTTTCACATAATTTGTTCTTATTCAGTATAAGGTCTGACATGATGACATAAAACGCTAAAATACTGAGCTTTTAGGGTTTCTTTTTCTCTTTCTTGTGAACATTTGCCTCTTGAAGATACGCGATTCCACGAAATCCAGATTTCCCTTTGACTGCTTCTCAACAACTTGGACCAGAAATTGACGTAAGCAATGTATCTTCAAGTTTCCCGCTTCTCTCTCTCTTTTTATCTCTCTGCCGTTTCTTTTATTCAAAGAGTTTTCTGTGTCCTGGTCCACCGCAGAACTCTACACAAAAGAAACAATTTCCCACTCCATTGAGAAACATTTGCAATTCCATTCCGTCAGCCTTCCCCAACGCAGTTCTCAACGTCGCTTCTGCTTGGATATCAAGACAAAAATCTAAAACAGAACAATGCATAGAAAATAAAAAGAAATTAGTTTTAAAAAATTAATTGAATTTATTGTTTTTTAAAATATTCTGCTTTAATAACAATATATTTTTGAAACAATGATGTCCTGAGGTACTTCACAAACCCCTGGAGACATCTGAGCACCATTTCATACATTTCATTCACCGTCTGATATGACTTAACGTTGGAGGAAGTAAAATTACAAAAAAAAAAAAAAAAAAAAAAAAAAAAAAAAAAAAAAAAAAAAAAACACTACTTCATCTGAGGACAAAAAGTGTTTGATGTATTTTATCTTTAATTTGTGGAAACAAGAACAAATCACAAGGTGCTAGGCCAGGGTTGTACGAGACTGATTGTCATATATGATGACATATTCATTTATTTTCAGTCCTATAGTATACACAAAGACAGTGTTACATAGACCACGTCAGTTTATAACACAAAATAATTACAATATAAAACAACACTATACACATATAGACAATTGTTCTTAAGACTGCATCAGTCATGTGATAAAGCTTACAAAATTTACCTAAATATTGATAATGTAAATCTGTACATACTATTATGTCAAAAGTCAACAATGCTTAAAATGTAATTAATTTCCATTATGGATAAGCAACTCATCTTCATTATAAAAGCAATGGTTTAAAAATACATTTTGAGCTCTTTTTTTTTAAGTATTTTTGTCTATTGCTGACTTCAGTCTGTTTGGTAATACGTTGCTTAAACTCCTGGAATTTTGATATATATTAGCAATAATCGCTTACAACACTTTTTTTCACTTTCGTACTCAGCCAACTTTATTCAACTTTTTTTTACTTTAAAGATAATATATATCACAGAGTAAAACAAAAGAAGAAAGAGAAATGTATTATCACTGTGTTCCTCTTTGTAACCTACATCGTGTCCACTAGGGGAGCCTACATTACCTTTAGGACATCCAGATGCTCAGTTGTTAGTTTTGTTATATGTGCTGTCATGATGTAAAATTATTTTTAAGACGGTTGATAGTAAAACTGGGCATTTTAGTAGTTCACGATTGTGTTCTCTTAGTTCTCAAAACCTTTTAAAAAGCCGGTAATACCAACTTTGGTCTATTGTGACAATCGCCTCATTCAAGAAGCCCGAGAATTAAATAATATAAAGCATTTCAGTATTCTCTTAAGATGAACAAGTTTATAAATTGTTTTAATATATTAATTAAATGTTTGTTACGTTATTTTCATCATTGTATAACTTCCACGGCCTCCCTTATTTAAAATGTTTGGTTTTTTAAAAGTCGTGTTGTCAACACGCAAGACAAATGAACATCGTAACCCGATGGAGGTCATGATCATTAGAAAGTTAAATAAATACCACATGCTTATATATAATATATCCATAGATATTGAGGACTGTGTATGATGTACAGGTTAAACGATTTTATTTTGTCCGTAGGCCTGGACCTGCGGCCTCGTTTCGCAATCATGCCTACTCACAAAATCAGATCCTATAACCCTTGCATTATGTATTTCTATTTAGGCGTCCTTCGCGATCTTTCTAAACATATTTATAATAAACATACATTTGTGTACAATCAGTACGTCCATATTTTAATACTATAGTAGCAATGTGACAGCCATCTTCTTATCAAAACTGTCAAATTATCAGAGTTTTGTAGACTTAGGTTATGTTCGAATTTCAGAGCTTTTCTGTACAATCAATACGTTGTTGTTTTTTATCGTTAGTCAGTTTATGACAACAAAGTCTATGTCTAACTGTTGATGTATTTGACTCATACCAATGTCCAACATGTCCGTCAATAACAACAATTCTTGGACTTAGTCCTTCACGAACTTTATCACTAAGAAACAACCGATCTCTTTTGAATTTATTGTAACAATTATAAATTGTGTTGGGGAAGTCTCTATCCAAGTAAACTATAGGGACCCTGACCTCTGTACTGTCGTGGCTTGCAGGGGAGCGAGTTCGTTGTCCTGGCCTGTCGGGGGAAGTCTCTATCCAAGTAAACTATAGGGACCCTGCCCTCTCTACTGTCGTGGCTTAAAGGGGAGCGAGTTCGTTGTCCTGGTCTGTCGGGGGAAGTCTCTATCCAAGTAAACTTTAGGGACCCTGCTCTCCGTACTGTCGTGGCTTAAAGGGGAGCGAGTTCGTTGTCCTGGCCTGTCGGGGGAAGTCTCTATCCAAGTAAACTGTAGGGACCCTACTCTCTGTACTGTCGTGGCTTGTAGGGGAGCGAGTTCGTTGTTCTGGCCTGTCGGGGGAAGTCTCTATCCAAGTAAACTGTAGGGACCCTGCTCTCTGTACTGTCTTGGCTTGTAGGGGAGCGAGTTCGTTGTCCTGGTCTGTCGGGGGAAGTCTCTATCCAAGTAAACTGTAGAGACCCTGCTCTCTGTACTGTCGTGGCTTGTAGGGGAGCGAGTTCGTTGTCCTGGCCTGTCGGGAGAAGTCTCTATCCAAGTAAACTGTAGGGACCTGCCCTCTGTACTGTCGTGGCTTAAAGGGGAGCGAGTTCGTTGGCCTGGCCTGTCGGGGGAAGTCTCTATCCAAGTAAACTGTAGGGACCCTGCTCTCTGTACTGTCGTGGCTTAAAGGGGAGCGAGTTCGTTGTCCTGGCCTGTCGGGGGAAGTCTCTATCCAAGTAAACTTTAGGGACCCTGCTCTCTGTACTGTCGTGGCTTAAAGGGGAGCGAGTTCGTTGGCCTGGCCTGTCGGGAGAAGTCTCTATCCAAGTAAACTATAGGGACCCTGACCTCTGTACTGTCGTGGCTTAAAGGGGAGCGAGTTCGTTGTCCTGGCCTGTCGGGGGAAGTCTCTATCCAAGTAAACTGTAGGGACCCTGCTCTCTGTACTGTCGTGGCTTAAAGGGGAGCGAGTTCGTTGGCCTGGCCTGTCGGGAGAAGTCTCTATCCAAGTAAACTATGGGGACCCTGACCTCTGTACTGTCGTGGCTTAAAGGGGAGCGAGTTCGTTGTCCTGGCCTGTCGGGAGAAGTCTCTATCCAAGTAAACTATAGGGACCTGCCCTCTGTACTGTCGTGGCTTAAAGGGGAGCCAGTTCGTTGTCCTGGCCTGTCGGGGGAAGTCTCTATCCAAGTAAACTGTAGGGACCCTGCTCTCTGTACTGTCGTGGCTTAAAGGGGAGCGAGTTCGTTGGCCTGGCCTGTCGGGAGAAGTCTCTATCCAAGTAAACTATAGGGACCCTGACGTCTGTACTGTCGTGGCTTAAAGGGGAGCGAGTTCGTTGGCCTGGCCTGTCGGGAGAAGTCTCTATCCAAGTAAACTATAGGGACCCTGACGTCTGTACTGTCGTGGCTTAAAGGGGAGCGAGTTCGTTGTCCTGGCCTGTCGGGGGAAGTCTCTACCCAAGTAAACTGTAGGGACCTGCCCTCTGTACTGTCGTGGCTTAAAGTGGAGCGAGTTCGTTGTCCTGGCCTGTCGGGGGAAGTCTCTATCCAAGTAAACTGTAGGGACCTGCCCTCTGTACTGTCGTGGCTTAAAGGGGAGCGAGTTCGTTGGCCTGGCCTGTCGGGGGAAGTCTCTATCCAAGTAAACTGTAGGGACCTGCCCTCTGTACTGTCGTGACTTAAAGGGGAGCGAGTTCGTTGTCCTGGCCTGTCGGGGGAAGTCTCTATCCAAGTAAACTGTAGGGACCCTGCTCTCTGTACTGTCGTGGCTTAAAGGGGAGCGAGTTCGTTGTCCTGGCCTGTCGGGGGAAGTCTCTAACCAAGTAATCTGTAGGGACCCTGCTCTCTGTACTGTCGTGGCTTAAAGGGGAGCGAGTTCGTTGTCCTGGCCTGTCGGGGGAAGTCTCTATCCAAGTAAACTGTAGGGACCCTGCTCTCTGTACTGTCGTGGCTTAAAGGGGAGCGAGTTCGTTGGCCTGGCCTGTCGGGAGAAGTCTCTATCCAAGTAAACTATAGGGACCCTACCCATTGTACTGTCGTGGCTTGTAGGGGAGCGAGTTCGTTGTCCTGGCCTGTCGGGGGAAGTCTCTATCCAAGTAAACTATAGGGACCCTGCTCTCCGTACTGTCGTGGCATGTAGGGGAGCGAGTTCGTTGTCCTGGCCTGTCGGGGGAAGTCTCTATCCAAGTAAACTGTAGGGACCCTGACCTCTGTACTGTCGTGGCTTAAAGGGGAGCGAGTTCGTTGTCCTGGCCTGTCGGGGGAAGTCTCTATCCAAGTAAACTGTAGGGACCTGCCCTCTGTACTGTCGTGGCTTAAAGGGGAGCGAGTTCGTTGACCTGGCCTGTCGGGGGAAGTCTCTATCCAAGTAAACTGTAGGGACCTGCCCTCTGTACTGTCGTGGCTTAAAGGGGAGCGAGTTCGTTGTCCTGGCCTGTCGGGAGAAGTCTCTATCCAAGTAAACTATAGGGACCCTGACCTCTGTACTGTCGTGGGTCCTTGGGTCGGCCGCCCTCTGTCTCCTCCGTCTCATCCTTCCTCCTGGAGGTGCCCAACTTGGGGGCATAGGAATAATGGGCCCAGCATGATGCCCTACGTACCAAATCCCCTCCGTGATGAGATACCAATCCCATTGTTCTCGAATGCAGTAGACCTCCAGAGAAAAATCACGAGGGCAACAAGAAGACGAAACTATTCAGACTGTTCCCTTTCCTGCCCACGCGTACAGCTCTGGCTTTGCGGCGGCTCCAATCCAATAATGCGAAAGGATTTAACCATTGGCTACAATTCCTTGCATTTGTTATAGAGTGCACTAACTCTGTTAAGCACCTAGGAGTCCAACTGAACAAAGGTTTAACTTTTCGCCAGCACATCAGGGACCTATCGGTAAGGGTACAGGGAGCAATTGCTTCTCTGTATCCAGTGCTGGGATAGAGCTCGATGCCGCTTGGCCTGAGGTTATACCTCTTCCGAGCGCTGGTAATTCCGTTGATGCTATATGCCTGCGAGATCTAGCTGGTTGGCATGGCTTCATCGTGCACAGAATAGAGGATTACTGTCTATCTATTCTGTGGGACGTTATTTTCCTACCAGGCTGCTACATGAGGCCTCAGGTTTTCCTTACGTGGAGAATGAAATTAGGCGTCGGGCATCAAAATTCTACGCTACTTTACGTAATCATAGACGCGCCCTTGTTAGATCATTGGGAGATTACGACCCCACTAGACGCCGTTTCAGGCTGTTCCGGGTACCCCGCATGGCTTGCGGGCACCTGAGATAACCCAGGAGCTAATCCTAACAGCAGCTAAAGCTGAGCTCCACATAATCTTATAAGCTGTTTGGCATCAAAATTTTTCCACCCTTAACCAATTTAAAAATTAGAACACCAGGGTGCCAGCTTTTGCATCCATTCCTTCAACCTGAGGTACAGATAATTTGTTACCTTGAAAACTAAATCCCAATCTAAAACTTACATTCCAATCTACTACAGCCCGAAAACAAAAACCTTACCTGCGGTAAAACCCTTAACGGGTGGGCACAGAGCAAAAGCCTTCTGGCTTTATACAGCCAGCCAGCACTCCGTCGATCGGTCTTGCATTTGTTAGGAGGCATTTAAATATATTACAGAAGACACAGAGTTAATTAAAACTTTCAAGGTAATGTAAAAACGTGTGCATATAAAAATAGAAACACTATATAAAAGCATTGTTGAAGGTGTACAAGTACCGAGGCCTGTAACGATGTGCAATGTTGTCGTATTCGGGCTACCTCATCGCTATTTATACAGACAATATAATTAGGAAGAAATAAATTAAATATGTGCCTATACATCATTGCAACAAAGCACAGATAAGATCTGACACAAGGCGAAAATTATTGTTTGAAATTACAACTCTTTTCACAAAATTACTTAAATTTATATTCACTGGTTCCGCACAGTCGATGTAGCCATTGTCACAAATAGACTTCAAAACGAACCTTTTGTTCGCTAATGATCGACTTACTGAAGGAAAATATACAAACAAGCAAACCAAGGTCTTTAACTGATCAAAACAAACGCCTATCAGGACAGACCATCTTAAACTGCCTTTTGTTAAACATTAACTACTGTGCAGCATGAGTTATTCTTCTTTCTTGACAACAACTTGTGGAATTTCCCATAAACTTCCTAAATGCCTGCAGTTCTACAGGGTGGCACAAAAGTCCCGCATCATAGGGACATTTCTTTTCAGGGAGACAATGTTGACTACTGAAGAACTTGTGGAATTTATTCTTCTTTGTGGAAGACATTTACAAAGAGATGTTGTAGCTGAATGTAATGAGTTGTATTCTACGATGAACCTTGTCCTTGCTAGTAGCGCTGCGTGGTATAGCCATGTCTGACCGCTCTTACACTGCTCAAGGAAATCGGTGCGAACTTCCTAGCTCTGTGTCATACAGTTACACCTGTTTTGTAGTAATGAGTTGTATTCTATGATGAACCTTGCCCTTGCTAGTAGCGCTGCGTGGTATAGCCATGTCTGACCGCTCTTACACTGCTCAAGGAAATCGGTGCGAACTTCCTAGCTCTGTGTCATACAGTTACACCTGTTTTGTAGTAATGAGTTGTATTCTATGATGAACCTTGCCCTTGCTAGTAACACTGCGTGGTATAGCCATGCCTGGCCGCTCTTACACTGCTCAAGGAAATCGGTGCGAACTTCCTAGCTCTGTGTCATACAGTTACACCTGTTTTGTAGTAATGAGTTGTATTCTATGATGAACCTTGCCCTTGCAAGTAACACTGCGTGGTATAGCCATGCCTGACCGCTCTAACACTGCTCAAGGAAATCGGTGCGAAATTCCTAGCTCTGTGTCATACAGTTACATCTGTTTTGAAGTGTTGAGTTGTATTCTACGATGAACCTTGCCCTTGCTAGTAGCGCTGCGTGGTATAGCCATGCCTGACCGCTCTTACACTGCTCAAGGAAATCGGTACGAACTTCCTAGCTCTGTGCCATACAGTTACACCTGTTTTGAAGTGTTGAGTTGTATTCTACGATGAACCTTGCCCTTGCAAGTAACACTGCGTGGTATAGCCATGCCTGACCGCTCTTACACTGCTCAAGGAAATCGGTACGAACTTCCTAGCTCTGTGCCATACAGTTACACCTGTTTTGTAGTAATGAGTTGTATTCTACGATGAACCTCGCCCTTGCTAGTAGCGCTGCGTGGTATAGCCATGACTGGCGGCTCTTACACTGCTCAAGGAAATCGGTGCGCAATTCCTAGCTCTGTGTCATACAGTTACATCTGTTTTGTAGTAATAAGTTGTATTCTACGATGAACTTTGCCCTTGCTAGTAGCGATGTGTTGTATAGCCATGCCTGTCCGCTCTTACACTGCTCAAGGAAATCGGTGCGAAATTCCTAGCTCTGTGTCATACAGTTACATCTGTTTTGAAGTGTTGAGTTGTATTCTACGATGAACCTTGCCCTTGCTAGTAGAGCTGCGTGGTATAGCCATGTCTGGCCGCTCTTACACTGCGCAAGGAAATCGGTGCGAATTTCCTAGCTCTGTGTCATGCAGTTACACCTGTTTTGTAGTAATGAGTTGTATTCTATGATGAACCTTGCCCTTGCTAGTAGCGCTGCGTTGTATAGCCATGCCTGGCCGCTCTTACACTGCTCAAGGAAATCGGTACGAACTTCCTAGCTCTGTGTCATACAGTTACACACGTTTTGTCGTAATGAGTTGTATTCTACGATGAACCTTGCCCTTGCTAGTAGCGCTGCGTGGTATAGCCATGTCTGGCCGCTGTTACACTGCCCAAGGAAATCGGTACGAACTTCCTAGCTCTGTGTCATACAGTTACATCTGTTTTGTAGTAATGAGTTGTATTCTACGATGAACCTTGTCCTTGCTAGTATGCGCTGCGTTGTACAGCCATGTCTGGTCGCTCTTACACTGCTCAAGGAAATCGGTACGCACTTCCTAGCTCTGTGTCATACAGTTACATCTGTTTTGTAGTAATGAGTTGTATTCTACGACGAACCTTGCACTTGCTAGTAGCACTGCGTGGTATAGCCATGTCTGGCCGCTCTTACACTGCTCAAGGAAATCGGTACGAACTGCCTAGCTCTGTGTCATACAGTTACATCTGTTTTGTAGTAATGAGTTGTATTCTACGACGAACCTTGTCCTTGCTAGTAGCGCTGCGTTGTATAGCCATGACTGGCCGCTCTTACACTACTCAAGGAAATCGTTTCGCACTTCCTAGCTCTGTGTCATACAGTTACACCTGTTTTGTAGTAATGAGTTGTATTCTACGACGAACCTTGTCCTTGCTAGTAGCGCTGCGTTGTATAGCCATGACTGACCGCTCTAACACTGCTCAAGGAAATCGGTACGCACTTCCTAGCTCTGTGTCATACAGTTACATCTGTTTTGTAGTAATGAGTTGTATTCTACGACGAAACTTGTCCTTGCTAGTAGCACTGCGTGGTATAGCCATGCCTGGCCGCTCTTACACTACTCAAGGAAATCGTTTCGAACTTCCTAGCTCTGTGTCATTCAGCTACACCTGTTTTGTGAATGTTGGGCCACTCTGTATATGACAGAAATCCATGTTTTCGTAATCCCTGAATACAGTAGACTTTGTGGTAGTCAAATGTTTTGAAGAAGTAATCGTTATGTGATGTCTTTGAAATTCGTTCTTTTCATATAGTCAAGAAGGGAAGGAAAGCTTTCTGGTAAAGTACAACTTTAGTTTTTAGATAAAGCTTTTCCTAGGCAAATATTTTTGCAAAGTATTTTATTCAGGAATTTTAAAAAGAAGAGCATGGGCTGTTCAATAAAGAATGATCACAACTTGTTTTTGACAAGGTACCTTCACTCATCCTCATAATTTTGATGGTCCTTCTCAAAATAGTCTCCCCTGAATGCGATGCACTTGTCCCAGCGTTTCTGCCAGTCTTCAAAGACATGCTGGAAACCATTTTTGAGAGATCCTTCAAAATCGCCTTCGCAGCCTTCACCACTGCTTCTGATGATGGATAATGCCTCCCACGAAGGCGTTTCTTCAAGTTAGGGAATAGAAAAAAGTCACATGGGGCTAAATCCGGACGATAGGGAGGGTGAGGGATGCACTTCACGTTGATTTTTGCAAGATATTTGGCAACAACATTGGCAACATGCGGCCGCGCATTATCGTGGTGCAGCATCCAGCCTGCTTCACGGAAATGTGGCACCCAATGATATATTCAGTATTGCAGGAAGTGATCTTAAGGTAATTCGTCGATCCTCTCTCACAATGGCAGCAGCAGTGTTGATGTTTTCTTCCGTAAGAGTAGTAACTGGAGCACTGTGTCCACCTTCGTTTGAAATTGATTGTCTCCCCTCTTTAAACATTTTAAACCACCTTCGAGCTCTGCTGTAGGGAAGAACAGACTCTCCATAGGCCTCCTGTAACATTGTATAGGCCTCAACTGAAGATTTGTTGAGACGAAAGCAGAATTTCAAAGCCGCATATTGTTCCTCGCGTGTTACCTCCATTACAGCGGTAGGCGATACTGAACATGTCTTAATTTGCCTGGTTCTCACAGGCGGGAACCAGGAGTACCAACAATGAAACTACTACGGCGTGTTTGTTTCACATTAGGCTAACAGAATATAATAAGACTGAATTTTTGTGCGAAAAATTATGGCCGTAAAAAAGTTATTATCATTCTTTATTGAACAGCTCTCGTATTTTCGGTATAAAGATTCTGGGTGGAGTAGAGTATTTCGTTATCCAAATACACGTAAATAATGGACATTGATAATTTGTTATTTCACACTAGCTGTGGTAGGACAAGGCTTGCAGATGTACAATCAGTGGCTAGAGCAACTGAAGAGAGACCAGGAGATCCGTGGTTTAAATCCCGGCTACGGCACTGAAACCTTTTTTCTACACGCAAACTAGAACGACAAGAATATATTTTCAACAGGGTATTAATTAACCTTAAGAAAATAACAAAGGATAGAGAAAGTCATTTAAGTGTAAGATGTTAGATTTTTGATGCGGCTTCAACTAAAGCTATCTATCCAAGTTAAACCTAAAATTGAGTGTGACATCGACCAGGAAATGCGAAACGTAAATGGCTTGTTGGAAAGCGAAATTTATGAAGTGTATTTGAAAGGGAGCGGCCAGAAGGGCTGGATCCAGTTTCAAAACAAGAGGCAAGGGTCGGACACCCTCACAAGAAAACACCGTTCAGGGGCCAGAAGTCAGTCACTAGTCGGCGGCGGCGGCGGCTTGGAGGCAGACGGGCAAATGTAGGCAGTATTTCATCCTGACACACGGCAGTGGCAGGGTGAGGTCACTGCACAGCACGAGCCTCCAACACATGCCACTCTGAACACAATACTGTAATGTACATTACAATTTTAAATGTCGTTTTTATCAGAACTTTTTAGTGTATTTATACTCGATACTTTCTTTGATTTACTAATATCGACAATATTTATCACTCTGTATGAAACACTCCTCAGCACAATACTGTAATGTACGTTACAATTTTAAATGTCGTTTTTATCAAAACTTTTTACTGTATTTATACTCGATACTTTCTTTGATTTACTAATATCGACAATATTTATCACTCTGTATGAAACACTCCTCAACACAATACTGTAATGTACAATACAATTTTAAATGTCGTTTTTATCAAAACTTTTTACTGTATTTATACTCGATACTTTCTTTGATTTACTAATATCGACAATATTTATCACTCTGTATGAAACACTCCTCAACACAATACTGTAATGTACATTACAATTTTAAATGTCGTTTTTATCAAAACTTTTTACTGTATTTATACTCGATACTTTCTTTGATTTACTAATATCGACAATATTTATCACTCTGTATGAAACACTGCTCAACACAATACTGTAATGTACATTACAATTTTAAATGTCGTTTTTATCAAAACTTTTTACTGTATTTATACTCGATACTTTCTTTGATTTACTAATATCGACAATATTTATCACTCTGTATGAAACACTCCTCAATACAATACTGTAATGTACATTACAATTTTAAATGTCGTTTTTATCAAAACTTTTTACTGTATTTATACTCCATACTTTCTTTGATTTACTAATATCGACAATATTTATCACTCTGTATGAAACACTCCTCAGCACAATACTGTAATGTACGTTACAATTTTAAATGTCGTTTTTATCAAAACTTTTTACTGTATTTATACTCGACACTTTCTTTGATTTACTAATATCGACAATATTTATCACTCTGTATGAAACACTCCTCAACACAATACTGTAATGTACATTACAATTTTAAATGTCGTTTTTATCAAAACTTTTTACTGTATTTATACTCCACACTTTCTTTGATTTACTAATATCGACAATATTTATCACTGTGTATGAAACACTCCTCAACACAATACTGTAATGTACATTACAATTTTAAATGTCGTTTTTATCAAAACTTTTTACTGTATTTATACTCCATACTTTCTTTGATTTACTAATATCGACAATATTTATCACTCTGTATGAAACACTCCTCAACACAATACTGTAATGTACATTACAATTTTAAATGTCGTTTTTATCAAAACTTTTTACTGTATTTATACTCGATACTTTCTTTGATTTACTAATATAGACAATATTTATCACTCTGTGTGAAACACTCCTTAACACAATACTGTAATGTACGTTACAATTTTAAATGTCGTTTTTATAAAAACTTTTTACTGTATTTATACTCGATACTTTCTTTGATTTACTAATATCGACAATATTTATCACTCTGTATGAAACACTGCTCAACACAATACTGTAATGTACATTACAATTTTAAATGTCGTTTTTATAAAAACTTTTTACTGTATTTATACTCGATACTTTCTTTGATTTACTAATATCGACAATATTTATCACTCTGTATGAAACACTCCTCAACACAATACTGTAATGTACATTACAATTTTAAATGTCGTTTTTATCAAAACTTTTTACTGTATTTATACTCGATACTTTCTTTGATTTACTAATATCGACAATATTTATCACTCTGTATGAAACACTCCTCAACACAATACTGTAATGTACATTACAATTTTAAATGTCGTTTTTATCAAACCTTTTTACTGTATTTATACTCCATATTTTCTTTTATTTACTAATATCGACAATATTTATCACTCTGTGTTCTAGAAGTAGTATTTTGGTATAGGAGTGACGGGGTATTTGTGCAACTGACATGAAGATGGGACGCGATGGGGAGGCGATGTTTGCGTGTAGGTGCCCGACATACGGTACAACAGTAGGGTGAGATGAGACAACGAGATAATGATGCTCGTGTCATCTGTGTACTGACCATATGTCACATCAGCTTTTAGACTCCACCAGATTAACTCTGCCCCGCAAATATACACACGACTTATGTATTCAACAAAATAGTATACTTTTAGTCAGTTGCTTGTAAAAGTGGGTCTTTTAGAAGTTCACAACTATTTTGAAAATAGGGAAATACTTTTGCTGAGTGCTTAGAAGTTTTTGACACGCCGGTAGTGCCAACCTTGGTTTCTTGAAACTATCGCTTCATTCAAGGAGGCCGTGATTAAATTATATCTACTTATATAAAATGGAGGGTCAGACGTACTATACTTACTGAATCTGTTGACATTTTAGAAGCAAGAGAGAGAGTAAAATTCGAATTGTTACCCGAAACCAATACGACATTGTATACCAGTTCGTGAACTGGAAACAACATAGACAATAATTATTCTGAAAATGTGTTTTTAGAGTTCTTTGAACAAAGAGCTAAAATATGGACACCCTCAACAAACTTTCAATGATAAAGCTGTAGTAATGTAAACAAGAAACACGACAGTATATAAATTTAAAGCATTTTTGAAACGTATGTCTGAAGGTTACCGGCTAAGAAAAAATCCAAAATTTTAACCAAAGAACAAAACGACACGTTCATCAGTACAGCACAAGGCAAGAACTACTTAATGATAAAGTTTGTTTTCATTATTAGCGTATTGGCGGCATGCCGCGGAGAAGAACTCTGCCAGATTATATTCAGTCTTGGGAACTTTATTAATAGTAACTGCTGCAAACACAAAGATCAATATCCAACTGTTATTTGTAAATACATGTATTTTTGCCACAAATATGTAACACTGTGACAAGCAAACATCCTACATCAACGTTTATTCATTAAATATAACAATCACAAGTTGGAATAAATACATCTGGAAGAAACACCTACTGTGGTTGCTCACTTCCTTCTCGGGCGACAAGCCAGGTGAAAAGATAATTAGATATCGACGCTTTGGGAGTGTGCATCTCTCCCATCATCAGGATATTTAAAAAAATATTATAAACACAAAGGTATCACTGGATATAACATCAATATAAACAAAAACTATCAAAATTCGCATTATTGAACAAAAGACTGTTTTCAATAAATTAAATGCCAGGTCAGGAGATGGCGCGAGTATAGAAAATTAATTGTGTCAAAGAAACGTATCTACTTAACTGGATTATCAAGCTGTATTGATCTTTGCTTCTTAAATCGACGGATTTCCATTTTAAGGCCGGTTTCCAAGAGGAGCTCAACTGAAATCTAGCATCACGATTAAGCGTGCTCCTTTCGGAGGAAATCGCCAAAGCCTCCTTAATTCTCCGCTCGGAGTAACTGTTGCATTTTGCCAAGATTATCGTCTCCCGAAAATTGCCACTATGGTTACTGGGAGTGGAGAATTAAGGAGGCTTTGGCGATTTCCTCTGAAAGGAGCACACTTAATCGTTATGCTAGATTTCAGTTCAGCTCCTCTTGGAAACTGGCCTTAAAAATGGAAATCCGTTGACTTAAGAAGCACAGATCAATACAGCTTGATAATCAAGTTAAGTAGTTACGTTCCTTTGACCAAATTAATGTTCTATACTCACGCCATCTCCTGACCTGACATTTAATTTACTGAAAACAGTCTTTTGTTCAATAATGCGAATTTTGACAGTGTTTTGTCTTTGCTTATAGTTGTGTTATATCCAGTATTTCATTTTTGGTTATAACATTTTATAAATATCCTGATGGTGAGAGAGATGCACACTCCCGAAACGTTGATATCTAATCACCTTTTCACCTGGCTTGTTCCCGAGAAGAAAGTCGCCAGGAAAGCTTCAGGTCTTATTTTACCTACTATGGTTGTCAAATTCTTAGAATTGGCCGATAATATTTTCTATAGTGGGCAAGTCTCCGAAGAGCATCTTCCTCCCGTTTAGCAGATTTCAGTACAATAAAACGCCATGGTGTTTGAAATTATCGCCAGTTGCCGAGAGCTATTTAGAAAATTCCATAGAGAACAAAAACAGTTTACAACACAAATTCTCCACACATTGTCAACTATTTTAAAACCAAACAATGGCCTATCATAAACCATGTAAGAATAATACAGTTCCCAATTCCTCCGCTCACGGAATAACTGTTTCAAATTGCAATAACTGTACAGTGAACACTTCATTTTTCTCAAAAGATTAGTAAGTTTAGAAAACGTTGTAATCCATTCATTAATGAAATGTTTGCTAGCTTATTTTCATCGTCTTATTGTTTCCACTGCCTCCCTTGTGTAGCATGTTGTTTCCTAAAAGTCATGTTGTCAACACTGATGTTAACAAGACAAATGGACATCGCAATACCCGATGAACATCAACACCACGAGAAAGGTAAATCAATACCATATGTTTATATCTGCCTAAGAATAGTGTATGATGAGCGGGGTAAAAGGATTTTATTTTGTTCGAAGGTCACGGTCTGCGGTCGTGTTTTGGAATCACAACTACTCACAAAATAATAACTTGCTTTTAAACCCTTGAATCATATTAACTATTATAATACGGCGTTAAAAATGTGTTTTAAGAAGATAAACATTCTTTGTATACTAAGGTTTTGTGTATTAGATAAGCAAAAGTCATAGAAATTGTGGAGTAGTTTCTTAAAAAGAAAAAATTACGTTCTCCAACATTAAGTGATATAAGATGAATTAAATGATGTTCAAATAAGTACACATCTATAGCTTATTTGAAATCTGACTTTAAATTATTTCTAATCGTCAATAAGTCACCAAATACACATTATGAAAATGGTGTAACTGATGGACTTCGCCGAATTTTCGCGTTAAGCAATGTTTACATTTCGTGTGCAACGAACGTACTGTAGGGACAAGTTGTGAGGAGCCAGGAGTTAGGGACGTGAAAACATTATGAGAGGGTAGGTTGGCATTGTGTTGCCAGAAGGTGACATGTGACGAGATGTGTGGGTTTACTCTTCAAGTGAGATTATCGCTTGACTCTATTTAACATTCTGTCAATAGACAACACTTTACGCCCATCAGTTACAGATAATCGTCCGGTCTGGTCGAGCAGGTAGTCACACCTGCACAGTCCACGCCTGATCACACAATATGTTTAACTTTACCATTCCAGCATCTGCTACCAACAAAACTTGTTACACTTTGATACAGAAATTACGTGTCAAACTATAACTTATAAAAAGTTGAATATCGCCCGGGCAATAAGGACAGTTATATGTATGGATTATTTATAAAGAGAATGTTAAAGTAGATAAAATTGAAAACGTTGGTTAAGGATAGCCCTATGCAAGGGTTGTTTGATACTTTTAAAATGTTAGTTAAAATTTAGGAAATGTTAGAGAAGTTATTGATAAACGCAAAAGGCAAATGCAGTTTAAATCGTCAAATGTATTTGGTGATCGTGAAAAATCTGGTAACTATGGAGACGAAAAGAGCTTCCGGAGACCGTAGGAGAGTTTTGTCATCGATAAAGATGTATTCCAGCAAATGATGCGCATAATTGTATTGTATTTTAGAATAAAGATTAATCTTTCATAAATAAAGGAAGTATTATTTCAGAATAAAGCTAGATAAAACATCGATCTGATATCGCAACTGAGAAATCAATCATCAGTGCAGCTAGGCCAGCAGAAGAAGATAAAAAGTAATATAATGCCAACAAATCTTTATCAAATCGTCATAACGTGAACAAATATGAATATTTATTAACACGAGGGGGTGTCGCAAAGCTTTAATTATGATCCGGTAGTTGTTATGCTAGACTGACGAAAATTTTTCAGTGTCATCATTGATGCCTCGGGACATAATGTTGCTAGTTTCAGTGATTTGAGTCTTTTTTCCAGTGAGTGCCAGAAGTGACTGAGGTGTAAGATGCAGAAAATTGAGGCTCATAGTGTGATCAAGTTCTTGAATTTGAAGGGCAAAAATGTCTGGGAATTCCATGACGAGATGACGGCTGTTAATGGAAATGTTTGTCCTCACTAATGTGAGGTTGAAAAGTAATTTTCAAACTGGTCACATATCCCTGACAGATGAGTCAAGAGCTGGTAGACCGTCAGCTGTCACAGTGAAGAAAGTTGAGTGTTTAATACTGGAAGACAAACGAGCAACTATCCAAATGATCATGAATGAGACACATCTTAGTTATGGTAGTGTGTGGACGAACTGCACATATCTATGGTGTCTGCACGGTGGGTTCCATGTTTGTTAACCCCTTTCCAAAAACAAACACGGCGTGACCCTTCAAGACAGATGTTGATACTGTTGGAACAGAATGAAGATAACTTTTTGATCCTGTGTTTTGACGTTGTAGTCGATGGGGGGCTTTTTAGACTCAAGGTATTGCCCCATGAAAGACCCCCGGAGTTTTCCATCGCTCCCAGGTAGAAGGAGGCCCGGGTCCAGGACTAATGGGAGTAGAACCTCGGACATTAACAACAGAACGTCTATTAGTATGATCCAGAGACATAAACCATGAGCATGGAATAGAAACATGACGATTCCCCCCTTCCCAAAAAGGCAAAGGTGCAAAAGTCAGCTGAGAAGGTCATGCTTTCAGTTTTCTGGAACTTTCGTGGAGTCATCCTTACAGATTATCTTGCCAAGGGTCAAACAATCACTAACAATTACTACTGCAATCTTCTGGACAAGTTACGAACAACTCTGATTAAGAAACGACGTGGTATGCTCTCCAAAGTTGTTCGTCTTCTGTCTGACAATGCACCAGCTCATTCATCTCAAGTTGCTGTTGACAAAACAAGAGAATGTGGCTTTGAGATCTTACAGCATCCGCCTTATTCGCCCGATCTCACACCAAGTGACTTTTTCTTGTTCCCGGAAATGAAGAATCCGTTCCGATTTGACAACACAGATGACGTCATGAATGAAGTGGATGAGTTGTTTAAAGCGAATTCTGCAGACTTCTACAATCAAGGTATTCAGAAGATCAAGGAACGCTGAGAAAAACGTGTAAATCTGGATGTAACTACGTAGAGAAGAACTGACAAGTACATATTAACACAAACTCTCCATCTCATGTTTAAAGTATGATATATTAAAACTCTATGACAACCTCTCGTATATTAACATTGCAATGCGTGGCCAGGGAACTTTATCATTAAAATCCAGAGTTGACAAAGCAGAAAAGCCGGTAAACATCTTTGTCGATGACTGAAGCAATAAGTGACAAACATCCATGTACTGCACTATAGCTTCATTTTTTCTCCTGCTTCATAAATGGAAGATATTTTTAATCATTCCCCTGCTCGATATAACATCTGAATCCATAATTTAAAATATAACAAATATACAATGAGTATTATTTACTGTAGTTGTCCCTCTTTCATTTCTATATAAACTATTAATATCGCCAGAGAATAATGAAGAAACAACAATGTAACCTCTGTGGCTGATAATTTTTATTTGTAATAATTTTGTGAGTCAGACCTCCACAATGTTATTCAAATATGGTTTTGAAGTTTGTGTAATGTACATTGAGAGTTCCCTGCACCCGTTTAGGGACGTCCCCCATATGCTACAAGCTTAATGCTTTTTTCTGTCCTGCAACTAGGAAGACCAGGGGCTCACGTGGCGCCCTTTGCGGATGTGACGGAAATTAATCATGTGGGATGACGATAATGAAAGCGATGAGTTTCCGTCACCGGAAGTGGAAATAATTTCCTCCCAAGAGGTCACGCTGCCAACCGCTAGACTTCCACTCTCTACGATCAATATTTTGTATTTATAATTATTGTTCTTTATAGCGCGGAGTGGCTCAAGTTTTGTACCTACCTCCTGGGCGTCTCTAGTTTGAACCTAGCCCAGGACGAAGCAAGAACTCTCTCCGGCGCGTGTACGGATGTAAACATTACGTGGTAACACAACTTCTACAGCGAGAGAAATAGTGAAATAGTTCGGTACTACATTGTCACTTATTTGATACATTCAGGTAATGAACGGAGTGAATAAATACCTTAATTCAATGTTCGAGATCTTCTCAGGAAGATCTTCTCTCTCATCATCAGGATATTTTAATAATGTTATAAACACAAATGTATAACTAGATATAAAACAAATATAAACAAAGACAAAACACTATCAATACTCGCGTCACTGAACAAAAGACTGTTTTCAGTAAATTAAATGCCAGGTCAAGAGATGGCGTGAGTATAGAAAATTAATTGGGTCAAAGAAACGTAACTACTTAACTTCATGATCAACCTGTATATATCTTGCTTTTTAAGTCGACGTATTTCCATCTGGAAAATGGAATTCGACCATCCTGGCAAAATGCAACAGTTACTGGGAGCGGAGAGTTAAGGAGGCTTTGGCCATTTTCTCCGAGAGGAGCATGCTTAATCATGATGCTGGATTTCAGTTCAGCTCCTCTTGGAAACCGGCCTTAAACATGAAATCCGTCGACTTAAGTTTATCTAGTAAATATGAGCCTATTACTTTACTGCAGTAAAAGATATGACGGCTGCGTAAAGAGTCATACGTAAACATCTGATGGCAGAGAACTTCATTATGCGTTTGCTGACGGAGTGACACAAACAGCGTGTCCCCACTTAAAGCCCGGAGGGACTATATATATTATAAATTACAAACCTGAACTAACTTTTAGAACGATTACACCACATATTTAAAATAGAAAATGAAAATACCGGAGAGGTTGATGGAAGGTGGTTCAAACTTTCAAAAACGTCTGTAAGTAAAGAAGAAGAAATGCCCACACGCATGCGGAGTTCTCTTTGCCATGAATTGTTGTCTATTGTTACACTTTTACAATATGATATCGGAACACAGATACAGGTATCACTTGAGTACTTAATGAACACATCTTGTGGTAGAGGTTCCGAATAGCCTGTTTTGTAGTTACATTTCGCAGTTCTCTAGCGTCTACTGTCTGCCCAGGACAAGAAGGCAAGCTAAAGGAAAGTGCAACGTAATCACTTTTGCTCTCTCCTCGGGGTGTATGCTCGCCTTACGAGTATGACAAGGTTGGAAGACTCGTTTAAAATACACAAGTGTTATCACATTGCTCACCTATACATAATACCTATCGTTGCAACAAACAGTAGATCTGGCAGCATGGGTACTCATATGTACTCTCATACACTCATTTCCTAGTAAACAGATCCACTAACAGATCAGATAAACAGTGCAAGCTTCTCTGCCCTTCATACCCCTCTAGCTTTCTTGTCATTGGCGTACAGTAGCATCTGTCTTGCATAAAATTCCATGGCTATGTTTCTCTTGTAGAAGCTTCTTGTAGTCTCCCGTAGCTGGCAGCAGTAGTGCGTATCACAGATCGTCTCCCTAGTAAGTTCATATGCTAGAAGTAATCTGGAATTCTGTGATACTCCAGAATTTTCTGAGGTATGCGGCTTTTACTCTATCTCTTCCAAATGCTTGTATGTCAGGTGTTAATAATAAACTAAGGCAACCGAAGCAGGGATTTTTGAAAAACCTGAAGCAGAGCAGTGGAAATTTGAACGTTTTTACTACATCTTATGAGTATATACATGAATTTGTTATATGTAACTAGAGGCCGGATTTGTAAGCGCAATCACAGGCACGAAAAATGAAATAAGCACCAAATATAAGCAAATAAAAATAAAAATTTAATCATAAGCATATTGTTTCGCGGAATTCCTACCTTATGTAAGCTTGTTACAGTCACGACGGAGGTCATCTTGAGATTTTCTTGTGTGAAACTCTACGTTTGTCAGTGAAGAATTTTTTATAGAGTGAAAGGTTACAGGTGAAAGCAGCACAGTTGTTCTTGAGTCAAGTCCTCTTCGATATACGTTTATGTACAATAAAACTTGTTAGATAATTTACGCAGTGTTCGGTAACCAGAGTTTTTGTTAATACCTTACTGACTTTCTCAAAGGCAGGACTCTACATACGAACGTAAGCGTTTCTTAAGTGTGGGAGCCCCTCGAGCTATGAGATCTTTTGGCGAACTTGGTGAGAAGACAGATTCGTGGCCCCTACAATCGACTGCCCTCCTACGGGCTGAAATATCTCTTAGGGGGCAGAGAACTCATACCTACACATTTTTTAAATATTTTATTATACATAAACAGCTAGGATAATTAGAGAACAATTTCGCTGCCATGTAACATTGAAAGTCCCACCAACAATCCTGATAAAAACTGGAAAAATAAAATGAGAATTGAAATAGAAGGGCAGGAAAACCCATTGGTATGGTTAACTACGGCAATCAAACCCGGATCTCCTGAACAGGGACCACAACTACTAGCACCTTAGTCAACCTGCTCTGTTAACGTCTTTTTAGTACTAAGATTAAGAAATGACATTTTAACCTCTAATGTAAGCGTAACTTAGATTAGGTTTCCAAAATCTGATCCCTAAGTGACGATAGTGTATTGTTTTGTTAGAACGAAGAAGTTAACTACCTGAGACAGTTGACTGTGTAATACGATTGTGTTTTGTCAGTCTAAGTGACAAATCGAGCATCTTTTACGGAAACGAGGTATGTCATTGCTCCATTTCTGGTATTTTGTTATTTTTTAACTTCGTTTAACATAGATTTATAACGAATGTACATTAAAAGTGCTCCAGAAACTTGTACAATAAGAAAACACAAACTTTCTTACCTCCATAATCCTCCTTGTTGTTATGATAGTTAATTAATCAGTGCTGGCAACGGGCAAAAATAAATACCGCTACAGCAGCGGGCGAATCATTTTTTTATTTACTTCCTCCAAAGTTAAGTCATATAGGACAATCATTGAAATGCGTGAAATGATTCTCAAATGAGCCCAGAAAAATGTTGAATATTACCATTAAATCTGTGTGGACTGGCGTTGTGGGAAAGAAGCAATTCATATATGCAAATGTGTGTAGATACATAAAGATATGAATATACAAATGTAGAAATGTGTTATTTTGTTCTCATGATTACATTATGTACTCAAATTGAATGTTACATTCCGATTTGTCTGCTTTGTCAATCCTATTGCGAGCGATTAGGATTTGTTTCCGCTCGGATTAAAAATGAAAATGGATGTATACAGAAAATTCTTAGCATTTAACATAATCTGGAATGTCCAGGCTTCAATATAAGATAAAGGCTTTCATATTTATCTCACAAATAGGTCTTTTGTGGAAGATTTTGAAAATATTGATCCGATTCACCCGCGCTTACGTTATTTCGTAACAATTCTCATGCAATATTACTTTCAAAAATGTTAATAAACTTTCAAATTTGTCTTTTATCGAGTTAAGAGAACTATAAGGTATTTTATAATCATTGGCTTTGTACAACTGGTAAACAATTTTAGACAAAATCTTGCAATTAATACATTAGATGTTTCTCTTTTACTGTTATTTATATTACAGTAGGCCATTCATGGCACTAGTGAATCAAGAGGCTTTATATCCACGAGTGGAAGGTTTGTTAATTTCCGTGAATGTGTAAATAAGTCTTGATTCACTTGTATCATTCAATGTTTTATGATACACTTACCCTATTCTTTAAAAGGGCTTCCTATGTTGTAATGAAACTACAATAAAATAGGAAAATCATTTGTTATTTTATTTTCTGGAATATATAGACCAAGGCCGGCTGGAACCTAATATCAGAAAATCGATGTTGGCTAGTTGCTTGTTTTAATATTTGGTATAGTTCGAATAACAACTTACGGTGAGATTCAGTAAAAGATTCATGCTAATGATGAAAAATAATGTTTAACACAAAATTATTGAAAGAAGAGAAGGTAATCTATACCAGACAAGGCCGCGCCGTGGCTCAGTGGTTTGACCGATTGGTTCTCACCAAGGCGGCCCGGGTTCGATCCCAGGCGACCGCAAATTGAGATTTGTGATGGACAACACGGCGCTGGGGCGGGTTTTCTCCGGGATCTCCGGTTTCCCCCGCCATCTCATTCCACCGATGTTCCATCTTCATCTCATCTATCATCAGTGTCACCGCCTGCGGCGCCGTATGTAGTAAAAGTGGGCGTTAAACACTACACACTATACCAGACAAAGTTTTGGAGGAAGCCCAGAGTGTTTTATTATATTTGATACCAAGCAAATGTAACTCTACATAACCTGAAATGTGGGCCTAGTTATTTATGTTATTCATAAAGTGCTTAAAGTGAAATTTTATCAGTTTTTATATTAAAGTGTTCAGTTAGAGGTTGATTTATGTTTTAAAAGTACAAGTTTACAAGTAAAACTTTGATGAAATGGTTTAAAAACAAGATTATTCCTTTATATTTCAACAAACAGTTGAATTAATGATTTTTTTTTTTTGTACCTGGACGCGAAAGGATGCACATCTTTGTCTCTTAAGGATTTTGGAAGTGAAACCACGAATGTGGTGAAGTGAAGGAACATAGAAAGGGTGAGGGAAATTGCCCCCTTTCTAAAAAAATATATGTGCAGTATACCACAGAAGTAGGTACATCCCACACACATGATGCTCTTTGTCCTTGTACGCTTCCTCCACCTCCTCTGGGACTTGAAACGTATTCCATGTAGCATATTGACTTTATGATGGGGCTTAACGTCATTTGTGACAGGCGGGGGGTCCCCTACATATGTACGGCATTGTGCAACCTTTGTGACTTCCATATCCTTCCTACATTACACAATTCTTAATTCTTTTTACTCCTTAACTACAAAATACACCGATGTGTAACATTCACCTAGCAACTACTCTTACGACATTTATTCTTCTATTAATCGAGATAAATTTTGGTTTTATTCCATGTTTCTTTACAGTTGCAAAGAGAATAAAACATAGTTAAAATGAAGTCGCTATATATCGGCTTTGCCCGCCTCTGTAGCGTAGATGGTAGCGTGTCTGCCTCACGTTCAAGAGGTCCCGAGTTCGAATCTCGGTCAGGGTGAGTTACCTGGATAAGGTTTTCCGGGGTTCTCCCTAATCCTTCAAGACGTATGTTGGGTAGCTCTAAGCTCCATGGACCCTGTAGTCATTTGAGGCATCATTTCGTTCATCGTCCGATATGAGTTGATGTTGGAGGACGTGGTGAGTCAAAAAGTAATGTCTCCTATTTTTTCTCTTTTAATTGCCAAGAAAATTGAATCCAATTTACATAGCCTGAAAACTACCACATTGACGATTAATTTGTCACTATTCAATATAATCTCCATCCTTTTCCACAGTTTTGGTCCACCTTTTAAGTAGGGCATGTATTCCAGTGTGGTAAAACACACGGTCTTGCTTGCTAAGCCATTGACGCACGGACGTTTTCACAGCCTCCTCATCTTCAAAATGAATCCCACGATGAGCTTCCTTTAGTGGCCCGAACAGATGGAAGTCTGATGGTGCCAAGTCAGGGCTGTAAGACTTGCCATCCCAATTTCTCAAATTCTGCAGTGTTGTAACGGCTGGTGTGTGGTCTTGCATTATCATGCAAAAGAAGAGCATCCGCCATAGTTTTTGTTGGGCGAACTCGGCGAAGACGTGCTTTCAGCTTTTTGAGAGTTCTGACGCATTGGACAGAATTTATTGTGCATCCCTGCTCCAAAAATTCAATCATAAGCACACCCTCTGCATCCCAAAACACTGTCGCCATAACTTTCCCTACCGACCGCTGAGTTTTTAAGTTTTTCTTCTTCGGTGACGTTGTGTGATGTCATTCCATTGACTGCCTCTTTGATTCAGCTTCAAAAAAATGAACCCACGTTTCGTCTCCAGTAACAATTTTTTTTCCAGAAGCTCCTCTCCCTCCAAATTGAAGCGCCGCAAGTGTTCGGAGGCTATTGTTTTCCTTGTTTCTTTTGTTTTGGGCGGCTAACATTTTTGGTAAACAACGTGAAAAAACTTTTGAGTAACCCAGTTGTTTAATGATCGTCATCACACTGCCTTTATTGAGGGAGGTAATTCAACACAATTCACCTATTGTTACCCGGCGATCACCACGAATGATGGCATCGACTCGCTGAATGTTGCATGGAGTCACTGCCGCTTCGCTTTTCATCTGTCAATGGTGTTTGCCCTTCAGCTTCGTTACAGCGACGAACCCATCGTCTAACAGTGCTGACATCCACCGTTGCATCACCATACACGTCTTTTAGCCTTTCGTGAATGCGAATTGACGTTTCACCTTCCGCAGTCAAAAGTTCAATCACAGAACGCTGTCTAATACGAATGTCGATGTCAGCCATTTTTCAAGAGGATGCAATGCTGCCACCTGTTGACTTAGGAAGTTACTACTGCAGGGGATTGGAGAAAAGGTTTGAGGAATTGCGCCAAATTCAAAGTTTTCACATAACTTAGTTATTTAAGGAAAATAAATAGGAGGCATTACTTTTTGACCGTACAATAGCCATAGCCTTGCATCTAGAGCTGTGTGTTTTGGATCATTATCTTGTGTGAAAATATAATCCACAGAAAGACCCATATTATTCACACTTTTGGACAGATGTGTTTTTAGGATGTTTATATAAACCTTATTGCTCATACTTCCATCAATAAAACACAAATCCCCCACACCATGTACACTCATGCAGCCCCAGACAAGCACTAAACCACCTCCATGTTTAACTGAAGCTGTTATAGTTTTCTCCTCAAGCTCACAATGGTATTTTCTCCACACTATTACTCGCCCTTTTGACTTAAAGAGCTCAAATTGACTCTCGTCAGTAAATACAACCTTCTTCAAGAAATCAAACCCATCGTATTTATGTTCTTTTGCAAAAGCAACTCACCTCTTTCTATTGATTTTACTGATGTATGGTTTTGTACGGGCAGTTCAGCCTCCTTACTCAGCTTCATAAAGCACGTTTCTTATAGTTTGTGCTGAAACAGACTTTCCTGTGTATGTTTGAACTGCAATAGCAAGTTTTGCAACACTTAGTTTAGAATTTTTCTTTACTTCTTTAAGTAACTGTCGTTTCTCCATCTGTGATAGAACTGCAGGACGACCACTTCTTGATTGATTTTCGTAAGTTTTGTTTTAATCAAATCCGTATATAATAGTCTTCCCTGTACTAGTAAGTCTTCCAATGGTTTCTCCAATTTCTTGAATAGATTTTCCTTTTTTCAGTAACCCGATGCAAATTTCTTTCTCTTCTTTTGTAGTTTCACGAAGTTTTCGACCCATATTACTTAAATAGCAGTCAAAGGCTTTGAAAACAGAGATGGAACTGTCAACGACAGTGGATGAAATAAAGCTGCATAAGAAAAGGGAAGGCGTGTATATCAGCAAGTCACCATAACCGCGATCTTGTTTACTAGACAAGATTTTAAATAACGTGGAGCTGTTCACTAATTAAGCAACATATGAATCCAAATTCTGTTTTATTTTTAAATTTAGATATCAGCCGATGTAAGGAAATACGAGGGCTGTTCAATAAGGAATGATCATTATTTATTTACGGTCATAATTTTTCGCACTAAAATTCAAACTTATTATATTCTATTAGCCTAATGTGAAACAAACACGCCGTAGTAGCTTCATTGTTCTTACTCCTGGTTCCCACCTGTGAGAACCAGGCAAGTTCAGTATCGCCTACCGCTGTAATGGAGGTAACACGCGAGGAACAATATGCGGCTTTGAAATTCTGCTTTCGTCTCAACAAATCTTCAGTTGAGGTCTATACAATGTTACAGGAGGCCTATGGAGAGTCTGTTCTTCCCTACAGCACAGCTCGAAGGTGATTTAAAATGTTTAAAGAGGGGAGACAATCAATTTCAAAGGAAGGTGGACCCGGTGCTCCAGTTACTACTCTTACGGAAGAAAACATCAACACTGCTGCTGCCATTGTGAGAGAGGATCGACGAATTACCTTAAGATCACTTTCTGAAATACTGAACATTTCATTGGGTGGCACCCACACGTTGGTGACAGAAACATTACATATGAGACGTGTTTGTGCGCGATGGGTTCCAAGACTGTTGATTCCCGAACAAAAGGACATTCCCATACAAGTCTGCATGCAGTTAAAGTTGATGTTAGAGGAAGATCTGGAGTTTCTTTCAAACGTAATCACTGCTGATGAAACTTGGCTACATCATTTTTGATCCTGAGAGCAAACAGCAAAGCTCAGTCTGGAAATCTCCTTCATCACCAACCCCCAAAAAAGCGAAAGTGGTTGCTTCTGTTGGGAAAGTTATGGTCATCTCATTCTTTAGGGTCGCGCCGTGGCTCAGTGGTTAATGGTTCTCACCAAGGCAGCCCGGGTTCGATCCGAGGTGACCGCAAAGTGAGATTTCTGGTGGACAACACGGCGCTGGGGCGGGTTTTCTCCGGGATCTCCGGTTTCCCCCGCCATCTCATTCCACCGGTGCTTCATCTTCATCTCATGTATCATCAGTTTCATCGCCTGCGGTGCCGTATGTAGTAAATGCGGGCGTTAAACACTACACTTTTCACATTTCATGTCATTCTTTGATATTCATGGAATGGTTTATCAGCATGTTGTACCTGTACACACATCAGTAACTGGATAATACTACAGGGATGTCCTGAAAACATTGCAAGTCCATATCAGGCACAAAAGAACACATTTCCGTGAAGCAGGCTGGATGCTACACCATGATTATGTACGGCGGCATATTGCCAATGTTGTTGCTGAATCTCTTGCAAAAATCAACGTGAAGGGCATCCCTCACCCTCCCTATAGTCCGGATTTAGCCCCATGTGACTTTTTTCTATTTCATAACTTGAAGAAACGTCTTCGTGGGAGACATTATCCATCACCAGAAGCAGTGGTGAAGGCTGCGGAGGAGATTTTGAAGGATCTCTCAAAAATGGTTTCCAGCATGTCTTTGAAGACTGACAGAAACGCTGGGACAAGTACATCGCATTCAGGGGAGACTGTTTTGAGAAGGATCATCCAAATTCAAATTATGAGGATAGTAAAGGTACGTTATCAAAAACAAATCAAAAAAAGTTTGTGATCATTGTTTATTAATCAGCCCTCGTAGCCATTGTTCGTTTGTTATTCATATTTTTCTGATTGTGCGTGTTATATTCTATGTGCTATGAATAGGGATACCTTTCTGTATATAGCAGGTAGTTGGGTTCTAACAATGCCAACGAACATCAACAAATATTACCACAGAAAACTATGAAAATTTATTTCAGATCCTTTTGGAAATATAAACTTGTTAAATGCCACTACTTCCGGTGGAATACATCGCAGAAGAAAGCCTCGATCTGCTTTGTTATAGCAGAATACAAACAACAGTTTTATTTTTCCTTCGTCACACATTTAGAATGCCTATTGTCATTTAGGAAAAGCGCTTAATACTGATGATGAATAATTCATCGTGAAACAAGCCATACATGCACCCTTTCTGTGGCTTTCCAAACCGCACACAAATATTACGTCATTTAGCAATAATGTCAACTAAATAATTTATGAATCACATGCATGATTTAATCGATGAAAGTTAATTTCATCTGACCATTTAGAATGGACTTGAGATTCTTTTTTATCATATCTACATCGACAAACTATTTCAGGTGAGTTCTGAACTGTTTGAGGATGTAGAATTAGAGTAGTGCTTGTGGCAAATTGGGTGAATATCTATAAAAATTCAATGTTTGCAATACTTGATTTGTAAGTTAATGTTTGTTAACACGTTGCCATCGTAACAGGAAAGAAAGAGATTTCTTATAAAGCGCATACATTACTTTATTTTTTCTTCACTACATCTTGAGGTGATCATTGTAACTTAGAATAATCGCAGTATAAGCTCGTTGGAGACAGAAGTGTTCGAATAATATAACATGTAACATTGCACGTACTATAAATACTGTAATATTTATTTGGCAGCGTTGAATTGTTAAACATGTAAACATTAATCTTTTGTGTCTAGGAAACAATATTTAAAATAACAGTTTGCACGTATTTATTACACAATCTGTACTGTATTTATTCTATTGTCCCTCTTATTGGAGAACATAAGTATTCGAACGTACCCAATTTAACAGAGAGAAAGGTACCCTACGCGCCCCTACCACATAGCAGTTGTGTTTATGCTCTGCCTCGAGACAGTGTGCTCGAAGTTATTCACATCGGTCTTGCCCAAGTTGGATATCGCTCAGTACCGTGCTCTTAGATTTTGCCTGGGTGCTATGCTTTCTACACCGACGAATGCACTTTTGGTTGAGGCCCAGGCACCACTATTGGAGATCCGTCGACACCTCTTAACCCAGCGCTTTCTATTGCAAGTTTTCTCCGTGGACGCCCACCCAGTATTGCGGACGTTGTAGTATCTTGCTGTTAATTATCTCAACGCAGATTTTCCAGCTGTACGACGATTGCCCTTACTCTTACTGGGTTTTCGGTATCCATACCACGCTTTTCCCTTAATTTTAAAAAGTCCCTCTCTTCCGGGGTTTCAATATCCATATGACTTACACTTCTTGAATGTTTCGGTGCATTATCTTCCTGATCACATCATTCGGAGCCCTGACGTGAACGTCACCCTCTCTCATTTCTTGCAGATTACATGGCCAGATTTCACCACGATTTACACCGACGGTTCTAAATCTGCTGATGGAGTAGGTTATGCATACGTCTGTCCTTCTACTAATGCCCTGGCTCGATACCGCCTACCTATGGAGGCTTCCAGCTACACTGCGGAGGTTCTGGCCATTCGTGACGCTTTGCAATATGGGATTTCTCAGGGCTTCCCCAAACTGCTGATCTTAACCGATGCGCAGAGTGTGCTGCAGAGACTCTCATCTCCCCGCTGGACGAGAGATATGCACTGTTATCTTTACGAGATACTGACGTTGGTGAACAACGCTACCATAGCTGGACATCAAATTCACTTCCTTTGGATCAGAGGCCATGTCGGAATTCGATACAATGAAGTCGCCGATCGCCTGGCAAAAGAGGGACTCACCCAAGGCACCTTTCAAGGCCTCCAACTGACCTACACGGATTTCTTCCCGGTCCTTCATCGTGACGCCTATTGTCGCTGGAATGACGCCTGGATTCGTTCGCAGTCCATCAAAGGCAAACCCTACGCCGCCGTTCAGACGCATCTATCCACGACCCCTTGGTTCTCCAGCTTCAGGATTGCACGTCGACATCTCACCTCCATCATTAGAATGCGACTTGGACATGGATGTTACCCTGCGCATCCACACCGACTACGTCTCATCGATTCCCCTGTATGTCCTGATGACCCAGGCGAAACCGCTGACCTCAATCATCTCCTGTTCAGTTGCTTTCGCTACCGAGCCCACCGTTCTTCCTTCCTCCGCCGCCTACTTCAGCAGTCTGTTCCATTTCCCGCTAGCGTCAACACCATATTACAGTTATGCCACAAACCTGTATACCAAGCTCTTCTACAATTTCTTAAAGAAAGTGATCTACAGATCTAGTCTCCTCCCATCCTCTTAACCTTCCTTACATTATTTTTCTTATTTTTCCCTACGATGGCCATATGGGATTTTACCGAAGGCCAAAAAAAAAAAAAAAAAAAAAGAAGAAGAAGAAGTTATTCAGCCGATTGTGAACTCACAGGTAATATGGAACCTAAAGGTAAGGAGACAACGGTGGCAGAGAGGAATATCGTGATAAATATGTAAAAGTAAAACAAATCTCTCTCTGATATTGACAAAACCATTAACAGAAGCAAAACTACAGTGTTATACATAATTCACTGCTTGAAGCACACAAATACTGTTGTAAATAAACCTAGAAATGGCGCTCCTTCTAAACTCACCATCAGAGACAGAAGGCAAATAATAAAAATGGTGAAGCAGAATCTGAGAACCAATGCATCTGAGATTAGAAGATGCCTTGAGCAATATTCTGGCACTGTGGTACACACCAGAACAATTGAACGGGTTTTAAATAGTACTGGGTAGAATGCCCGCATTCCTAGGAAGAAACAATATGTTAATAAGGTAAATAAGAAAAAGCGTATAGAATTTGCTAAACAGTATGTGGTGAAACCAACAGAATTCTTGGATAAGAGCAAATTCTGCTTATACAAGAGTGATGGACGTCTTAAAGTGTGGTGCCTGCCAAATACAGAATGGGACCTAAGAACATTGTAGCTACAGTGAAACATAGTGACAGTAATGTGATGTTATGGGGCTGTATAGCTTCATCTGGCTTTGGGGAACTGGCGTTCATAGATGGGATCATGGACAAATTTGAATACAAGAGGATTCTTGAAAACAATCTAAAAAAGAGTGCAGAGAAGCTGGGATTAGGGCATGATTATTACTTCCAGCAGGGCAATAATCCGAAGTATACTGCTGAAATTGTAAGGCTTTGGATCGTGTACAACACTCCTCACACTTTGCAGACATCGCCCCAATCTCCAGATTTAAATCCTATAGAGAACATCTGGAAGGAACTCGAGGAGCGTGTGAGGAGGCACCACATCAGAAGCAAGGACCATCTAAAAGAACTTCTTCAAACAGAGTGGAGAAATATGGACTCTGCAGTGACTAAACGATTATCAGCAGTAATTCAAAGAAAGGGGATGATAACTAAATACTAGCTGTTCTCTGTTCGAATACTTATGTCCAGATGTAAAGTAACCATTTTATTTCTCCTTGTAGTGCAAATTAGTTTCAGTTGCTATTTATGAGTTTATATGTTTAATGGAAGACTCATGTTTATTTTGTACCAGTTGTATTTACATATGCTTACTCTGCGTAGCTTTAAAATAATGTAAGTAATAACTATGTTTATGTTCGATACTTATGTCGGCCTATGTATATCACGAACCTGACAGAATAGTTAAATATATTCTAAACCTTAAGTTTGACATTTAAAATACAATTACTAGTTGATATTCGCATATTACCATCATTGCAATTAGAAATCAATAACTTACAAAATAATATTCACATGTGCAGGTCTAAAACTAAAACTATTCAATCTCTTTTGTAGAAAACTACTTGACTCGGCTAACTTCGTACCCCAATAAAAGTTGTCTCAACTTATCTATACAAATTAAGATTAAGATTTGTTAGTTTTCTATTCTATAATTGGGGTGAAGTTTAAATTCAACAGATAAAATTACGTTAATCAAATTGTAGCGGATATTTTATGTTGTTCTTGTGATATCTGCTAGCGTGTGTTTCGGTGTGATGGTTTGGATGCCACATTCAAGACATCCATAGAGTAAAAGAGTCACCTGGCCTTATAAAATACTATCGCTTGCATTAAGTTTCTTTTAAACAAACGAGTAGCAGAGGCTACATTATTGCTATGCTAAACAAATGAGCGGCAGTGTAATATAAAATTGTTCTGCATGTAACCATCGCTGCCTACGGACGTGTGTGTCTGTCCGAAATCTTGCATTTAGCATTCATGGTTTGCGTGTGTCCACGAGTATATTAAATAGCTAATACATCAGGCATTCTTTAAGAACGGACAAATTTACCATTATTTGTAAAGTATAGGAGAAAGTTGATTCAGTAATTTTAATTGTAAACTGAATTGTATCGTCTAGAAGAAGAATTATTTTGTAAAGTATCCTCAATCATTTCAAAATATGTTGTTATAAGTAAAGCATCAGTTTACAAAGGAAATAAATCGACTGATGAGTAATTATTTCATTAACCCAAAGATTATATTACTTCTCCGTTCCGAGACTACGACCCTGGGTGCAGAGATCATCGCTCGAGAGCAGCCGTGCTGAACAATAATTCTGCAAGAACTTTACCAAAGGTGAGAATCCATCATCAAACACCTTCGTCACCCAAAATAAACCGCTGCAGACTTAAGGCTTTCTTATAAACAACATTTGTCCCTTTTTGTGGTGCGTAAATATATAGATGATGGTATTCCGACGTGCGAACACGCGAAACTCCAAGTTCATTCCGCAAATTCCCAACGACTTCCCTTGCGATTTATTTATGGTCATAGCAAAGACCAAACGCACAGGAAATTGTAGACGCTTAAAATAAAAAGTTAATCCGCTGGAATCATCGGAATACGCGGGACCAAATATCCTCTCTTTTGTACTTTCCCTTGATGATTTTCGCCTCGATGACGTTATTCATTAGCTTTTTCACAGTTAGTCTCGTTCTTTTGTACAGTCGTGGTTGGTTAATATTACGCAGAATGATCACAAACGATCCTAATTTTAATTTTAAATTGTGAAGTGGGAGTACAGGAAATTCTAATGAATTTAAAGACTCTGTGGGATAGCTAACTACGTTACCCTGCTTTATAACTGTGTCAAATGATTTCTACGAAAACAACTCCTCCGGAAGAAACAAACACTCTAGAATGTAATTCTGAGATAGCAACACAACTATCAGTGTGGTCAACACGTGACGTAGCTCGTCGCACATTTGACTGACTTCTACAGTCTGATTTTTAAAAGAAGATACGTGAAGGTTATAGGCAAGGGACACGAAGTGTACGAAGTGAAGGTCGTTGCTATGGTAACGTAAACAAAGGTTGCCAGATCGGATACACTGGTGAATCACATACTCCTCAGCTCAGTTATCGCTAGTTGTATGCGGCAAACAGAGTTTGTCTAGTTGCGCTGTGTATTGTTAGACTACTTTGTTAAAACACAATTAAAATACGTTTTTATGTAAGCAAGACGTAGCGGTGGTAGGATTAGAGGTGGACCGAGACAAAGATCAGCTTACGGTCGAGTTGTCACATTGCACAGCCAAGCTAGAGAATTTTTCTGTTCTCTTAGAGAATTCTTCCAATAGGAAGACGAGAGTTTGCTCCTTATCAATGAACAGCTTATTCCTTTTATCCAAAAGCGACAGTCACATGTCAGTAGATATGCTTGCACGTAAAAGAATTCTTGTGGGTCAAAATTCCGGCATATCGGCGGCGTTGATATGAACATGTCAATTAACAAAGTCGTTAATAATAGTATATTGCGATATTAATGTATACGGAACGAGGAAAGGTTTGAAAAGACGAGGCGCTTGCACCGAGTTTTTTCAATTCTCAAGATTACATTATGTGCTTACCACATGTGTGTTGTACATTATTTTTTGCACTATGTGTATTTATATCAATCTGAATTTTAGTAGTTAAGATATTAGCTGAAATATTAATAAATACAATTGAAGATAAATGTGTATCGCTTATATGTGTTTCTATGGATAAATACTTACCGCACTGTGCGGGAATGTCAACTTACGATGTATAGCAACAATAACGGTAAGTATGGAATATTAGTTATATAGTGCAGAAAATTATTTAAAAGAACTGACACATGTGAAGCCGCTACAACTCAGTGAATATGTGAACAACCTATTTCTGTTTTTAAAGTAGGCTAATACAGATTAACTGTGAATACTTTTGTTGAGGTGAGATAGCTCGAACCTTTAAGTTTCGATATTTGAGAGGATAAAGAAAGGGGATTTGGTGGCTGACATTGCACTACCCACGTGGAGAAACAGATGACCTTCACGTATCTTCTTTTAAAAATCAGACTCTACCTCTTCTCCTTAGCATAATAAAAATGTTTCCGCAAACTTCATAAAGTCACAAATGAATTCAATTAACTCTGTGTCAATTCAATTCACATTCACGAATTCACAAACACAATTTATATAGATAGTATCCTAGGATTCACCAATATTTTCCAACAATTATCACTGATCAAATATTTATAGTGCTATAGTGCGATTCGAAATTAATTTTGTGTCTAATGTTCGAAAGGTGTACCTTCATGCTACAAGAAAAACTTTATTTAATAAAATATGGTAAGTGAAATATCTTTGAAGGCTTTGGCAAGGATTGCAATATCTTTCTACTTTGTAATGCTTTTGTTTGTCGAAAATAAAAGAAGGTGCATGTCTTCCTTAAAAGTTTGAGTACGTATTTTTATATTTAGTTAATAACCAGGTGCATTATCACTTCAGGTTTTTTTTCTCACCTTATAAATCTTCCTTGAACTTATGATTAAGAAGATATCAATAATATATTATTGTTGCGTATTATTCATATCAAAATTTTCGATACAACACAGAATCTCCAGCAGATGTGTAAAGAACTAGTACATAAATTCGAGTTGTTTTCCCGTTTCTTACATATAAATCACGGAAGTAACGTGGATGATGGTGCACATGACGTGGAGTACACGATATTCGTGGGGTATAAGGCAGCTGATGTATACAGAGGGGGATAATCGGATTTCCCTGCCATAGCGCTGGCCCGGTCCATCTGACGTACACCCTCTCCTGGTGATGACCCATTTTGTACAAACTCTAACACATGTCTCCATGTGCTTTATTACTATAGACAGGCAAAATACGTGCTGCACTCACAGCAAATTTCTCTATTTATTACTCTATTTACTTCAAGATAAACATTATCTTATTGTAGTTACAAGGGAATACAGTAGACTTTAAGTGATAGTCAAATGTTTTGGTCGTTATGTGATGTATACATGACTTTCTCTACTCTTGTACAAACACTTATTGCTCTATCTACTTCAAGATAAACATTATCTTATTGTAGTTACAAGGGAATACAGTAGACTTTAAGTGATAGTCAAATGTTTTGGTCATTATGTGATGTATACATGACTTTCTCTACTCTTGTACAAACACTTATTGCTCTATCTACTTCCAGATAAACATTATCTTATTGTAGTTATAAGGGAATACAGTAGACTTTAAGTGATAGTCAAATGTTTTGGTCGTTATGTGATGTATACATGACTTTCTCTACTCTTGTACAAACACTTATTGCTCTATCTACTTCAAGATAAACATTATCTTATTGTAGTTATAAGGGAATACAGTAGACTTTAAGTGATAGTCAAATGTTTTGGTCATTATGTGATGTATACATGACTTTCTCTACTCTTGTACAAACACTTATTGCTCTATCTACTTCAAGATAAACATTATCTTATTGTAGTTATAAGGGAATACAGTAGACTTTAAGTGATAGTCAAATGTTTTGGTCGTTATGTGATGTATACATGACTTTCTCTACCCTTGTACAAACACTTATTGCTCTATCTACTTCAAGATAAACATTATCTTATTGTAGTTACAAGGGAATACAGTAGACTTTAAGTGATAGTCAAATGTTTTGATCGTTATGTGATGTATACATGACTTTCTCTACCCTTGTACAAACACTTATTGCTCTATCTACTTCAAGATAAACATTATCTTATTGTAGTTACAAGGGAATACAGTAGACTTTAAGTGATCGTCAAATGTTTTAAACAGCTGATCGTTATGTGATGTATACATGACTTTCTCTACCCTTGTACAAACACTTATTGCTCTATCTACTTCAAGATAAACATTATCTTATTGTAGTTACAAGGGAATACAGTAGACTTTAAGTGATAGTCAAATGTTTTGGTCATTATGTGATGTATACATGACTTTCTCTACTCTTGTACAAACACTTATTGCTCTATCTACTTCAAGATAAACATTATCTTATTGTAGTTACAAGGGAATACAGTAGACTTTAAGTGATAGGCAAATGTTTTGGTCGTTATGTGATGTATACATGACTTTCTCTACTCTTGTACAAACACTTATTGCTCTATCTACTTCAAGATAAACATTATCTTATTGTAGTTACAAGGGAATACAGTTGACTTTAAGTGATAGTCAAATGCTTTGATCGTTATGTGATGTATACATGACTTTCTCTACTCTTGTACAAACACTTATTGCTCTATCTACTTCAAGATAAACATTATCTTATTGTAGTTACAAGGGAATACAGTAGACTTTAAGTGATAGTCAAATGTTTTGGTCGTTATGTGATGTATACATGACTTTCTCTACCCTTGTACAAACCCTTATTGCTCTATCTACTTCAAGATAAACATTATCTTATTGTAGTTACAAGGGAATACAGTAGACTTTAAGTGATAGTCAAATGTTTTGGTCGTTATGTGATGTATACATGACTTTCTCTACCCTTGTACAAACACTTATTGCTCTATCTACTTCAAGATAAACATTATCTTATTGTAGTTACAAGGGAATACAGTTGACTTTAAGTGATAGTCAAATGTTTTGATCGTTATGTGATGTATACATGACTTTCTCTACCCTTGTACAAACACTTATTGCTCTATCTACTTCAAGATAAACATTATCTTATTGTAGTTACAAGGGAATACAGTAGACTTTAAGTGATAGTCAAATGTTTTGGTCATTATGTGATGTATACATGACTTTCTCTACTCTTGTACAAACACTTATTGCTCTATCTACTTCAAGATAAACATTATCTTATTGTAGTTACAAGGGAATACAGTTGACTTTAAGTGATAGTCAAATGTTTTGATCGTTATGTGATGTATACATGACTTTCTCTACTCTTGTACAAACACTTATTGCTCTATCTACTTCAAGATAAACATTATCTTATTGTAGTTACAAGGGAATACAGTAGACTTTAAGTGATCGTCAAATGTTTTGGTCGTTATGTGAGGTTTACATGACTTTCTCTACTCTTGTACAAACACTTATTGCTCTATCTACTTCAAGATAAACATTATCTTATTGTAGTTACAAGAGAATACAGTAGACTTTAAGTGATAGTCAAATGTTTTAAACAGCTGGTCGTTATGTGATGTATACATGACTTTCTCTACTCTTGTACAAACACTTATTGCTCTATCTACTTCAAGATAAACATTATCTTATTGTAGTTACAAGGGAATACAGTAGACTTTAAGTGATAGTCAAATGTTTTGATCGTTATGTGATGTATACATGACTTTCTCTACTCTTGTACAAACACTTATTGCTCTATCTACTTCAAGATAAACTTTATCTTATTGTAGTTACAAGGGAATACAGTAGACTTTAAGTGATAGTCAAATGTTTTAAACAGCTGATCGTTATGTGAGGTATACATGACTTTCTCTACTCTTGTACAAACACTTATTGCTCTATCTACTTCAAGATAAACATTATCTTATTGTAGTTACAAGGGAATACAGTAGACTTTAAGTGATAGTCAAATGTTTTGGTCGTTATGTGATGTATACATGACTTTCTCTACTCTTGTACAAACACTTATTGCTCTATCTACTTCAAGATAAACATTATCTTATTGTAGTTACAAGGGAATACAGTAGACTTTAAGTGATAGTCAAATGTTTTGGTCATTATGTGATGTATACATGACTTTCTCTACTCTTGTACAAACACTTATTGCTCTATCTACTTCCAGATAAACATTATCTTATTGTAGTTATAAGGGAATACAGTAGACTTTAAGTGATAGTCAAATGTTTTGGTCGTTATGTGATGTATACATGACTTTCTCTACTCTTGTACAAACACTTATTGCTCTATCTACTTCAAGATAAACATTATCTTATTGTAGTTATAAGGGAATACAGTAGACTTTAAGTGATAGTCAAATGTTTTGGTCATTATGTGATGTATACATGACTTTCTCTACTCTTGTACAAACACTTATTGCTCTATCTACTTCAAGATAAACATTATCTTATTGTAGTTATAAGGGAATACAGTAGACTTTAAGTGATAGTCAAATGTTTTGGTCGTTATGTGATGTATACATGACTTTCTCTACCCTTGTACAAACACTTATTGCTCTATCTACTTCAAGATAAACATTATCTTATTGTAGTTACAAGGGAATACAGTAGACTTTAAGTGATAGTCAAATGTTTTGATCGTTATGTGATGTATACATGACTTTCTCTACCCTTGTACAAACACTTATTGCTCTATCTACTTCAAGATAAACATTATCTTATTGTAGTTACAAGGGAATACAGTAGACTTTAAGTGATCGTCAAATGTTTTAAACAGCTGATCGTTATGTGATGTATACATGACTTTCTCTACCCTTGTACAAACACTTATTGCTCTATCTACTTCAAGATAAACATTATCTTATTGTAGTTACAAGGGAATACAGTAGACTTTAAGTGATAGTCAAATGTTTTGGTCATTATGTGATGTATACATGACTTTCTCTACTCTTGTACAAACACTTATTGCTCTATCTACTTCAAGATAAACATTATCTTATTGTAGTTACAAGGGAATACAGTAGACTTTAAGTGATAGGCAAATGTTTTGGTCGTTATGTGATGTATACATGACTTTCTCTACTCTTGTACAAACACTTATTGCTCTATCTACTTCAAGATAAACATTATCTTATTGTAGTTACAAGGGAATACAGTTGACTTTAAGTGATAGTCAAATGCTTTGATCGTTATGTGATGTATACATGACTTTCTCTACTCTTGTACAAACACTTATTGCTCTATCTACTTCAAGATAAACATTATCTTATTGTAGTTACAAGGGAATACAGTAGACTTTAAGTGATAGTCAAATGTTTTGGTCGTTATGTGATGTATACATGACTTTCTCTACCCTTGTACAAACCCTTATTGCTCTATCTACTTCAAGATAAACATTATCTTATTGTAGTTACAAGGGAATACAGTAGACTTTAAGTGATAGTCAAATGTTTTGGTCGTTATGTGATGTATACATGACTTTCTCTACCCTTGTACAAACACTTATTGCTCTATCTACTTCAAGATAAACATTATCTTATTGTAGTTACAAGGGAATACAGTTGACTTTAAGTGATAGTCAAATGTTTTGATCGTTATGTGATGTATACATGACTTTCTCTACCCTTGTACAAACACTTATTGCTCTATCTACTTCAAGATAAACATTATCTTATTGTAGTTACAAGGGAATACAGTAGACTTTAAGTGATAGTCAAATGTTTTGGTCATTATGTGATGTATACATGACTTTCTCTACTCTTGTACAAACACTTATTGCTCTATCTACTTCAAGATAAACATTATCTTATTGTAGTTACAAGGGAATACAGTTGACTTTAAGTGATAGTCAAATGTTTTGATCGTTATGTGATGTATACATGACTTTCTCTACTCTTGTACAAACACTTATTGCTCTATCTACTTCAAGATAAACATTATCTTATTGTAGTTACAAGGGAATACAGTAGACTTTAAGTGATCGTCAAATGTTTTGGTCGTTATGTGAGGTTTACATGACTTTCTCTACTCTTGTACAAACACTTATTGCTCTACCTACTTCAAGATAAACATTATCTTATTGTAGTTACAAGAGAATACAGTAGACTTTAAGTGATAGTCAAATGTTTTAAACAGCTGGTCGTTATGTGATGTATACATGACTTTCTCTACTCTTGTACAAACACTTATTGCTCTATCTACTTCAAGATAAACATTATCTTATTGTAGTTACAAGGGAATACAGTAGACTTTAAGTGATAGTCAAATGTTTTGATCGTTATGTGATGTATACATGACTTTCTCTACTCTTGTACAAACACTTATTGCTCTATCTACTTCAAGATAAACTTTATCTTATTGTAGTTACAAGGGAATACAGTAGACTTTAAGTGATAGTCAAATGTTTTAAACAGCTGATCGTTATGTGAGGTATACATGACTTTCTCTACTCTTGTACAAACACTTATTGCTCTATCTACTTCAAGATAAACATTATCTTATTGTAGTTACAAGGGAATACAGTAGACTTTAAGTGATAGTCAAATGTTTTGATCGTTATGTGATGTATACATGACTTTCTCTACTCTTGTACAAACACTTATTGCTCTATCTACTTCAAGATAAACATTATCTTATTGTAGTTACAAGGGAATACAGTAGACTTTAAGTGATAGTCAAATGTTTTAAACAGCTGATCGTTATGTGAGGTATACATGACTTTCTCTACTCTTGTACAAACACTTATTGCTCTATCTACTTCAAGATAAACATTATCTTATTGTAGTTACAAGGGAATACAGTAGACTTTAAGTGATAGTCAAATGTTTTAAACAGCTGGTCGTTATGTGATGTATACATGACTTTCTCTACTCTTGTACAAACACTTATTGCTCTATCTACTTCAAGATAAACATTATCTTATTGTAGTTACAAGGGAATACAGTAGACTTTAAGTGATAGTCAAATGTTTTAAACAGCTGGTCGTTATGTGATGTATACATGACTTTCTCTACTCTTGTACAAACACTTATTGCTCTATCTACTTCAAGATAAACATTATCTTATTGTAGTTACAAGGGAATACGGTAGACTTTAAGTGATAGTCAAATGTTTTAAACAGCTGATCGTTATGTGATGTATACATGACTTTCTCTACTCTTGTACAAACACTTATTGCTCTATCTACTTCAAGATAAACATTATCTTATTGTAGTTACAAGGGAATACAGTAGACTTTAAGTGATAGTCAAATGTTTTGATCGTTATGTGATGTATACATGACTTTCTCTACTCTGGTACAAACACTTATTGCTCTATCTACTTCAAGATAAACATTATCTTATTGTAGTTACAAGGGAATACAGTAGACTTTAAGTGATAGTCAAATGTTTTAAACAGCTGATCGTTATGTGAGGTATACATGACTTTCTCTACTCTTGTACAAACACTTATTGCTCTATCTACTTCAAGATAAACATTATCTTATTGTAGTTACAAGGGAATACAGTAGACTTTAAGTGATAGTCAAATGTTTTAAACAGCTGGTCGTTATGTGATGTATACATGACTTTCTCTACTCTTGTACAAACACTTATTGCTCTATCTACTTCAAGATAAACATTATCTTATTGTAGTTACAAGGGAATACAGTAGACTTTAAGTGATAGTCAAATGTTTTAAACAGCTGGTCGTTATGTGATGTATACATGACTTTCTCTACTCTTGTACAAACACTTATTGCTCTATCTACTTCAAGATAAACATTATCTTATTGTAGTTACAAGGGAATACAGTAGACTTTAAGTGATAGTCAAATGTTTTAAACAGCTGGTCGTTATGTGATGTATACATGACTTTCTCTACTCTTGTACAAACACTTATTGCTCTATCTACTTCAAGACAAACATTATCTTATTGTAGTTACAAGGGAATACAGTAGACTTTAAGTGACAGTGAAAATGTTTTGGTCGTTGTGTGATGTATACATGACTTTCTCTACTCTTGTACAAACACTTATTGCTCTATCTACTTCAAGATAAACATTATCTTATTGTAGTTACAAGGGAATACAGTAGACTTTAAGTGACAGTGAAAATGTTTTGATCGTTATGTGATGTATACATGACTTTCTCTACTCTTGTACAAACACTTATTGCTCTATCTACTTCAAGATAAACATTATCTTATTGTAGTTACAAGGGAATACAGTAGACTTTAAGTGATAGTCAAATGTTTTAAACAGCTGATCGTTATGTGAGGTATACATGACTTTCTCTACTCTTGTACAAACACTTATTGCTCTATCTACTTCAAGATAAACATTATCTTATTGTAGTTACAAGGGAATACAGTAGACTTTAAGTGATAGTCAAATGTTTTAAACAGCTGGTCGTTATGTGATGTATACATGACTTTCTCTACTCTTGTACAAACACTTATTGCTCTATCTACTTCAAGACAAACATTATCTTATTGTAGTTACAAGGGAATACAGTAGACTTTAAGTGACAGTGAAAATGTTTTGGTCGTTGTGTGATGTGTACATGACTTTCTCTACTCTTGTACAAACACTTATTGCTCTATCTACTTCAAGATAAACATTATCTTATTGTAGTTACAAGGGAATACAGTAGACTTTAAGTGACAGTGAAAATGTTTTGGTCGTTGTGTGATGTATACATGACTTTCTCTACTCTTGTACAAACACTTATTGCTCTATCTACTTCAAGATAAACTTTATCTTATTGTAGTTACAAGGGAATACAGTAGACTTTAAGTGATAGTCAAGTGTTTTGGTCGTTATGTGATGTATACATGACTTTCTCTACTCTTGTACAAACAATTATTGCTCTATCTACTTCAAGATAAACATTATCTTATTGTAGTTACAAGGGAATACAGTAGACTTTAAGTGATATTCAAATAATGTCTGGTAACTCTAAGATCTACGTACCCTGTACTTATTTGAACATTATTTCATTCATCGTCCGATATGACTTAACGTTGGAGGTTTTCTCTTATCCTGAAAGATGAATGTCTGATAACTCTAAGCTCTATGTACCCTGTACTCATTTGAACATCATTTCACTCATCGTCCGATACTTAACGTTGGAGGTTTTCTCTTATCCTGAAAGATGAATGTCTGGTAACTCTAAGCTCTATGTACCCTGTACTCATTTGAACATCATTTCATTCATCGTTGGATATGACTTAACGTTGTCGTATACAACAATACTAACAACTGAATATCTGGATGCCCTAAACGTACGGTCGTCTCTCCTAGGTGATTTCGTTTGGTTTCCAAAAATTAAAGATTTAGAATCAGTTTTTCCTCATCAGAGGAAGTAGTGCGATATTATACGTAAGGACCTGGTTTTGAGGTACTTTAGGAAAGTTGCATCATTGCTTTAAGAACCAGGTTCGAATATGTATTGAAGTTATTTGGGTATGTTTTGAATGACAACAAAGTCACTTGAAGTTTTTAAGGCTAACCTTTGTTTAATTTTCCGGAAGTTTTAAGTGTCGCGCTTGTATAATCACTAGGGCGGGTGATGTTATCTGTTTCAATCGAAAGTGTGACGTTGTGGACGTGCATGTGCATAAGTTTGCTAATTTCAAAGGCGTTGTACTGACAGTTTTATTCAATTTGCAGTCGAGTGCGGCTTACAAGGAAAGGGTAATTGGATGATTGGTGCGTGTGAGGGCAATTAGAGTTTTAGTTTTTAATCTCCGTCACGATCCGCCCCACACTTGGTCCAGAAACCGAGGCTGTATACAAGATATCGATACGCCTCAGGGCCCGAGGAGGCAGCCACGCGACACTGACAAATGACGAGCGGCGGCGCACGTCAACAAATTGTTGAAGCGCCACGTGACCTAGAGCATTGTCACCGATCCTAGACGACGAGGGTGGGTATTCATGAGTTTGTGTGTGCCGATCAATGCTTGCACTCAACTTAATATACTTCTCTCCCTTCTTCTTGTTAATGTTTCCCATTTCCAGTTCGAATGTTCATAGTAACCTCAGCCATGCTTGCTCTGACACTCACCTATAGTTTAATACTCCTTGGAAATACAACAGGAGTATGGGAATAGATAAGGCTATAGAGATGGTCAGATGTCCGTTTTAGAGACTATTAGTTACACAAAGGTCATTTATACTTAAGAACATTCAAGATATACTTTTATTGGTGCCCTAAACATAGAGATATCAGTATTACTATATGCGCGCGATAAGAAGAGCAATTGCGTCTTAAGCCCTCATTCGGTAAGTTTCGCTTAGCTCCGTGAACATAGATGACAACTTTGAAATTCGAAATGCGCTATACACTGACATCTAGTGGCTAATACGCTAAGCTTTATCATGTCCGCCATATTTCGTTTTTATCAATTTCGAGGTTAATTAGCTAAGCAGTTTACAACAATCGTATGTTAGAATTAGAATTTTAGTTCGTCCTTGAGACATGTCAAAATGTATAAATACAGTATATACATAAAGTCAAATTGATTACATACAATATACACAGTAAGCAGCTTTTCTATTGTTTCATGTGGTATTTGCATAGACTAATTTGCTACAAGAAATGTCATAATATAAATATTACAGGTTTGTGAATGTACTATGCTCCCAGTACTCATTTATATGGTTATCGTTCTAAAAATTCGTTAACCGCATAAAAACAGTGTGCATACAAACATTTCTTAACCTTATTCTTAAAGTGCTTTAATGATGTAGCTTGTTTAAATGAATTTGGAAGTTTATTATATAACATAATCACTTTGTAGTTAAAGCTTCCTTCATAAAGGCTCGTTTGGTGCGCTCGAATTGCCAGTTTATGCTTGTTACGAGTGTAAATCAGCATTTACTTGAAAATTATTTATATTTGTATGAACATTTGTGGATGCTATGGCTCTCGAAAGGGGACACCTCCGTGTAACTGTGATCTGAATGCAATTGAGCTGGCGTGGGCAAAACTAAGGAATGTTTTCAGAGGATGCAACGTTACTTGTGATATCTTCGCTTATCTTACACGCTAGTTTGCTGAACTGTGTTTTTCAAGGTTGACCACACTGCAGAAACAAAAGAGCGTTAGCTCTGTCTTCTACCCCTCTGCCCGCACAACACCGTAAATCCAGCACTCAACTTATCTTTATTCACCTTAGGAATATACAATATTCATGGCTTCGTCAAATTTGTACCCATAAGAATAATACATTTCTTATGAGTAATACAATTATGAATAATACAATAGTAGCAGTAGTAATTAACAGAATAATAATACAAATAGTAATTAAGAATAATGCAACTTAGGTCACATAATAGTTTAATGTATTACATTTTTAAGAACTAGGCTGTAAGAGACATAATTTTTACGAAAAAAAAATATCAATATTTACTTTATTATTTAATTTTACTTCTTAGAAACTCATCTGTTGTCTGTGACATTACTTTTAGTAGGATATTTTTTACAGCTTTTCTGAATATTACAAGTATCACCTCCGAAGTTGCACAGGTATTTATTCACAAACATCATTTTAGGAAGCATTGATATGTTGATCATGTTTTAAGTATTCTTCCACTGAATAATAGCAACCTTCTCTTAAAAATGATTTTACAGTCAGTTTAAACCTTTTTTCCGATGTTATACTTTTAATGCCATCGGGTAGTTTGTTATATAATAATACTGCTTTATGTTCAAAGCTATGTGTGAATAAAGTTGTATTGTGGCTTATAATGCGTAGATCTGATTTGCTTCTTGTATTATGTGTATGTATCTGCGAATTTGTTTCAAATTGAGCAAGTACAATTCTTGTCCTAACTAGAGCTTCATATATACACACAGGGTAATGGAAGTATTTTTAGTAGTTTAAAATATGGTTTACAGCTGGTGGTGAAAGGAATATTTACTATATAACGAATAGCCCTTTTCTGCAGTCTAAATATTTTTGATACATCTTTAGCATTTCCCCAGCTAAGTATACCATAAGACATTACAGAATGAAAATAAGCAAAATAAATAATTCTCAACACATTTGTGTTTACAGACTCCCTCTTTGATTTTATAACGAATGTAATTCTGCTTAGTTTCAATTCTAGTTGCTGAATTTGTTTTTCCCATTTTAAATGTTCATCTAACCATATTCCTAGAAATTGGGTATTTGATTCATAGAGTAGTGATTTATTCCCTAAATATATACTTGGGAATTGAGCAGTGTTATTTAGTTTGTGGTGAAAGCCTATAGCTACTGATTTTTCTTCATTTATTTTTAGCTTATTTTTTAAAAAGCAACTGCGTACTGTAGTTTACCTAATGCTGGTCATGCAAAGACGATGGAAACCATCACAGCTGTTCATTATTATCGGTTAACACTACAGTATTCTCTTATTGTTATTGTAGAAATTGTGTAATAGAATCATTTGTCCAAAGGTTTATCCCAAGAATAAGCGTTTGAAAAAATATTTGTTACAAAATTGTTAATTTCTGTGTCGAGCACACCACATGTTCATCGACGACATACTTTTGCTTCCAAACTACATCACAGATAGCACTGCTCTCTACTGGGTTCCGTTATCTATATACAGATGGCGCAGCAGTCGTTATTGCTATCTATTTTCAGTTTTGCTGTTCTTCAAGTTTCAGCGTCCAATGTTTAGTCTTGGTATTAAATATGCAATTATATATTTACATTTAATTGAGAAAAACCAGGAAACTATCCATTAAATTGATATTTGTAAAGGAATTTAACCCCCAGGCCACCCGGACCATGAGCACAGAAGATACCGAAATTGTATTTATAAAGGCTGATTTTTTCAGACTATTGAATTGTGACCGATTTATTTTGGAGAAGCGTGTTGGCCTTGTTTTGGTAAACGATGAACGCATCCAAAGACATTTATTCCTAAACTGAAAGGTTTGGCGAGAGTTCTGCAATAAATTGGCTAAGCAGCAGCGGACAGAGAACACATTTGCTATACACATAAAACACTTTTCGTGATCTAAAACCAAGTAATCAACATGAAGAAGGCAAAACTATCAATGTCCCCTAGGTAAAGAGTCACTCAAATCGTTAAGGCACCAACACCGCGAGCCATAGAACCACCAACGACTACAAAGTAACCCCCGAGCAGCTACTGACAGTCCAGTACGTATCAGGACTGTTCAATAAAGAATGATCATAATTTATTACGGTCATAATTTTTCGCAGTAAAATTCAATCTTATTATATTCCGTTAGCTTACTGTGAAACAAACATGCCGTAGTAGTTTTACTGTTGGTACTCCTGGTTCCCGCCTGTGAGAACCAGGTAAGTTCCGACATGTTCAGTATCGCCTACCGCTGCAACTGAAGTAACACGCGAGGAACAATATGCGGCTTTGAAATTCTGTTTTCGTCTCAACAAATCTTCGGTTGAGACCTATACAATTTTACAGGAGGCCTATGGGAGTCTGTTCTTCCCTACAGCACAGCTCGAAGGTGGTTTAAAATGTTCAAAGAGGGAAAACAATAAATTTCGAAGGAAGGTGGACCCAGTGCTGCAGTTACTGTTCTTACGGAAGCAAACATCAACACTGCTGCTGCCATTGTGAGAGAGGATCGACGAATTACCTTAAGATCACTTTCTGAAATACTGAACATTTCATTGGGTGACACCAACACGTTGGTGACAGAAACATTACACATGAGACGTGTTTGTGCGCGATGGGTTCCAAGACTGTTGATTCCCGAACAAATGACAACGACAACATCACCGAGAAGATGGAAGAATTAACAACGAAGACCATCTGGAGATTCTGAGTAAGGTGCTACAGATACTGCAGGCGACCAATTTGAAGCTAAATGCAAAGAAGTGCCAGCTCTTCCGCAAGGAAGTTAACTACTTGGGCCACATAGTCTCACCAACCGGAGTGGCCACAGACCTGGAGAAGAAACAAGCTGTGAGAGATTGGCCTCGCCCAAAGGATAAGCGAGAGTTGCGCAGTTTCCTGGGGCTGTGCACCTATTACCGCCGTTTCATAAAGGGGTTCTCCAACATCGCCAAACCCCTCACCCGCATGACAGAGGAACACCGGCCTTGTATGTGGACGGAGGGCGCTGAACACGCTTTCCAGCGCCTGAAGAAGACACTGTGCAGTGCTCCTATTTTGGGATTCCCACAACCAGGAAGCTCCTTCATTATTGTGACTTTGTGGGTTCGTGAAATTAAAAGTCCAATTGCATAAACTCAAAATGTTCTTTATTTCCACACAATTACGATTCGCCAGTTCATCTGTCACAGCTCCACTCTACACTCACAATTACGTACAACTCCTCTGATACACATACACAGTCTTCCAGTCCGTTCACTAGCATGGCGCTGCTCGCCAAGAACTGAACTGACTCGCCAACTGCAGCCCCTTTTTATAGGAAGATCGCTGTTTCTGGAAGTATCGCGGTTCAATGAATCATCCCGACTGTTCCAGACGTCCGGGGGAGGGGAAAGAGATGGCTAGTGATGTTTTTCCAACCATCCCCTCGTTACCAGTACAAGATAAATGGGTAGGCGTGGCTGAATGCCTCCTGCCGCCCTCCCGGCCGCTAGCTGGTCGGGCATTCCGATAATTAGGTGACATTATGGACACCGACGCCAGCGACCATTGCATTCGAGGCGTCCTATCCCAAGTCCAGGACGGCCACGAGCGAGTGATAGCCTACTACAGCAATACGGTATCCAAGGAAGAGAACTACTGCGTCACCCGTCGAGAGTTACTGACGGTAGTTAAGACATTGGAACACTGCTACATGTGCCTGTATGGTCAGCCATTCCACCTGAGGACTGACCATTCCGCCCTAACTTGGCTACTGAGCTTTAGAAACCTGGAAGGCCAGACAGCACGTTGGGTCCCGAGGTTGTAGAATTACGACTTCACCTCGGAACATCACAGAGGGAAGAGCAACGGTAACGCAGACGCCATGTCCCGAAGACCCTGCACAGAGGAGTGCAGCCAATGCACAAGAGTGGAAGAGAAGGAGCGTGCCGCAGCAGTACGAGTAGTCAGGGCAGTGCCTGCGGATGACTGGGATAGCGCAGGCTTAAGGAGGGAGCAGCTGGCGGACGCAGACTTGGGGCCACTCTTGAGGGAAGTGGAGGCAGGGACAAGACCAACCTGGGAGGACATCGCACCGAGCTGCGCCACCTACAAGTTCTACTGGAACCAATGGGACTCACTGAAGACAAGAAAGAGCGTGCTGTTCCAGGTATGGGAATCGCTTGTTGGGAATACCCAGAGAGAGCAGTTGGTGCTTCCCCGAAGTAAGGTTCCGGAAGTCTTAGAGGAAATGCACGCCGGTACTTCAGGAGGACACCTGGGAGCAAACCGGACGATCCACAAACTTTGGCAGCGCTACTACTGTCTGAGGCTCCGAGCAGACGCTGAGAGATGGTGCCGTCAATGTCATGCGTGCACGGCGAGTCGCGGCCCCCAGACTAGGAGCCGCGGTCGCATGCAGCAGTACAACGTCGGAGCAGCATTCGAACTGATCTTCGTCGACATAGCAAGACCATTCCTATTGTCCAACCAAGGCAAACAGTACCTGATGGTGGTCGTGGACTTCTTCATCAAGTGGCCGGAGGTGTATACCATTCCGAACCAGGAGGCAAGGACAATCACAGAATGCCTTGTGGAGCAAGTGTTCTGCCGATTAGGGGTGTCGTTAGAGCTCCACAGTGTCGAGAGTCATGCCAAAACATCGCCAAATGTACATCTTGCAATGACACTTGCACATTTAAATGATGTGCTAAACTCACATGTTCTCCATTAGTGAACTATGCTGTCCCTTAATGATCCACTTTGTACTAATGAAGTTACAAGTAAACGGAATTCCATTTTCCCTCATTTCCGAACATGTTTTGCTATGAAAGGAACTGTAAAACTGTAATGGATTTCCAGCGACGGTTTACCACGAAGTCTATCTTAAATTACACAAAACTGACAAAAGACAAACGTTACTGTCCATTGTATTTCCAACAATGGATTACTCCACACAAATTGAACTTTTTCTCCGCGAATATAATACATATTATTTGTCTATTTTCACATGTAGATTCTGAAAATAATGCTTAAAAAGGCATTATAATATTTTAGAATAATTCGACAGCCAACTTAACCTTCTCAAAGAAGAATTTGGACTTCTAGGTTCCAGACTACAACAATGGAAATTACTTGCCCCGGATACATAAAGTACAGAGCTTCAAAATAGAAATAATCAGAAATTAGGAAACTACTTCTCTATGGTTCTGTATAGACATCAGTGGTCTAATGTTTGAGCTAGAAACTGAGTATATTCCAGACGATTGGCAATTGTTTATAGTTCAATCAAAGTTCAGCTTAAAGGTTGTATTACTTCATAATGATAAAATAACTTTTACCCGTACTACTTTTCCACTCTGCAGGTCCCAAATAAAGCGATGAAAGTAAGGCCAAGATTGTACGTGTCTTAAGATATAAGGTTTACACTGGAAAATAAACAGTTGGTCTGAAAAGCTTCCAACTTAATAAAGATACAAGACATTTCTCAGATTTTTTTTTGTTATGTTTTCAACACAGTCTTCTTGTAACTCTACACACTTCTCCCAGCGATGCTCCCGTCTCTGTAACCCGTCCAAATAGTACTTAGGGTTTATCAACATAGTCTCCTTGTAACTCTACACACTTCTCCCAGCGATGCTCCCGTCTCTGTAACCCGTCCAAATAGAACTCGGCGTTTTTCAACATAGTCTCCTTGTAACTCTACACACTTCTCCCAGCGATGCTCCCATCTCTGTAACCCGTCCAAATAGTACTTGGCGTTTATCAACATAGTCTCCTTGTAAATCTACACACTTCTCCCAGCGATGCTCCCATCTCCGTAACCCGTCCAAATAGTACTCGACGTTTTTCAACATAGTCTCCTTGTAACTCTACACACTTCTCCCAGCGATGCTCCCATCTCTGTAACCTGTCCAAATAGTACTCGACGTTTTTCAGCATAGTCTCCTTGTAACTCTACACACTTTTCCCAGCGATGCTCTCATCTCTGTAACCCGTCCAAATAGTACTCGACGTTTTTCAACATAGTCTCCTTGTAACTCTACACACTTCACCCAGCGATGCTCCCATCTGTGTAACCCGTCCAAATAGTACTCGACGTTTTTCAACATGGTCTCCTTGTAACTCTACACATTTCTCTCAGCGATGTTCCCATCTCTGAAACCCGTCCAAATAGTACTCGGCGTTTTTCAACATAGTCTCCTTGTAACTCTACACACTTCTCCCAGTGATGTTCCCATCTCTGTAACTCGTCCAAATAGTACTCGGCGTTTTTCAACATAGTCTCCTTGTAACTCTACACACTTCTCTCGGCGATGTTCCCATCTCTGTAACCCATCCAAATAGTACTCGACGTTTTTCAACATAGTCTCCTTGTAACTCTACACACTTCTCTCAGCGATGTTCCCATCTCTGTAACCCGTCCAAATAGTACTCGGCGTTTTTCAACATAGTCTCCTTGTAACTCTACACACTTCTCCCAGCGATGCTCTCATCTCTGTAACCCGTCCAAATAGTACTCGGTGTTTTTCAACATAGTCTCCTTGTAACTCTACACACTTCTCTCGGCGATGTTCCCATCTCTGTAACCCATCCAAATAGTACTCGGCGTTTTTCAACATAGTCTCCTTGTAACTCTACACACTTCTCCCAGCGATGCTCCCATCTCTGTAACCCGTCCAAATAGTACTCGGCGTTTTTCAACATAGTCTCCTTGTAACTCTACACACTTCTCCCAGCGATGCTCCCGTCTCTGTAACCCGTCCAAATAGTACTCGGCGTTTTTCAACATAGTCTCCTTGTAACTCTACACACTTCTCCCAGCGATGCTCCTATGTCTGGAACTCGTCAATATAGTACTTGGCGTTTTTCTCTGCAAAATAATTATTCACGAAGGAGATTGCCTCTTCATTTGACGAAAATATTTGTCCTTCGAGCGTAATTTTCAGATGAGGGAACAAAAGAAGTCGCCTGGGGGCTAGATCTGTTGAGTCAAGTAGTTGAAACCGTAATTCGTGTATTTTAACTATTGCAGCCGCTGAAGACGGTGCGTTGTCTTGGTGAAACAGGATTTTCTTTTTCTGCAAATGTGGCCGTTTTTCCGTAAATTCTGCCTTCAGCTTGTCAAGTAATGATACGTAGTATGTTCCTGTAATGGTTTTTCCTTTTTGAAGATAATCGATTAAAATAACTCCATGGCTATTCCAAAAGAACATTCGCCATTACTTTCCCAGTCGAAAAAAAGCTTTTGCATTTTTTTATGCTGGTTGCCCCTTTGTAGTTCACTGTTTGGACTGTATTTTTCTTTTGGGTGTATAATGATGTATTCAAGTTTCATCTACAGTAATGAATCGGTGCCAAAACTCGGATTTGTTGCAACTAAACTGCGCCAACAGAGCGTTGGAAATATTCATTCGAACACGTTTTTGGTCTAACGTGAGCAAACACGGCACTCAACGAGTGGTCAGCTTTCTCATGTCTAAATGTTGATTTAGTATGTAACAAACACGTTTTTTCGACATGCTCATAGCCTCTGCTATCTCTCTCACTATAATTCAGTGGTCGTCTAATACCTTTTGGTGATCTTTGGGGATGTTTTCGTCGAAAGTTGCAGTTTTTGGACGTTCCGAACGTTCATCGTCTCCCAAGCTCTTATGATCACCTTTAAATTCAGCTGTCCAGAATTTCTCTGTGGTAAATGATGGTGCAGAGTCCCCATACACAGAAAGCAGCTCATCTTTGACTTGTGTAGGCGTATTGCCTTTCAAAAACAAATATTTAATGACAGCTGGATACTCAATTTTGTCCGTTTTCATAAAAACACTCACATCAACTCACTCAAACGACTGTTACATAACAACTGAGTGTCGAAAATGGCTGAAACTTTGGTGAGTAACTGTCAACAGATGAACAACGAAATTCACTAGATTTTATTTACGAGTGCTGCCTTCTTCATGTTGAGGTGGGAAGGATTTCAGGCCATCCTCGTATGTGGTGTCCTTAAAGTAATTGGTTTTCTGCTTGCATTACAATGAAGATTCACAAACTATTGTTGTTTTTTGTGTTTCTGGGATAGTCATGATACGCAGAAACATTATGTGATGCAACATTGGGGCAAGAGGCAGGAGTGTGGTCCAGGCAGGACTAATGTGAAGCAAACATCATTGGTTCATCCTGATACTTTATTTTTTTGGGGGGGAGGGAACAGGAATAAAGGTATAGGAAAAATCAACAACAGGGTATATTGGGTATCTGGGCAGGAAGAAGGATGGGGCATGGGAGGGATGTTGTTCTGAGGTGATTCTATTTATTGGGGCCTGTGGTGCTATTTTAGTTTGGGCTGTTTAGGCGAAGTTGATGGCCGGTACCGCCGAAGCAACCCGGCTGTTCGTGGGTGAAAACTAGGGTTTGCGGAAAATCCGCTAGTGGTGATCAGGTAGCAGCCATGATCCAGGGGACCCTGACTGTGACCTGTGAACTGTGGTGACTATTGAATTTTAATTTAAGTGAGCAGCCGCCAGGGCCGCAGATGTCGGGGCTACAACCGATGCCTTCAAGGGCTCGGTTCCGTGGAGGGTTGCGGCGAGGCAGGTCCTGTGGTGGCGGCGTCCAATAGGTGCGAGAGTCTCTGCGAGGCTGGGCGTGTGGGGGCGGTGCTCCGTTGTCTCGAGCGAGGGTTCTCCGGAGGTCATCAATGGTCTGCGTGATGTAGCCCTGGAGTGTGCGGAGGGCTTCCTCAAGCTTCCTGCTTGGCGTTCGGGTGTCGTTGATGTAGCCGACGATCTTCTCGAGCTTAGCCTTGCAGTAGCTTAAGGCCTCGGAGGTGGCGCTGGCGTATTCCTGAGTAGCGCTATGCGGGGCTTGGGCGGCTTCTCTGACATCATCCAATGTCTGACGCAGGGCTTGCTCCCATGTAGCTACCCGCGCCGTCAGCTTCTCGATGGATGCCTGCACGTCTGCGAGTGTGGCGGTGAAGGCGTGCAGAAGTTCTCGGTTTTCGGCGCAGGTCTGCGTCCCCTGGTGCTGAGTGATTTGCGGGTATGTGCGACGTTGTGGCTGCTGCGGGAAGTGGCGTGAGGTAGGAGTGTGACACTGGTGTTGTGGAGGAAGTGGAGTATGAAGGTGAGGCTGGTGTTAGCGGTTAGAGGTTCGGCGTAGTTGTTTGGGATTTAGGGGGCACGAAGCTTGTCCCATGAAGTGGCCTGCGGTGTTGCAGGTGGCACAGTAGAGGGGACGGCGCGACAGATCGTGTCCCTTGCAGACTGCAGTGAGGCACGCTGCTCCACAGTAGTGGCAACGAGGCTCCTCACTGCAGGTGACGGTGGTGTGTCCGTATTGGCAGCAGCGGCGGCATGAAGTGGTGCGACCCCCCAAGCTGGCTTCAATTGGGAGCACCTGCCCGAAGGCAGGGAGCCCGTCTCTCAGCGCAGCATTGTAGTCCGCTTCGGTAAGGAATTCCAGTCTCACAAGGGGTGAAAGTCCCTTGTGAGTGGTGATGCGGGAAGGCCAGCGGAGTCGGGCGGTGCTGAGGATGAGTGCCTCAGGCAGTTGCCTGTGCACTCCCCGTGCCACTGCACTGAAGCTCGGCGGAGATGTCGAGCAGAGCGGCGGCGGTGGCGCGGGTTCAGCCGGCGGTGAGGCTGCTTCTTCTTCAGCTGTCTGCTGCGGCGGGCGAGCAATGGTTGCGGCTGAGCTGGGCTCGAGCGAGCTCGGTGATGGCGGTTCAGGCTGCTCTCCCACAGGTTCCATGGGAGGAACTGTGTTGGCGTTTCCTTCAGCTCTGTCAGGCGATGCTGCTGTCGGCGTTCGGTGCTTCTTTTTCTTCGCTCCTATGTTGTCGGTGTGACGGCTGAGCTCCGAATCGAGTCCAATACATTCTTCTCCCTCCCTTATATATGACAAATTTTGTAGAAATGTCAGCGGGTGTCTCTGTTCTGAGTGAAGCACTTCCCCCTCCGTTTGGTCAGCTGGTAGTCTGCGAGACGACTGCTAGGACCAGTTCCGAACTAAAGTAGAAGGGTATGTCCGTTGTATAATGATAATGATAATATGTTTATAAAGACGCTCAACTGCAGCGGTCATCAGCGCCCTTACAAAAATCTAATCAATAGCCAGATATAAATTATTCAAAACTTTAAAAACAGATAAAAACAAAATGACAATGAAATAAATAAGCCCAAATGGATAAAAAAGCAATTAAAATATAAGTACCAAATAAATACCAAAACGTATAAACATTACTACTTTCAATATTAACTTGCCAGGACAAGAGCTACCTGCCCAGTGGTGGTGGAACCAATTTGTTGCGTTTCTTTGGGGCAGGGCTAGAGCTTTCAGCAGGTTTTTCCTGCTTTTTCCTCACTGTCGTTTGGGCAGTGAGGGCAGGATCCACCCACTCCACATCGTCAATGAAAGAGAACGGCTTACTCACTGGTAACTTCGAATCCGGTCTCTCAACAGGATCGGAAACCGCGACCGGCAAAAATGGAAGTCGCTGATCGGCGTCCTCTCCAGATGATTCCTCAGATGTTGACGGAGATGTTGGCGGACTTTTTTACTGGCCAGCTCTCCTTTCACTGGTCTTACTATTTACCTTGAGGAAGTCCTTTCTGTCATAAGTGGTCTTAAATTTCCTTGGCGATACATTATATACCACCGGTTCACTTGTTCTTGAAGTAGATGCTTTTGGTGATGACTTAGCTGAAACCTTCCTCTTAGGACTGGACTTGGTCAGCGCTCCCGTAGGGGAAGGGATCCGTCCCTTTCAGCTGCCAAAGTGCGGGCGCTGCGGACCCTTAGCACTCGTGGTACCTCTGACGTTACTAGAGGAACCTCGGACCGAACAGCCGAGCCCATCCTTCGGGAGTTGTTCGGATTGGGAAGTACTCGAGGGGGCAGTGTGTTCTGGAAACCCGTGGGAATCGGGTACGTCTTCGGACGGGGTTGAGGGAAGCCATTAAGTTTCCGGGTACTAGCCTGCTTAGCTAGTAGAAGGTGTGCTAGATCACCAGGCGGCCCCACCGAGGTTTTTCGGTAGTCTTCACCTTGAGTGTTGACGCGCGTAAGTGGCGTATCCGCTTCCATCCCATCTTGAGTCCATAGGACCAGATGGGGGGGGGCTTGTTAGTCTCTAGGTCTTGCCCTACGGAAAGCCCCACGGAGGATGCCGAGCGCCCTTTGGGACAGCTCGGACAACTCCCTGGTTGAAGGAGGCCCGCGTCTTGCTCCTACGGGTTCAAGGCTAATGGGAGTAGAGCCTCTGGACTCAACGTGGACTCAACTTGGTCAGCGCGCTCACAGTTGTTCGTGTTGGTGTTTGTTGCTTTGTCTGTGATCTTGGTGTAACTAATCTTTTGGATACTGCTTCCCCGTTTATTTCGCAGGTTTGTGTTGCAATTTCACGTCTAGGTACCGGCTTAGCTGCAACTGTACTATAAGTAACGGTCCTAGGTACAGAAGGCTGGCGAATAAGCAAGAGTTTCCGGGCTTCCACGAAGGACACCCTCTCTCTTACCCGGATTTCTTTGATCGCCTTCTCCTCCACAAAACGGGGACATTCTCTGGAGTTTGCTGAGTGATTACCACTGCAGTTAACACACTTTGCGGGGAAAGTGCATGCATTGTCATGCTTGACTTCCCCGCAGTCAACGCAAGTGGCAAGTCCATTACATGAAGCACATGTGTGGCCAAAGCGCTGGCATTTATAACACATCAGTGGATTAGGTATATACTGCCTCACTTCAATAGCTTCAAGGTAAGAAACAGGGTACGAGTGGGCACTAGTTCACCTCGTTCTTTGCGGTGAACTCGATATACATTAGTCACACCTTGTTCCGCCAAGTTTTGCTGAATCTCCTCATTCGACATACCATCCAATGCGCTGGTGTTTACAACACCATGTGAGGAGTTCAGAGTCCTATGCAAATTCAACGCGCACCGGATAGCTCGCAAGCATATTGGCTTTCAAGATTTTAGCAGCCTGTGTCGAAGAAACTGCTTCGACCAGGAATGTGCCATTGCCAGATCTAGTACATGACTTCACAGAACCAGCAATACTATCTAAGCCCTTCTGAATAACGAACGGGTTCACGGTACTAAACTTCCAACCTTCCTCAGTTCTACAAATAACTAAGTAGCGAGGACCACAAGACTCGACTACTACTTTTGCACTTTTGTTGAAATTTTTGTCATTATTATTAAATTTTACCATGATAAATGGATTAGGATTCATCCCCTAGTACTCCTCACCCACCACGGAGCCCAACAAGGGGTCATCCCACTGGGATGACAAGGCTACACAGGGGATATAGCGGGCTCACCGTCCCACTCACCCTGGAGTTCGGTACAGTACCTAGTCCTGGCCGATTGATTAGGGGTGGATTAGTCCCTAACCTCCCGTTTAGGCGAAGTAGGAACCAAAGTAGTTTATTAGAAATGCTCATCCTCCCCGAATTCAGAAGTAGACTGGAACGAGCTCAGATGCGCACCCCTCAACCACCAGGACAAACCTTTCCACCGACACGGGTCTCCTCGCACGGCCTACACGTGGGTGGGCGTGTTGACTGCCTCCCTCTACCACGAGGAGGAGCCCACAAGAGGGAGACTGTTGGCTCGGGACCCCGGGATCGCCAGGTCCCGTAGCTACCGCAGTAGGCCCCTGGGAGGTATGTCCGTTGTGCTGGCTTACCGGGGAAGGTTTCCATCTAAGTAAAATGACCTTGACCTCTAACAACCGTCCTCTCTCTCCTCTAGCCTCATCCTTCCTCCCGGTGAGGACCCGGTTAGGCTCCACTTGGGGCCTAAGATACAATAAATCAAGACTAGTCGAATTGCCGAATCACCTCTGTAATAATTCTAATCCTAATAATCAAGGCAACGTTAATCCTTGAAAGAAACGAAATTGTGGTCGCAGAGGCAATGCTTATTCTGTGCAATTGAGTAAAATAAAGGTCTCAACTTTACACAAACGTGAAACAATTCAACCTTTCGCATGTGTTAAATAAATCCTCTTTCGATATTTAAATGAAGGCAAAACAATCGAAAGAGTTTCATCCTCTTCTAACGGACGATAACAAACATTTACAGTTCTGTTGGTCCATGGAGTAGAATAATGACAAATTCAGTGATATGTACAATTACCTGCATATTGATGAGAAATGTACAGCAGAAGCACTATCTCATACCTGACGAAGAGACTGCACATCCTCAGTGCAAAAGCGACACCAACAGTCATTTGGCCTTTCACTGCGTTTTTGTGTTTTATTCTTTACATTTATAGTGTTGGTTCTGATGATGCATAATGTCTCCCACGAAGGCGTTTCTTCAACTTAGAGAATAGAGAAAAGTCACATGGGGCTAAATCCGGACTATAGGGAGGGTGAGGGATGCACTTCACGTTGATTTTTGCAAGACAATCAACAACATTGGCAATATGCGGTCGCGCATTATCGTGGTGCAGCATCCAGCCTGCTTCACGGAAATGTCTTTTGCGCCTGATATGGACTTGCAATGTTTTCAGGACATCCCTGTAGTATTGTCCAGTTACTGATGTGTGTGCAGGTACAACATGCTGATAAACCATTCCATAAATATCAAAGAATAAGATGACCATAACTTTCCCAGCAGAAGCAACCACTTTTGCTTTTTGGGGGTTGGTGATGAAGGAGATTTCCACGCTGAGTTTTGCTGTTTGCTCTTAGGATCAAAATGATGTAGTCAAGTTTCATCAGCAGTGATTACGTTTGAAAGAAGCTCCGGATCTTCCTCTAAGATCAACTTTAACTGCATACAGACCTGCATGTGAATGTCCTTTTGTTCGAGAATCAAAAGCCTTGGAACCCATCGTGCACAAACACGTCTCATGTGTAATGTTTCTGTGACCAACGTGTGGGTGGCACCCAGTGAAATGTTCAGTATTTCAGAAAGTGATCTTAAGGTAATTCGTCGATCCTCTCTCACAATGGCAGCAGCACTGTTGATGGTTTCTTCCGTAAGAGTAGTAACTGAAGCACCAGTTCCACCTTTCTTTGAAATTGATTGTCTCCCCTCTTTAAACATTTTAAACTACCTTCGAGCTGTGTTGTAGGGAAGAATGGACTCTCCATAGGCCTCCTGTAACATTGTATAGGCATCAACTGAAGATTTGTTGAGACGAAAGCAGAATTTCAAAGCCGCATATTGTTCCTCGCGTGTTGCCTCCATTGCAGCGGTAGACGATACTGAAGGTGTCTGGACTTGCCTGGTTGTCACAGGCGGGAACCAGGAGTACCAACAATGAAACTACTACGGCGTGTTTGTTTCACATTAAGCTAACAGAATATAATAATATTGAGTTTGTGTGCGAAAAATTATGACCGCAAAATATTATGATCATTCTTTATAGAACAGCTCTTGTGCATATATGCCAACCAATAATGATATCCATTACAAAACTTACGTCGCTATGCATTGTTATAATATAATAGTACTTTATTTGTATTAGGAAAAGTATTTGAGCTAAAAGTATGTTGTTCTTTTTGTGGTGATGTTAAATACATTGCTCTCTAATTTTTGTCTTAGCGCAAATAGTATTTATTAGAGATTGATTAGGTTGGCACTACTTACGGGGAATGCCATACAACACCGCAGGACTCCGATTGGTTGCTCACGTAGTTGCGCTCAAGGACAAACATCATCCCATTTGAAACACGTAATAGTCTCATTCCATCGTACAGTCGTGGTTGGTTAGTGTTACGCAGAATGATCACCACTAATGCTACTTTCAACTGCAGTTTGAAGACTTTGGCAAAGAGTGGGATGCTTTTGTTTGTTTAAAATAAAAGAAGGTGTGTGTTATATAAAAGTTTGTTCGTGTACTGTTATATTTAGTTAATAACCCGGGCCTTAACAACTTCTCTCCTTAACCTTCCTTGGACTCACAAAACCAAAATTACGCAAATCGTTCAGATGTTTTCGAGTTTTTGCGAGACTAACGAACGTCGATTCATAAACCTTTATCCCGATTAACATGTATTATAAATAGGTGAAATCTTTTTTAAGAATATTTGGTATAAAATTGCTATTGTACTGCTATTTTTTTTTTTTTTTTTTTTTTGTAAGTTACATCCGCCCCAACGTTAAGTTATATCGGACGGTGAATGAATTGGGTGAAATGGTGCTCAAATGAGTCCAGGGTCCATGGAAGTTAGAGTTACCCGATATTCTTCTTTCAGGATAAGGGAAACCCCCGGATAAAACCTTATCCAGGTAACTCACCCTGACCGAGATTCGAACTCGGTACCTCTTGAACGTGAGGCAGACATGCTACCATCTACGCTACCGAGGCGGGCTATTGTACTGCTATATCTGTTTCGAACTTCTAAACTATGTACGAGGGCTATCCAGAAAGTAGATTACGTTTTCGTCTGTTTCCGCTAGGGGCGGGGCTAGCGCGGCGATCTTGGGGTCAGAGCGTTGCGCAGCTCAGTCGGCATCTAGCCGTGCTAGTGAGAGGTTCGTGCTATGCTCCGTTCAGATACTGTGACGGTTTGAAATGTCTGCGTTAATTGAAAATCCCGCGAGCTGCGAGGTGCGTGCAGTAATAAGGTTTCTGACTGCAAAAAACTGTAAACCGATAGAAGTCTATTGACAGCTTTGTGAAGTGTATGGGGACAACATTATCACTGAAGGTGGAGTGCGTCAGTGGGTCATCAGATTTAAAAATGGCCGAACCAATGTTCACGACGAAGATCGAAGTGGGAGACCCAGCATAGTGACTGCCGAACTTGTCGAAGAAGTCGATGCTAAAGTCCGTGAAAATCGAAGGTTCACAATAACGGAACTTTCTTTGAGTTTTCCACAAATTTCGCGAAGTTTGTTGCACGAAATCATCAGCGAAAAGCTTGGTTACCACAAGTTTTGTGCAAGATGGATTCCAAAAATCTTGACAGAGGACCACAAAAATCAGCGAATGGCTGCAGCGTTGAACTTTTTGGACGTTTACCATAAGGATGGTGACTCTTTACTCGATCGCATCGTTACTGGTGACGAAACATGGGTGAAACACGTGAACTGTGAAACGAAATTGCAATCAATGCAGTGGGGGCACACAAGTTCTCCCCAAAAACCCAAGAAATGCATGCAAACAATGTCGGCAAGGAAGATGATGGCGACTGTTTTTTTGGGACAGAATAGGCGTGATTTTGGTGGACTTCCTGGAAAGAGGCACTACAGTAAACTCTCAAAGGTATTGCCAAACTCTCCAAAAACTCAGAAGAGCCATTCAAAACAAGCGCAGAGGAATGTTGAGCTCTAAGATCTTGTTGATTCACGACAACGCCCGGCCCCACACGGAAAATGTCACTCGTGAAGTTCTTGAATCTTTTAAGTGGGAGTTGTTTCCTCATCAGTCCCGACCTGGCACCGAGCGACTTCCACCTATTCCCAGCAATGAAGAAGTGGCTGGCTATGCAGCGTTTTGATGACGACGCACAGCTGCAAGAAGAGGTAACGAAGTGGTTGAAGGCGCAGGCGGCCGAATTTTTCGACGAAGGAATTTCCAAGCTCGTACATCGCTACGATAAATGCCTTAATTTGAATGGTGACTATGTCGAAAAGTAGTATTTGAGTGTGGCTTTCATCTGTATATAATAAAATTTGTTTCCTATACTTTGTTTACTTTTTATTCCAAAACGTAATCTACTTTCTGGATAGCCCTCGTATATGTATATGACAGATGGCGCTACTGTCTAACATATTTCCTTATCTAAGCACAGATGGCGGAGCAGTCGTTATTACTATCTCTTTTTAGTTTTCAGTCCCGGTATTGTATATCAATTACATATTAACCTTGGCAAGGAGCTAAACTACGAAAGTGTCCGTGATATTATTGGGCCATGGAATACAAAACCCAGACAAAACGAACGAATGGCATAGGAGATAGCGAAATGTGTATATAAAGAATGTTTTCTGCTAACAACAGACAATGTTGCATTGCACATCCAGATGGAATTAATTAAGTATTACTTTTTGTAACAAGTACATTGATATTTATCCGTCAAAAATATTGAGGACCGTTACACCAACTCAAACTTCGTTGACCCAATATTTCTGAAAATTTTGAACTTCTCAAAATCCAAAATGTATTATTTATTATAGACTGATTAGGTTGGCGCTCGTCACACACCACGCTCAACACATCATAACTTCGGTTGGTTGCTCGTCTAGCAGCGCTCAAGGACAAACATCATCTGATTTGAAACATATAATGAAGGCAGAATCGTCTCGCGTGCTATACGAAGCTTCCATCCCACGCTTTATATGGAATATTTGTAATTTTCTGAAAATGGGTCCAAGATGCTGTTGAAGTGGATAGTGCGCGCATATGTGGCCGGGCAATACCTGCGCGCGTCTCTGCAATTAGCGTCGCGACGTCCCGGTGCGACACTGCACAATGGAGACATCGGCCTGCCTCGTCCATCGATCTCCAAACAATGGCGATGTGGGAGTTGATCCGAAGCAGCACTCTTTTATTTCTCCCTCTCTCTTTTGTTTTGTTTTATTTTCTCCTCGCGATACCCTCCTCTCCGTACTGCATTCTGGGGACTTTTTAACACTTCACCATTATTCTGTGTGCCTGCCATACACGCTGGAATCTATTGTTGATATTGTGTTCCTCTCCCTGCTTCTGCTTCTTCTCCAGATCCAGCAATTTTCTGTGAAAATGAAAGGCGACGTGGTCCCAACAATGGTGGGCGATCCCTCCCGTAAAGATTGCACATGCTAATAAAAGAAGAAATTACTAGCAGAGCATTGAATGGGTAATGATTTGTTCCTAGAACGATCACTTATACACGTCATGGTGAGTAGGCGTTGCTGGTGCACTGATTGGTTTTGTGGCTGTTCGGTATCGCGTAGCTGTAATTATACTGACGGATATATACATTCACAGAAGTTCAATCTCTACAGCACAATAGTAATACATAGGTCATCTCAAAAGTTTCCCACCTAATAAAGATACAAGACATTTCTTCAGATTTTTTTCCCGAAATAGTCTCCTTGTAACTCTACACACTTCTCCCAGCGATGTTCACATCTCTGTAACCGGCCAAATAGTACTCGGCGTTTTTCAACATAGTCTCCTTGTAACTCTACACACTTCTCCCAGCGATGCTCCCCTCTGTAACCCGTCCAAATAGTACTCGACGTTTTTCAACATAGTCTCCTTGAAATTCTACACACTTCTCCCAGCGATGTTCCCATCTCTGTAACCCGTCCAAATAGTACTCGGCATTTTTCAACATAGTCTCCTTGTAACTCTACACACTTCTCCCAGCGATGTTCTCATCTCTGTAACCCGTCCAAATAGTACTCGACGTTTGTCAACATAGTCTCCATGTAACTCTACACAATTCTCTCAGCGATGCTCCCATCTCTGTAACCCGTCCAAATAGTACTCGGCGTATTTCAACATAGTCTCCATGTAACTCTACACAATTCTCTCAGCGATGTTCCCATCTCTCTAACCCGTCCAAATAGTACTCGGCGTATTTCAACATAGTCTCCATGTAACTCTACACACTTCTCTCAGCGATGTTCACATCTCTGTAACCCATCCAAATAGTACTCGACGTTTTTCAACATAGTCTCCTTGAAATTCTACACACTTCTCCCAGCGATGTTCCCATCTCTGTAAACCGTCCAAATAGAACTCGGTGTTTTTCAACATAGTCTCCTTGTAACTCTACACACTTCTCCCAGCGATGTTCCCATCTCTGTAACTGTCCAAATAGTACTCGGCGTTTTTCAACATAGTCTCCTTGTAACTCTACACACTTCTCCTAGCGATGTTCACATCTCTGTAACTCGTCCAAATAGTACTCGGCGTTTTTCAACATAGTCTTCTTGTAACTCTATACACTTCTCCCAGCGATGCTCCCATCTCTGTAACCCGTCCAAATAGTACTCGGCGTTTTTCAACATAGTCTCCTTGTAACTCTACACACTTCTCCTAGCGATGTTCACATCTCTGTAACCCGTCCAAATAGTACTCGGCGTTTTTCAACATAGTCTCCTTGTAACTCTACACACTTCTCTCAGCGATGCTCCCATCTCTGTAACTCGTCCAAATAGTTCTCGGCGTTTTTCAACATAGTCTCCTTGTAACTCTACAGACTTCTCCCAGCGATGTTCTCATCTCTGTAACCCGTCCAAATAGTACTCGGCGATTTTCAACATAGTCTCCTTGTAACTCTACACACTTCTCCCAGCGATGCTCCCATCTCTGTAACCCGTCCAAATAGTACTCGGCCTTTTTCTACATAGTCTCCTTGTAACTCTACACACTTCTCCCAGCGATGTTCACATCTCTGTAACTCGTCCAAATAGTACTCGGCGTTTTTCAACATAGTCTCCTTGTAACTCTACACACTTCTCTCAGCGATGCTCCCATCTCTGTAACTCGTCCAAATAGTTCTCGGCGTTTTTCAACATAGTCTCCTTGTAACTCTCACACTTCTCCCAGCGATGTTCTCATCTCTGTAACCCGTCCAAATAGTACTCGGCGTTTTTCAATATAGTCTCCTTGTAACTCTACACACATCTCCCAGCGATGCTCCCATCTCTGTAACTCGTCAAAATAGTACTCGGCGTTTTTCAACATAGTCTCCTTGTAACTCTACACACATCTCCCAGCGATGTTCCCATCTCTGTAACCCGTCCAAATAGTACTCGGCGTTTTTCAACATGGTCTCCTTTTATCTCTACACACTTCTCCCAGCGATGTTCCCATCTCTGTAACTCGTCCAAATAGTACTCGGCGTTTTTCAACATAGTCTCCTTGTTTCTCTACACACTTCTCCTAGAGATGCTCCCATCTCTCTAACCCGTCCAAATAGTATTCGGCGTTCTTCAACATAGTCTCCTTGTAACTGTACACACTTCTTCCAGCGATGTTCTCATCTCTGTAACCCATCCAAATAGTACTCGACGTTTTCCAACATAGTATCCTTGTAACTCTACACACATGAAGCTCCCATCTCTGTAACCCGTCCAAGTAGTGCTCGGCGTTTTTCAACATAGTTTCCTTGTAACTTTACACATTTCTCCCAGCGATGCTTCCATCTCTGTAACTCGTCCAAATAGTACTGCGGTTTTCAACACAATCTCCTTGTACCTCTACACACTTCTCCCAGCGATACTTCCATCTCTGTAACCCGTCCAATTAGTACTGCGTTTTTCAACATAGTCTCCTTGTAACTCTACACATTTCTCCCAGCGATACTTCCATCTCTGTAACCCGTCCAAATAGTACTCGACGTTTTTCAACACACTCTCCTTGTACCTCTACACACTTCTCCCAGCGATACTTCCATCTCTGTAACCCGTCCAAATAGTACTCGGTGTTTTTCAACACAATCTCCTTGTACCTCGACACACTTCTCCCAGCGATGCTTCCATCTCTGTTACCCGTCCAAATACTACTCGGCGATTTTCTCTGTAAAATAATTGATCACGAACGTGATTGCCTCTTCATTTGACGAAAATCTCTGTCCTCCAGCACAATTTTCAGATGAGGGAACAAAAAGTGGACGCTTGGACCTAGATCTAGTCAGTCAAGCAGTTCAAACCGTAATTCGTGTATTGCAACCGCTGAAGTCTGAGACGGTTTGTTGTCTTGGTGAAACAGGATTTTCTTTTTCTGTAAATGTGGCCGTTTTTCTGCAAGTTGTGCCTTCAGCTTGTCAAGCAATGTGCTCCTGTAATGGTTTCATTTTCTGAAGATAATCGATTAAAATAAGTCCATGACTATGCCAAAAAACAGTCACCATCACTTTCCTAGCCATTTTTTTTGAGCCGGTTCTCCCTGTGAAGTCAAATGTCTGGACTATATATTTGTTTTGGGCGTATAACGGTGTATGCAAGTTTCATCTACAGTAATTAATCGGCGCCAAAACTCGGATTTATTGCCCCTAAACAGCGCCAACAGAGCGTTGGAAATATTCATTCGTACACGTTTTTGGTCTAACGTGAGCAAACGCGGCACTCAACATGCGGACAACTTTCTCATGTCTAAATGTTGATTTAATATGTGACAAACACGTTCTTTTGACATGTTCATAGCCTCTGCTATCTCTCTCACTTTAACTCGGCGGTCGTCTAGTACCATTTGGTGAATGTTTTCGTCAGTAGTTGCAGTTTTGGACGTCTCGAACGTTCATCGTTTCCCAAGCTCTTACGGCCACGTTTACATTCAGCTGCCGAAAATTTCACTGTGGTAAACTGTGTTGCAGAGTCCCCATACACAGAATCCAACTCATGTTTGATTTGCGTAGGCGTATTGCCTTTCAAAAACAAATATTTAATGACAGCTCGATATTCGATTTTGTCCATTTTCATAAAAATACTTACATCAACTCACTCAAACGACTATTACATAACAACTAAGCGTCCAAAATGGGTGAAGCTTTGGTGAGTAACCGTCAAGGGATGAACAACGAAATTCACTTGCTCATGTTGAGGTGGGAAACGTTTCAGATCACCTTCGTGTTAGTTCAGCTTGCTAGGATGTTTGTTATCCATTTCACAGTGTACAGGAATCCCCTGGAAAACTACATTCTTATATAAATTTTGTATATGTTTAACGAAACAATGAATTTCTCTTACTTTTTTCTGTTTTTGTATTCTGAGTTAAATCTATTGCTTGGATTGCCGCTCTAGAATGTGATAAAATAGCAGGTTTTACATTTTTATAGCCAAACAAAAGAAGGTAGTTACGTGAACATCTCCGTCAAAATCTGTAATGTTTTGTTCCACATTTTTGTAAAAGGAGAACAACTGACATGTGACATCACTTACAAATGAGCATCTGTATATTTGCGTGTCCATTGTTCTTCAGGGGATTTTGTTTGTAATGTTTCTAATTCTAATAATTTTGTAATATCTGGGCTTGTTGTTTGTTTCCTGAAGATTTCACAGAGTTCTAAATTATATTCTGTTTTACAGCTTCCTATTGGATTACAGGGATGTAACAGTTTTTCTTTTGCAATAGTATGAGTTTTTAGTGTATATTTCAAGGCCTAATGTTTGTCTACTGTATTAAAATTCAGAATTGTAAGTTATTAGAGTTGTGCTTCAAGTTCTAGGTTCATTGGTTTATTAGAAGTTGGAAAGGGAAGTAATATTTTTTGGGGGAGGGGTGGTTATAACTGTGACATATTTGAGAAAAAGCACTTAATGTTTCTGCTGTAAAGTGCCCCATGCAGTGAGATGGTGTTGTGGAACAAGAACTGCCTTGTTTAACGGTTTAGCCAGATGTATTGTCCGGAATCGCTGACCATGATGCTCCTTAACAAGATGCAGGGGACTGGCAAGCGAACAATCGTCAAGAGCACGAACAATGTTCACTTGTTGCGAAAGGTTTCACAAGTGCCCCATTGTTCTGCCTCCCACGCGAGGAAATTGCCTGCTCTCGATGCAAGCCCGACTCCTAGTGCGCGACGGCGTCCATTAGCCGACACTCTTACCGCGGGGCCTCGGCGAAATTGCGTCACAATCTTCTGCAACAAAGGTAGAAGACTGGTTTTTGTCGAGAGGCAGATATCGAGGACGAGAGCTAGGTATTCATGGCTGCATTATGGAGGACTTTCAAACACTTGCAATCATGTGGAGGGAACCTTTCCCCGGATACTTGATAACTATAAATTGTTCATTCAACCCCAGTACAATAAAAGATTTTGGTGAACCTACAATGGCGGCAATAAACATTTTAGAATTCCATATTTTTAAAAATCTACGAACTTATTCATATATTACCTACAGTTATTTCATTTTCTCTATAAGTTTGTCAATTATTTTCATTTAAAAGTCCCCCCCCCCCATTTATACCCCGCCTTTAACTTCAATGGTCATATCGGCGACTGTTCTCCTTTGCAACATATCGAAGGTGTTAACTCGTATTCGTTGGGTTTTAATCATTAGATCACGTACACATGTATACCCCGCCTTTAACTGCAATGGTCATATCGGCAGACGTTCTCCTTTGGAACATATCGAAGGTGTTAACTCGTATTCGTTGGATTTTAATCATTAGATCACGTACACATTTATACCCCGCCTTTAACTGCAATGGTCATATCGGCAGACGTTCTCCTTTGGAACATATCGAAGGTGTTAACTCGTATTCGTTGGGTTTTATTCATTAGATCACGTACACATTTATACCCCGCCTTTAACTGCAATGGTCATATCGGCGGCCGTTCTCCTTTGGAACATATCGAAGGTGTTAACTCGTATTCGTTGGGTTTTAATCATTAGATCACGTACACATTTATACCCCGCCTTTAACTGCAATGGTCATATCGACGGCCGTTCTCCTTTGGAACATATCGAAGGTGTTAACTTGTATTCGTTGGGTTTTATTCATTAGATCACGTACACATTTATACCCCGCCTTTAACTGCAATGGTCATATCGGTGGCCGTTCTCCTTTGGAACATATCGAAGGTGTTAACTCGTATTCGTTGGGTTTTAATCATTAGATCACGTACACATTTATACCCCGCCTTTAACTGCAATGGTCATACCCGCAGACGTTCTCCTTTGGAACATATCGAAGGTGTTAACTCGTATTCGTTGGGTTTTATTCATTAGATCACGTACATATTTATACCTCTCCTTTAACTGCAATGGTCATATCGGCAGACGTTCTCCTTTGGAACATATCGAAGGTGTTAACTCGTATTCGTTGGGTTTTAATCATTAGATCACGTACACATTTATACCCCGCCTTTAACTGCAATGGTCATATCGACGGCCGTTCTCCTTTGGAACATCTCGAAGGTGTTAACCCGTATTTGTTGGGTTTTAATCATTAGATCACAGACACATTTATACCTCGTTTTTAACTGCAATGGTCATATCGGCAGACGTTCTCCTTTGGAACATATCGAAGGTGTTAACTCGTATTCGTTGGGTTTTAATCATTAGATCACGTACACGTACGCAGTCTCATTCACACTTCCAGACTCTGGGGAAGATGAGAAATTATCTTGGTTGGAGAAAAATCCCTCAACCCAGCCGGTAATCGAACCCGGGACCCCTAGCACAGCAGACAGGCGCTCCACCGACTGAGCTACGGAACCAGCCTTGGAAGTTTTGTATCCACATAAAAATAATTTCTCTAGAGAATATTTTTGGACTTTTTTTAAACTTTAAATCGCCATTATTGACTAAACAATGAATTATAAATGTACAGTACGCCCAACGTAATTTGGGCGCTGGATCTACGGTGTACTGCGGGCAGAGGGGAAGAAACGACAGCTGACGCGCTTTTATTTCTGCAGTGTGGTCAACCTTGAAAAACACAGTTCAGTAAAATAGCGTGTAAGATAAGCGAGATATCACAAGTAACGTTGCATCCTCTGAAAACATTCCTTAGTTTTGCCCACGCCAGCTTAATTGCATTCAGATCACAGTTATACGGAGATGTCTCCTTTCGAGAGTCATAACATCCACAAATGTTCATACAAATATAAATCATTTTCAAGTAAATGCTGATGTACACTCGTAACAAGGATAAACTGGCAATTCGAGCGCACCAAACGAGACTTTATGAAGGAAGCTTTAACTACAAAGTAATAATGTTATATAATAAACTTCCAAATTCATTTAAACAAGCTGCATCTTTAAAACACTTTAAGAATAAGGTTAAGAAATGTTTGCATGCACACTGTTTTTATACGGTTAATGAATTTTTAGAACTATAACCATGTAAATGAGCACTGGGAGCGTAGTACATTCACAAACCTGTAATACTTATATTATGACATTTCTTGTAGTAAATTAGTCTATGCAAATATCACATGAAACAATAGAAAAGCTGCTTACTGTGTATATTGTATGTAATCAATTTGACTTTATGTATATACTGTATTTATACATTTTGACGTGTCTCATAACATGTATATGTTGCCAAGGACGAACTAAAATTCTAATTCTAACATACGATTGTTGTAAACTGGTTAGCTAATTAACCTCGAAATTGATCAAAACGAAATATGGCGGGCATGATAAAGCTTAGCGTATTAGCCACTAGATGTCAATGTATAGCGCATGTCGAATTTCAAAGCTGTCATCTATGTTTACGAATGAAGACTTAGAACCGATCGCTCTTCATATCGCGCGCATATAGTATCTGGCGCATATGACTCATCTAAAGTAACAATTAATTACTTAAATGTTTGTTTCAAAAACTCGTGAAATGTTATAACGCTCACCTGGTTACATTTCAAAACTCAACATGTTACCAACAACCCAATTTGCGGACATGCGACCTCTTGGAACCCAAATATTCTACTGGTACAATGAATTCAAAAGACAAATGATTTTGCTGAAGAAGAATGCAGAGAAGTTCACGTTAGTTGCTGGAAAATCACGCAGCATTTGGTATTAAGACAGAACTGATTGCTTTCGATTGTTTTCGCTACGTTACGATCGGGAGGGTTGTCGAGGGTACGATGTCACCAACAAATGATTATATCCGAGTTGTTCCATCCCCCCCCCCCTAGCTAGTATATTTTTATGCGAGCCTCACTCACCCTTCCTAAAGGCATTCCGTTCACACGCTCCGTTTCATAGTCCAATGAATTACCTCTTTAGCTTTAGCAGAGGAGATTTGAGGTCTTCAGGAAGTCCGGTATTGCCTCCAAGAAAGATGGTGCTCAGGAAGTTCGCGGTAATCCAATAGCTCCAGGAAGCAATGCATCCAGCATCCGTCCCGACAACAGGAAAAGAATAACAGTGAGGGAAAAAATACACGAGGGTGGATCATTATTGGGGTTGGGGGGGGGTTGTTTTATCACATGCTGTGCATCATGAGTAAAGAGACCTTATGATCTAATTCAATTCTGCATTCACACCATCCTTTGCAAACTATTCTTGCAAACATTATTTTTGTTAATGAGTGAGGACTGTAATACAATGAAGCACCAAATTAATATAATTTTGGAAATGAATTGTACTTTTACACTGTCCTTGTGTAGGATAAAGTATGGAAAGATAGAATCAGACTGAAAAATTCAATGCCATAGCCCGGATTTGAACCACGGATCTTCTGGTTACTATCCAGCCGCTCTAACCCTTGAGCTACTATGGCCAACGTGCCGACATGACATTAAATTCTCCGACTGACTCTTGTTTTTCCCGGTAAACCACTTAGGAGACCCGTGGTTCAAATCCCGGCTATGGCATTGAATTTTTAAGTCTAGCTCTATCTTTCCATAATATAATTTTGGTTGAACTAGTATTCCATGCTCATTAAAAAAAATTATATTTTTCTTTATTTCTCTATATAATCTCTGAAGTGCCATTTATCATGGTCCTCAAAATAGTTATTTAACGCATGAATGACCTCCTCGTTGTTGTGAAACCTTGGTTCTCCAAGACATGTTTTGAGATTCTGGAACAGAGGATAGTCACTGTGTGCTAGATCTGGCATATGGAGTGGATGATCAAGCAATTCACATATTTTTCCACTGCAATGACTGAACGATCTGCCGGAGCATTGTCGTGAAGAAACAAGATCTTTTCTTTGCCAAATGAGATCACTCATCACTCAAACGTTGCAGTAAGTTTACGTAGTAATCATCAGTGATACTTTTACTATTTTCCAAATAATCAATTAAAATAATTCCCTGTACATCCCAGAAAATAGTCGCCATAACTTTGTTAGCTCACAATATTGACTTTGCCTTTTTTGGAGTTGGCTGTGATTTACTTTCTAGAGTGTAGTGATGTATCCAAACTTCATCCACAGTAATATGACTTCTCAAAAATTCACTGGGATTTTCACGGTAGAGCTCCAAATTCTTAATAAAAACAGATCTTCTCTGCAACTATTGATCAATTGTCAACAAACGCGGCACAGACCTTGTGAAAGCCCAAAGCATTACTTAAAATATTGTTACCTGCACGTTCTTTTGATATGTTTACAACCTCTAATATGTCAAATAACTTTAATCTGTGGTCTTCCAATACTGAACGATTAATTTTTTCAACGATCTCTGGAGTTGTAACTTTCACAGGACGTCCAGAGCGAGGCTCATCACTAGTACTCGTACGTCCCATTTTAAACTCTACAACCAACCTTTTAATTATTGTATATGAAGAGACAGAGCGAGGCTCATTACTACTCGTACGTTCCGTTTTAAACTCTACAACCAACCTTTTAATTATTGTATATGAAGGGACAGAGCGAGGCTCATCACTAGTACTCGTACGTTCCGTTTTAAACTCTACAACCAACCTTTTAATTATTGTATATGAAGGGACAGAGTCAGGGTCATCACTAGTACTCGTACCTCCCACTTTAAACTCTACAACCAACATTTTAATTATTGTATGTGAAGAGACAGAGCGAGGCTCATCACTAGTACTCGTACGTCCCATTTTAAACGCTACAACCAACCTTTTAATTATTGTATATGAAGAGACAGAGCGAGGCTCATCACTAGTACTCGTACGTCCCGTTTTAAACTCTGCAACCAACCTTTTAATTCTTGTATATGAAGGGACAGAGCGAGGCTCATCACTAGTACTCGTACGTCCCGTTTTAAACTCTACAACCAACCTTTTAATTATTGTATATGAAGAGACAGAGCGAGGCTCATCACTAGTACTCGTACGTCCCGTTTTAAACTCTACAACCAACCTTTTAATTATTGTATATGAAGAGACAGAGCGAGGCTCATCACTAGTACTCGTACGTCCCGTTTTAAACTCTACAACCCAACCTTTTAATTATTGTATATGAAGGGACAGAGCGAGGCTCATCACTAGTACTCGTACGTCCAATTTTAAACTCTACAACCAACCTTTTAATTATTGTATATGAAGGGACAGAGCGAGACTCATCACTAGTACTCGTACGTCCAATTTTAAACTCTACAACCACCCTTTTAATTATTGTATATGAAGGGACAGAGCGAGACTCATCACTAGTACTCGTACGTCCAATTTTAAACTCTACAACCAACCTTTTAATTATTGTATATGAAGGGACAGAGCGAGGCTCATCACTAGTACTCGTACGTCCAATTTTAAACTCTACAACCAACCTTTTAATTATTGTATATGAAGGGACAGAGCGAGACTCATCACTAGTACTCGTACGTCCAATTTTAAACTCTACAACCAACCTTTTAATTATTGTATATGAAGAGTCAGAGCGAGCCTCATCACTAGTACTCGTACGTCCCATTTTAAACTCTACAACCAACCTTTTAATTATTGTATATGAAAAGACAGAGGGAGACTCATTACTAGTCCTCGTACGTCCCATTTTAAACTCTACAACCAACCTTTTAATTATTGTATATAAAGAGACAGAGCGAGACTCATCACTAGTACTCGTACGTCCCATTTTAAACTCTACAACCAACCATTTAATTATTGTATATGAAGAGACAGAGCGAGGCTCATCACTAGTACTCGTACGTCCCACTCTACAACCAACCTTTTAATTATTGTATATGAAGGGACAGAGTGAGGCTCATCACTAGTGCCCGTACGTCCCATTTTAAACTCTACAACCAATATTTTAATTATTGTATATGAAGGGACAGAGCGAGGCTCATCACTAGTACTCGTACGTCCCATTTTAAACTCTACAACCAACCTTTTAATTATTGTATATGAAGAGACAGAGCGAGGCTCATCACTAGTACTTGTACGTCCCATTTTAAACTCTACAACCAACCTTTTAATTATTGTATATGAAGAGACAGAGTGAGGCTCATCACTAGTACTCGTACGTCCCATTTTAAACTCTACAACCAACCTTTTAGTTATTGTATATGAAGTGACATAATGAGGCTTATCACTAGTGCTCGTACGTCCCATTTTAAACTCTACAACCAACCTTTTAATTATTGTATATGAAGGGACAGAGCGAGGCTCATCACTAGTACTCGTACGTCCCATTTTAAACTCTACAACCAACCTTTTAGTTATTGTATATGAAGTGACAGAATGAGGCTTATCACTAGTACTCGTACGTCCCATTTTAAATTCTACAACCAACCTATTAATTATTGTATATGAAGGGACAGAGCGAGGCTCACCACTAGTACCCGTACGTCCCATTTTAAACTCTACAACCAAACTTTTGGTTATTGTATATGAAGAGACAGAGCGAGACTTATCACTAGTACTCGTACGTCCCGTTTTAAACTCTACAACCAAACTTTTAATTATTGTATATGAAGGGACAGAGCGAGGCTTATCACTAGCACTCGTACGTCCCATTTTAAACTCTACAACCAACTTTTTAATCATTGTATATGAAGAGACAGAGCGAGGCTCATCACTAGTACTCGTACCTCCAATTTTAAACTCTACAACCAACCTTTTAATTATTGTATATGAAGAGACAGAGCGAGACTCATCACTAGTACTCGTACATCCCATTTTAAACTCTACAGCCAACCTTTTAATTATTGTATATGAAGAGACAGAGCGAGGCTCATCACTAGTACTCGTACGTCCCATTTAAAACTCTACAACCAACCTTTTAATTATTGTATATGAAGGGACAGAGTGAGACTCATCACTATACTCGTACATCCCATTTTAAACTCTACAACCAACCTTTTAATTAGTGTATATGAAGGGACAGAGCGAGGCTCATCACTAGTACTCGTACATCCCATTTTAAACTCTACAACCAACCTTTTAATTATTGTATATGAAGAGACAGAGCGAGGCTCATCACTAGTACTCGTACGTCCCATTTAAAACTCTACAACCAACCTTTTAATTATTGTATATGAAGGGACAGAGTCTTTCAATGTACTGTCCATTTCCTCCTTGATTTCTTTAGGCGTTAAGTCTTTCAAATGGAAGTACGAGGGCTGTTCAATAAAGAATAATCATAATTTTTTACTGGCATAATTTTTCGCACTAATATTCAATCTTATCATATTCTGTTAGCTTATTGTGAAACAAACACGCCGTAGTAGTTTCATTGTTGGTACTCCTGATTCCCGCCTGTGAGAACCAGGCAAGTTCAGACATATACAGTATCGCCTACCACTGCAATGGAGGTAACATGTAGTTAAAGTTGATGTTAGAGGAAGATCCGGAGTTTCTTTCAAACGTAATCACTGCTGATGATACTTGGCTACATCATTTTGATCCTGAGAGTAAACAGCAAAGCTCAGTGTGGAAATCTCCTTCATCACCAACCCCCCCAAAAAGCAAAAGTGGTTACTTCTGTTGGGAAAGTTATGATCATCTCATTCTTTGATATTCATGGAATGGTTTATCAGCATGTTGTACCTGCACACACACATCAGTAACTGGACAATACTACAGGGATGTCCTGGAAACATTGCAAGTTCATATCAGGTGCAAAAGACCACATTTCCGTGAAACAGACTGGATGCTCCACCATGATAATGCGCGGCCGCATATTGCCAATGTTGTTGCTGAATATCTTGCAAAAATCAACGTGAAGTGCATCCCTCAGCCTCACTATAATCCGGATTTATCCCCATGTGACTTTTTTCTATTCCCTAACTTGAAGAAACACCTTCGTGGGAGGCATCATCTATCATCAGAAGCAGTGGTGAAGGCTGCGGAGGCGATTTTGAAGGATCTCTCAAAAATGGTTTCCAGCATGTCTACGAAGACTGGCAGAAACGGTGGGATAAGTACATCGCATTCGGGGGAGACTAGTTTGAGAAGTACCATCAAAATTATGAGGATGAGTAAAGGCACGTTGTCAAAAAAGAATTGTGGTCATTCTTTATTGAACAGCCCCCGTATTTAATCACTGTTCATTTTTCCAAATTCTCCATTTTCGTGAAACCTCTACACTTATCATTGCTGTGATTAAAAAACTAAACAAGCTATGGACCTGTAACTATGGATACAAGTCTAGAGTTAAACTTTATGATGCTGTCCGTCAACTGGCCCAGTAGCGCCATCTCTTTGTAAGGCCCTGGACTTATCCCCGGACCCTCGTATATTGCTAATGTTTACGTAGGACGCGTTTTGTTACAACCTTCCTAACAGCATCAGCTGAAGTCGACTGTTGAATTTTGATTTTAACTACTTGGAGGTGATAGGGATGTCTCTGTTGGTGTCTTGAAGAACTTTAAGTGTGAGTTCTCTTCAAAAGCGGTGTCGAAATTGAACAGTTTTCCTTTATATTTCAGTATGAGTATCTTTTTCCACATGGTTAGTACAGTTGGACCCTGAACAACGTTTATAAATGGATTTCTTGTTCTATATCGTAATTCTCATTCCAAAAATGGTACTCTACTCCCGATTTGTCCATTTCTTTGATCTTGATGTCAGGAGGTTGAGAAATCAGAGAATTGTCAGAGAATGCAGAAAGAATTACCTGAATTTAACAAGACAGTGTGTTTCAGATGCGAATTTAAATCTGTAGGAACTTGGATTCGTTTACATAGTTCAACAATGTAACAGCCGACAGTCTTGTCACCGAGCGGGACGGTGGTAATTGTGTCAATAATGGAAACTCACATTGTTGCTGCGGACCACACAAGAATGTTCCCACATTTGCGAAGTATAGTAAGTTTATGATACGGTTGTAAAACTGTTACCAAAAGGGACAGCTATCTATGGAACGAAAGGAATGTGACTTGGTTTTCTGGTTCCCCTCGTCTGATCCACCCTTGGTTATCGAACACTGGCGCCACTAATTCTTCTAAATAACATTCCTTTAACACTTTCGACACGTGCACCATCTCACAGAGAAGTAACCACAAGCACAAATTCTTCTGATCCGGAATTTTGCTTTCAATCTTAGTCGACTAAAACGTTCATTTCAGTAAAATACAAAAGACATGGTGGGTAATGAGTGAAATTCTATGATTTTTACACTTCCAGAAGCAAAACATATTGCAGCTTATCGGTTGAGTAAAACAAGAGTATTTGAAACCTCAAATCATACAAGAAGCAATATTTTGAAAATACATAACATGTGCTTTACTTTTATTTATTTGTACTAACATCCTTACGAATTAAAATAGCAATGAACATGGTTAAGTGCTCAGCCCAGGCTGTTAAACTATAATATTTGTTATAACATTTCTACTATTTCAATTGCATTACTTTTGAACAACTGACTGAGGTAACCGACGATGTCTGATGCTTGACGTTTAGCCTTAGGTAATATTTGCTCAATAGACTTTATATGGAGGCATATAAATATGTTACACAAGACTTAAAGCATAAATAAAAATCCTCAAGACACTATAAAATTCTAAGAAAATACTTAGTCAAGAGCATTGTTGAACAACCACTGTAGGTGTCTTAAAATTTTCGTTTGCTAGTTACAGATCCACGCTGGGATGCCAATTTGTAATGAAATTGGAAGAGATAAATTAATGTATGGCTTTTTTAATGAAGCTTCACGTTGCTGCGACATTTGTAGGACAAATTATGTCTTTTTTTACTCTCTCCAAATCTTGGTATGACGATAAATGAATTGCCAAGTTGTGATATTGGACAGAGTTTCGAAAAAAAATAATTGGATTCGTTAGATTTGGTCTTAAGTTAAACTAAAATATGAATTCCCAGCAGAAACATGTCTCTTCTCGCGAGGCAGATGTCTTCCTTCTTTCCAGGAATGATTTACACCACAGAGTAAATTAATGGATTTCTTTTTAAATATATTTATTTTAATTCTTGTTTAAATTGACACAAAGTAGTTATAACACAAATAAACTGAGAATCTTTCCAGTGTGTTCAGTCGTTAAGCGTCATTTTCTCCCGTCTTGATTATTGATTTTTTCTTCACATAGCAACCACGTGTTTCTTTATAAGCACGTCATTCGTATCAACGTGCACAAACATCTTATTTATTTTTATAATTTGACTTCCTAAACTTAATTTAAACATTATAACACTTCTAACATTCACTAATTAATTTTAAATAACGCATAAAACAAATACACAATATTGATTTTCTTTTTCCAGGCTGAATTCAAAAGAACTGTTACAAAATTACCAGTTCCATGCTAAAATTTTGCTGTGATGACGTTCGTAACCTCAATTTGTGATAAGCAACATTGTATTTTTTAGTTTAGTATTGTAATGTTGCTGTTGTTTGTATTTTTTGATTGGTTTTGACAATTTTGACGATGTAATATATGTATAAAGAATTCATTTTACTACTCTCACCTAACCTCCATTCAGTACACGATAAATCTCATCCCAGGGTCGCGATCTTGGATTAGTGCAATATTTTAATCTTAATTTACCAAAATAATGATACTGAAGCTTCTTTGTTGATAATTACTTACCTGACAAGCAGTCAACACAAACTGATACAACACAATTATATGCAATAACTCTTTTAACACGTTTACTCTCCCTAGCAACTGTTTGTTTCTTTATGCATTTGTCACTCATAGCCACCTATATACATATCGTGTCTCTTATTCACAATTTCACTTCCACATACAATATAAACAAATACGAAGTCTTTAAGTACATTTACTTTCAATATGGCGACTATTGTTCTTATAAATGAGCAGAATTAAGGAATTTAGAATGTGCAAGCGAGCCATGTCAATGGAAGTAGGCATTAAGTAAAAGGATTCCAGAATTTGATATGATCCCAGGTATTCCTGAATAACACACATGACAATATGTAACTTATATCACATCCAACATAATTACAATTTTGTACCTGCTTCATTATTCAATCTTTCATTATTATTTTCTCTCTTACTGGCTGTTTTGATGGGAATTCCATTACTTTGGTTTTATTTACTGAAATGTTTAGCTCATACTCTTCTAATATTTTATCCAACATATACATGGCCTTCTGCAAATTATTTTCAGTTTTTTCTGTTACACAAGATCGTTTGCATATAGGCAGTGATAAATTCGGTCTAATTTATTCCACGAAAATGTTTCTAGCGAGTTAACTTTGGGGTGGGGCATATTCGCTCCCTTGGTAAGCTAAACTTAACTAAAAGTTTGGTATAGATCCGCTGTTTTATTGTTCAGTTATGCAGTTCATACATACAAACACAGATACATTTTCATTAAACTCCTTTCTGCTCCAAGAACCTCAAAATATCTGTTTCCCATGAAATTTTCGTAACGATTTTTAGATGACACGCAGTAGTTTCTGTGCCTGCTGTAAGTACATGATAGAGAAGATAAAATAAATCACTTTTATAACATATTCCCTCAGCTAGAAATATCGGATAGAAACTAAAACATCTGCACGCAGTCCCAATGGAAAAAAAAAGGATAAAGGAGAGGACTGCAGATCATTGACAACAAATTCAATTGAACACACGGCACATGAATTTTATCGATTTGTGGAAACAATGGAGTCTCTGGGGCTTTTAAAACACAATTACTACTGTAACTATCGCCTTGAAACCCAATCGAGAATTTAATAGCCTTTCAGTCGCATCGAGAGTTTAATTGTAAGCGAATACTACGTGCAGGGGGCAGCCATTGTGTCACTCCTGCTCTTTTGTTCTTGTGGTCGGTGAAATCATTGACGCTGTAAACAAAGCTCATTCCACAATAAAAATGATCACTTCACGACCGGCGAGTCAGTAGCGAACACCGGCTGCAAAAAACAGATTTAAAACTGTTATTCTTGAATGTATTTCATGTTAATCTAGAAATTGTTTTTAATACATGAATACAATAGTCGCACAGGTTTACATTAGAGTAATAATATAGAATGAAGCGTAAATAATAATAGGCTGATATATATTATATACTATATTTTCAACTTAAATACAATAATTGTAGTATATCGTCTAGTTTCTCTGTTTGCAATTTTCCCTTTCCGATCTTCAACTGTCTACATATCAACATCATTTGTTTCACCACACACAACATTCAAAACAATATTATGACGATATTTGAAACTCTCGAATCATACATTGTAAGTTCTGAAATTGTTTTTATCTAATTGTCTTGTTGTCTGTAAAGCTTGAGTCTGAAGTAATGGTCCTGAAATGGGAATTACTTTATCACGAGCACTAACAAATCACTCGAACACAGCACGATTTAGCTCGTCATACTCTGTAGATTTTGTGACGCGTTTCATATGCCCTGCTGTTCCCTTTAACCACTCTTCCTTAATTTTTATTTTTTAAATCTCATAAATATGAAGTTTTGCTCACTTTAAACAACAGAGTTAATTCTTTAGCTGTACGTTTGTTCTCTTCCTGTTCTTCAATAGCCTTAATGTCTTCCCCTAGTGATAATATTTTATAATTAGAACTTATTTTACAAATGCTGGAGATGTTCCCGGGAAACAAGCCACGTGAAAACACGATTAGAAATCGCTCCAATCATCAGGATATTTTAAGAAATGTTATAACCACAAAATAGATATAACACAAAAATCAACAAGGACAAAACACTATCTATGCTGGCATTACTAAACAAAAGACTGTTTTCAATAAATTAAATGTCAGGTCAGGAGATGGCGTGAGTATAGAAAAGAAACGTAACTACTTAACTTGATGATCAAGCTGTACAGCCCAGTGTTTCTTTCGCGGACCGCCATGGTTTGACAACTCAGTTTAGATAAACGTGTCGACTTTTGGTTGAACGTTATAATTAGAATTTAAATAATTACTGTATGCATAATTTAAGATATTTTCTTGTATATTTAGTTTTAAATTTAATTAATAATAAATTAAAAAATTAAAGTTAAACTAAATAAAATAAACTTGTGTACATAATGTATTTTAAATACAAAATATATTTATAATTTGTCTTTATTAAAATTATTACTTTTCACTTTGAAGTAAATTGTATACAAGTTTGCCCAACTAGATTTTTATTTAACTTTAGTCTTACATCAATAAAATTTGAAAGACCACTCTTTGGATTATCCAAGGATTAATAACATTACGCACATGTTATAAAATGAATTTATTTTCTATGTAAAGAGACTATTTTTTTACATATAGAAATTATTCATAACGTTCTGAATCCACCATTTCATTATTTCAACAAAGTTAGTATTGGGTTTAGTTTGAATTTTTGAGTCACTATGTTTACACTCAGTCTTCACTTACTTGTTGTTGTATAATTGAAACGTTTTCAAGATCATTCGATCTCATCCTCAGCTGTTTGGTGACTAGATGAACCTTCCTCTTCTTCCACTACTACGGAGCTCCGATCGCTCTGCCATCTGGTGTTAGGGGCACTAAGTTTTAATACTTCATTTAATGCCGGGATTTAAAAATTTATAACTTTATCACGGTTTTTGTTTATGAATATGTTTTCCCAAATATCCAATTCTATGGGTGTACTTAAAGATTTTAACAGTTCAATGTTGTGGCCAATGTTGTGGTTTTCTGTCCAAAAATGGTGTGAAACTGCAGATTTTTCTGTTTGTTTCAACTTAATGTTCCTCTGGTGTTCTTTTTGCCTGGTTAACAAGTTTCTCTTATTTTTTCCTATTTAGCTTTTTTCACAGGTTTCACAATTAATCTCATAAATTCCTGATTTGAAATTGTTGGGGATTGTATTTTTCAGTGGTTTATTTAGCAGGTTCCTCAACATTAAACTGTTAAAATCTTTAAGTACACCCATAGAATTGGATATTTGGGAAAAAATATTCATAAACAAAAACCGTGATAAAGTTATAAATTTTGAAATCCCGGCATTAAATGAAGTATTTAAACTTAGTGCCCCTAACACCAGATGGCAGAGTGATTGGAGCTCCGTAGTAGTGGAAGAAGAGGAAGGTTCATCTAGTCACCAAACAGCTGAGGATGAGATCGAATGATCTTGAAAACGTTTCAATTATACAACAACAACAACAAGTAAGTGAAGACTGAATGTAAACATAGTGACTCATAAATTCAAACTAAATATGAAGAATACTTCACTGTTAATAATGCTTCTGCTTTTAATATTTATAGTATTGGGTTACTAAAAAATCAGTTTACGTGGCAAAAGCTTGAAACTTTGTTCTTTGGAATGTATTAATGTGAACAATGCAACTCTTTTTTATTGAATAAGCTCAGTTAAGCTGGGCTTAATGTTGGTGATGTTTACTGTTTAGTCTGTTGGCAAGTACATTAGTAAGTCTGTTTCTCTTGAATGGCTTGATGTTGCACAACACTGAAAATGTTTGTGGTTGGAAAGGACACAATATACGTCCTTTGGTAGCAAGTTCTTCAACAACCTTACGTCGCTTGTACCTCTGATTGTACCTCTCAGCTGTGTGACATCGTTACGACATAGATGTATAACAAATGTTAAGTAAAACAAATGTAATTCGGCACCGAGCAAATAAGTGACTCAGTAAATATAATTCTACGTTTTCTATAGTTTTAATTCAACATTATAACTTGACTTAAGGGACCGCCTCGTGGACCCCCAGGGGTTCGCGGACCACACTAGTCGACGTATTTCCATTTTTAAGGCCGATTTCCAAGAGGAGCTGACTATGCAGACTCGAGGAGCTCCTGGCGACCACTGTCACCTCAATCAACAACCGTCCCCCAGCGGTGGAAGTTCAGGACCTTCATTCTGAGGTCCTAAACATAAACCAACGCCTGGGCAACATAGAGGAATGCCTAGCAGCTGCTGCCGCCCAAAGCGGCACAACCAACGCCGCCCTCCAGGATATGCAAGACAGGCTAACCACGCTCTCCAGCCAACTCATGGACGGACTTACACCACAGAAACATATAGAGTCAATCAACACCCATCTCCAGGACAGCGCAGCCCAATATAAAGAAGGGATTGCCGCTCTTCTGTCCAAAATTGATCGCATAACCAACGCCTTCTGCGACGACCCACCGAACGACACACTAACCTACTGCAAGGGCAAGCTTGAAAAGATTGTTGGATACATCAACGATACAGCACCCAACAAGAAGCTACATGAAGCCCTTCGCGAACACCAGGACCACATCACCCAGAGCATCTACGACCTGAAGATGTGTCTGGCTCCAGAACACGGGGTCCCTCCGCCGCAATTTCTGCCACATCGAGACACCCGCACACGCAGGACGCCGCCGCCATCAGACCTGCAACGCCGCCTCCCCCCCCCCCCCGGTCATGAGCTGTGACGGCCATGGCCCTTCTGCATCTCCACAATCCAGTTCCAGCGAGGACCTAATGACACCATCCAGCCATACATATAACCATCACCACTGTACACAGGTCGTAGCCAGGGTCTCCTGGATCATGACTGCTACCTGATCACCACAAGCGGGTTTTTCTGCACAGCTAGTTTCTACCCAAAAACAGCCGGGTTGCTCAGGCGGTACCGGCCACCAAATTCGCCTCAATCCCAACTAAATTACCACCACAGGCCTTAATAAATAGAATCACCTCAGAACAACATCCCTCCCATGCCCCATCCTTCTTCCTACCCAAATACCCAATCTACACTGTTGTTGGTTAAAAAAAAAGGAGCTGAACTGAAATCAGCATCATGATTAAGCGTGCTCCTCTCGGAGGAAATGGCCAAGGCCTCCGTAACTCTCCGCTCCTAGTAACTGTTGCATTTTGCCAAGATAGTCTTCTCCCGAAAGTTGGCTCTCTGGCCGTTATCAAAAAATGGAAATCCGTCGACATAAGAAGCACATATTTATACATCTTGATTATCAAGTTAAGTAGTTACGTTTCCTTGACCCAATTAATTTTCTATACTCACGCCATCTCTTGACCTGGCATTTAATTTACTGAAAACATTCTTTTGTTCAGTGATGCAAGTATTGATAGTGTTTTGTCTTTCTTTATATTTGTGTTATATCTAGTGATACATTTGTGGTTATAAAATTTATAAAATATTCTGATGATGGCAGAAATGTACGCTCCCTAAACGTCGATTTCTAATCGTCTTTTCAACTGACTTGCTTCCCGAGAACAACTGATACCGAAATTATGGTTTGCCAGAAGCAAAGAATCATGATAAATGTCAAAAGAATGTTGGTTCTTTGTTACGACAAGGGGCAAGGCCAGTTGAGTTGGGGAAAGTATATAAAGTATATAACAAAGCCGTGTATGAATAGGGAATTCTTTGGATCATTTACAGCGGGCACAAATGACCTTGTGGTCGACGGGCCCTTAAACACCACACACTCACTCACTTATAGCGGACTGGGCGCGTGTATGACTCCCAGATTGACCTTTTATCCTACTTTTAGCCTTTTGTGCGAGTTGTATCAGTTTTGGTCTCATTGGTCACGTAGTACAGTTTTTGGCACTGTATTGGTGACCTTTTTATTCTTGTAAAGTTTTTTAGTGTTTTAGCCGAGGACTCTCATTTTTTTTTTTTTAATGTTATTGGTTTTTACTGGGCGCTAATGACCCTAGCAGTTGTGCGCCCTAAAGCCCTACTACTCCTACTCCTCATTTACAATGGCGACCAAAACAGCCACAAAGGGATTTTGTTTTAAAAGGAATTTTGAGAGTGAAAGTTAGATATATACCCGCGCAGCTGTGATCAGAGAGCGCTCTTCGGCGTGTAGCCAATTTGGCTAGTTCACGGCTAGGAAGCCATTATAAATAGTCTTCGGCGTGAAGCCGCGGAGAGGAGTCTGAGACGTGAAGCCTATTAGAGCGGTCAACTTGTTCTGTCTTGAATATTTGTCGGGTCATCAAAATTTATCGAGTAATAAAAAAATTAGCATTCAGTAACTCTAAACCGAGATTGGTAACCCTCGGTCGGCGACTTCCATTTCAATGTTTGAAAAGAAGCAGTGAATAAATAATTTGGAGACGTGCATTCCAGTGTTGTTAAAATCTCCTTCTCACACCCATCCACGCATACCCTGAGAGAAACCTCATTGCTCGCCAATCATATTTGTCATTGTACGCCGACTAATTTGGTTCAAACTGGCGCACAACGTGGAGCTGTGGTAACCCTTGCTCGCCACCATCTTCATATTTGCTTCACAACTTGAACATATTCGTTGACAGAAAGCTTCATGTATTATTTGTCATTTTATAGAATTTGTATACATACAAATTATATTTTTAAAATCAGCAAAGTTGACAGTTTTCATCCACTCGTACTTGATCACTTGTAACAACTAAACTGAGAATGAACACACTACAAAACAGTTGTACCCTTACCATGTGTGTTGGAAGAGAGTTGACAGAGCTAATGGTTTGTTTTCTCTTTTCCTCGAAGGATTACAGTTTATGATTTTATTCTTCATGGAACTTCGGTGCAAGTGCAGTCACCCTTAAAATTGTTGCATACTGTCGCGACTGGCGGCAAACGCGCACAAACAGACAGTGCAACGTGGAGAGATAAGGAACAGATAGTTCAGCACGGAGATAAAGAGCATGCCGAAACAGATAAAGTTAGATAAATAGAACATTCTAGTGACATCTTGATTGATAGAGAACATTCTACAACCGTCTGGAATCATGATTAGTCGTATAAAAGAAGTCGTAGCTAGTCGGACAGTCGGCAGTCGTATCGTGTGCACTTTTGTTTGTGGTCAACGACCTTGGAAGATTGTATTTGTGCTATTGTAAGGTTTGACCAAAGTGTGTTTCTACGGAAATAGAACATTTTGAGCTTCTGCAATTTGACTTTTAATTCTACGAACCCAAAAAGTCACAATAGGTATGTTGTAACCCATTAGAAATAGAGTAATGCATTTTAATCAGGTTATTTACTCAAACGATCAGTGGCGGCCGATAAAGGAGGGCTGTGGTACTGCAGCCCCCCCTCCTCCCAAGGCAGATTTTAATTTTCTGTTGTTGCCTTAAGTGCTTAACTTGAACACATTACATCCACACACACACACACACACACACACACACACATATATATATATATATATATATATATATATATATATAATTGTAAGTCATTACAAGTTGATAGACTGCGGCAAGTGCATATGAGAAGCCGCTTCTCCCTCTTGGACTGCCAGGACAACTCACTAACGTGCATATTGCTTCCATTTCCCCCTCTGCTTGCCCCGCTTTACCTTTCGAACTACCACACGCCCCATAGCTTAGTGAACTCACTGGACTGTATCGCTTGCAGTCCCAAGAGCAGTGTAAGTGCAATTTCGTGTGCATTTTCGTGAAATCGGCGATTTTTTTAACATTTTCGCGGTGATTCAAATATATTTTTGTTTCCTGACAGTAAAGTATAATAAAATGTGACTTTTTATACTGGTATCAATGATGTGATTGTAACAATGAGAAATTCAGTCGAGTATTTCAAGTCGCTTGTTTTGACGCTTTAACACTGCAAGAGAAATGTGACACTAAAGTACGAGGAAGACCGACTCCTGTGTTAAACATTATTCAAAATGCAACAAGCTGCCAAAAACAATATAGCAGGTGTTTCAGTCTCGAAATTTACACGAAATATGAGTGGATATGTGGCTGTGAAATCAGAAGTGTTCCGTTCTATTTTCCTTGCCTCTTATTTGGAATTAAAGACGATGCAGCCAACATTGCATAGGTTCAAAAGAGAGTTTCAGACTTGTAGAGACTATACGAAAAATATTATAAACATGAAATGTCCAAAAACCATGTTAATAACATGCTTAGTTTTGCTACAGACATGTTTAAGCCAAGCCTATAAGGAATCAATAGATTGTCACAACGATCAAGTCCAAATCCAAGTCATGATCATTTCTTATGGTATAATACTATGGGGAAACTGCGAAAAAGCGATTACCATATTTAGATTACAAAAGAGAGCTATACGTACCATACTAAACGTAAACAAAGGAACTAGTTGCAGAACACTTTTTCAAGAATTAAAAATATTGCCTCTACCTTTCTTGTATATCCAAGAAATAGTAACCTTTGTTAAATTAAACATCCATTTATATTCCACTAATACACAAACACATAACCAATGGATATTCATAACCACAGCACAGGAAACAAGAATAATTTCGCTACTATGATGTATAGACTCCACCTGTGTGACAAGTTGCCTAGTTACATGGGAGCCAAGCTATATAACAAACTCCCAGCAGAAGTTAAAGTGTCTAGTAACTTAATAAAATTCAAATTTTTCTTGAAATCATATTTAATTAATAATGTTTTTTATTCACTTGATGAATTTCTAAACTAAGACTACAACTTCAGAATTTATTGTTTGAGTGCTAGTTTCTTATTTTATAATACTTATGACTAAAACCTAGACATTGTATTAGGTGTACAAGACATTATACATTTAGAATAACATCACCTAAGTTTTAGTTTCTTCTAATATCCAGCAACTTTAATTGTATATAATTGACGACTTGCCTGTTTTCAACAATGCTTGTAAAACATAAGGTGATAATAATCTATTATTATTATTATTATTATTATTATTATTATTATTATTATTATTATTATTATTATTATTATTATTATTATTATTATTATTATTATTATTATTATTATTATTATTATTATTATTATTATTATTATTATTATTATTATTATTATTATTATTATTATTATTATTATTATTATTATTATCATTATCATCATCATCATCATCATCATCATCATCATCATCATCATCATCATCATCATCATCATCATCATCATCATCATCATCATCATCATCATCATCATCATCATCATCATCATCATCATCATCATCATCATCATCATCCTCCTCATCATCATCATCATCATCATCATCATCATCATCATCATCATCATCATCATTATTATTATTATTATTATTATTATTATTATTATTATTATTATTATTATTATTATTATTATTATTATTATTATTATTATTATTATTATTATTATTATTATTATTATTATTATTATTATTATTATTATTATTATTATTGTGTATGGATTTATTAAAGCAAGTTAGTATTCTATTTATATCACACAACCTGTATAGCTGTGTTCTTAAACTGTATAAATTCATATGACGTGGTTCTTTTGTGTATTTAACACTATACTGAACTGAAAATAAATGATACTCGAAGAAAAGAGCAAATACTTATAATCCGCCATAACACCAGTTTGTTTGGTAAAAGCTTTATATATACTGGACTTTGCCTTTATAACGGCCTACCTGAACACCTAAAGAGCATATCTGCACTTCCTAAATTTAAATGCTGTGTGAAAAAGTTCGTGTTAGAACATTGTTTTTATAGTATAGGTGAAATTTTTGAATATGTCAACTACAGATAAATTATTATATTGTACATACAGTTTCTGAATTTTCATTTCTAAATTTGTGTTGTGTATATGTTTATTGTATAATTTTTAGTTATAAGTACTTCACGTGTCCTATATCATGTACTATGATCAAAAGGATGAATAAATACAAATACAAATACAACAAATAGGGACGCTCTTATAAAGGTAATCAAATGTGTGAAATTTTGTGGTTATCACGAACTACCCCTAAGACAGCATGAAGAGCATGAAGGGTCACAAAATCAAGGGGTGTTCAGGGGTTTCATTAAATATGAAGCAAGATATCTATGTTGGAAGCAGAATTCTTTCTCTTCTCGTGTGAGTTTTTGTGGCTATCAGTTTCTTCTGGTCACCAATTGCATCATCTTATTTTAAATAAGAGTGATGAGATCTCTCGCTTTCAGGTGTGGTTCAGAGTGAAATAAATACAATTTTGGAGTAACAAATAATTTAATTATATTTTCTGGATTACATTTAACTTGAACTCTCTTTCCTAGTCAATCATTGCAGGTTACCTCCAGCATATCGATAAATTCTTACTTCTTTAATAAAAATATTGCATTAATTACATAAAACTCCTTACTCCTGCACGTCCACTCATAACTAACAAGATTACAGAACGCATATCTCCTTATGAAGATTACTGATTTTCCATTACTATGCAAAATTTTCATCTTTTCACATCAAGCAATATTATCGATTTTCTTTCCTTAGCAACCGTTCATCATTTTTATTATATTGTCCTTACATGGCCCACTAATACTCAGATCAGAAAACAAAACTCATTTCAAACAAAAACTCCTGTTACAAATATACAGGACAAATTGATTCCCTATTCCAGAAACAGAAATTCCATAGAGAAAGAACTGATAGAAAACATCCTGCGATCGTTCTCTGCGGGTGTTGAAGGTATTATCTGGAGCATCTTGGGGTGGGGGCGATCGGACGGTAATGTTGAGGCTGTATCGCTCTCTGGTCCGATCTAAGCTGGACTATGGCAGTTTTATTTATGGCGCAGCGACCGCCTCTAAACTTCGCCTTTTAGACACCGTGCATCATACTGGCATCCGCATTGCCACAGGAGCTTTCCGCACCAGTCGAGTCGACTGCCTGTATGCAGACTCAGGCGAACCTCCACTCCATATTCGTCGCTCGCTGTTACTTTGCTCATACGTCTCGAAGTTGGCAAGTTATCCCAATCATCCTTGTTTTAAACCAGTTCTGTGTCCAGATTTAGTCCACCGTTATATGCGCCCTGGTTCTCGGACACGCCCCATGGGAATAAGATTTCGGGATCTCCTACATTCGCATGGCCTCCGAATGCCTCGCGTGGAGAGGTCGTCCATCTGCCCTTATCCTGCATGGCAGCTCGATCGTGCGCGGTTCGATCTCGCTCTTTCAAGCAACTCTAGACTCGCTACTCCACATTCGGTGTTCCAACAAGTTTTTGCCGAACTACTGGGCCGTTACCCTAACTATGCTCCGGTCTTTACAGACGGTTCTCAGTTAGGTAACACTACGGGTTGCGCGTTCGTCATTAACGGTGAGGCTCATAAATTTCGCCTTCTGGACTCCACTTCAGTTTTCTCCGCAGAGCTGTATGCCATCTACTATTTGCTCCTTTTTATTTGCAAGTTAGCTCCTGGCTCTTTTATTGTTTGCACTGACTCTCTAAATGCTCTTCAGGCCTTGCAACAGCACACTGCCGCTCACACCCTTGTTTTAAAAATACAGGCCCAGGTCTCGCAAATGCTCAGTCGCGGGTACAATTTCGTTTTTACTTGTACCCCAGGCCATGTGGGGATTTCCGGGAACGAGTAGGCGGACGCGGCTGCTAAGTCCGCTTGCCGTTTGCCCCGGAGTTTAACAACTACTGTGCCATACCAGGATGTGCAACTCGATTGCCCGCAGTTCGCCCGCGTTCGCCAGTCTTTGGGCTTGGGAAATAACTTGTTCAGTATTTTAAGGGGACGACCCAGTGGCCGTGGTTAAGGTACTGCGGTTTGTTGCCCAAATCGGTTTTAATAAACAAGTCTGACTTGTATTTTATATTTATTAGTTTTAGAGATTTTAAATTTTTACTACTGTGATGAGTTTTTTATGTGCTTTTAATAGTTGAGTGTTTTATTTTATCTTACTTTTTAACTTAGTTTGTGTAGCTTTTAGGTTTTAGTGTTGACTTCGGGCCCAAATGACCTTGTTGTCGACGGGCCCTAAAACACCACACACTCACTCACTCACATCACGAAGTTCAATGAGGGAATGGTCAATAAGTTTGCTAAAAAGAAAGATCGCTGTTCATCTTCAAATAATTAAGCAAAGCTAAAATTCCAGTAATCAATGCAGGTATAGATAACATGATCCGCCACTGTTAGATAGACCCATTTTTGGAAAACTGTAGTTTGAACTGAGACACCAAGTTGATATTTCGTTTGAAAATCGTGCTGTTCACGGATAGACCTGGGTTTATTTTTAAAAACATTACCCTTTTGGATTATTCAAATCTCCAATCGTAAATTGCAGGTGAAATTTCAATATCTAATGTTTGGGTGGAATGCAATACTACCCTTACCTGGTGTATGTAGTAGAGAGAAGAAGTTTGAGCTAGTAGCAAGCCTGTGCTACGTGTGTGCCAGCGGCATTGTTTGAAGGGCTGCACTAGCTTCCATTAGCGTTAATTATTCAAGGTGGGCCAAGCTGCTTTGGTTTGGTTTAGGAGCAGGAGGAGGAGGAGGCTGGACTACAATAGGATATGTGTGTGTTCTCCTTTCTACTGTATATCACCTACCTATGTACTTACAGTAAGTATTGTATTCAACGCCGACATTTCCATGCAAGTCTAAATCCAACAAATATGCATTCTTGTTTCTCCTTGCTTTTAGAAACTTGTCACCGTAAGACATTTTGAGGAAACCTGCCAATCTCAAACGACTACATAAAAACTTTTCGACAGTTTTGTGTTACTTCAAACATAACTAACGATTTTGATCGAGATACCGTTATTTCGTAAACTAATGTATATCTTGAATGATATGGAGTTATCTTCATTCTGTACGACTTCCGCATAACGGGAAATCTGTAACAGATAGACAAAATTAACACGCCTATATAGCGTAGGTAGTAGAGCAGGTCTGCCTCACGTTCAACAGATTCCAATTTCGATCCTCGGTCGGGGTCAGTTATCTGGATAACTTTTTTTCTGAAGTTTTCCTTTATCATAAAAGATGAATGTCTGGTAACTCTAAGCTCTATGTACCCTGTACTTATTTGAACATCATTTCATTCATCGTCCGATATGACTTAACGTTGGAGGTTTTCTCTTATCCTGAAAGATGAATGTCTGGTAACTCTAAGCTCTATGTACCCTGTACTCATTTGAACATCATTTCATTCATCGTCCGATATGACTTAACGTTGGAGGCTTTCTCTTATCCTGAAAGATGAATGTCTGGTAACTCTAAGCTCTATGTACTCTGTACTCATTTGAACATCATTTCATTCATCGTCCGATATGACTTAACGTTGGAGGTTTTCTCTTATCCTGAAAGATGAATGTCTGGTAACTCTAAGCTCTATGTACCCTGTACTTATTTGAACATCATTTCATTCATCGTCTGATATGACTTAATGTTGGAGGTTTTCTCTTTTCCTGAAAGATGAATGTCTAGTAACACTAAGCTCTGTGTACCCTGTACTTATTTGAACATCATTTCATTCATCGTCTGATATGACTTAATGTTGGAGGTTTTCTCTTATCCTGAAAGATGAATGTCTGGTAACTCTAAGCTCTATGTACCCTGTCCTTATTTGAACATCATTTCATTCATCGTCCGATATGACTTAACGTTGGAGGTTTTCTCTTATCCTCAAAGATGAATGTCCGATAACTCTAAGCTCTATGTACCCTGTACTTATTTGAACATCATTTCATTCATCGTCCGATATGACTTAACGTTTGAGGTTTCCTCTTATCCTGAAAGATGAATGTCTGGTAACTCTAAGCTCTATGTACCCTGTACTTATTTGAACATCATTTCATTCATCGTCTGATATTACTTAACGTTGGAGGTTTTCTCTTATCCTGAAAGATGAATGTCTGGTAACTCTAAGCTCTATGTACCCTGTACTCATTTGAACATAATTTCATTCATCGTTCGATATGACTTAACGTTGGAGGTTTTCTCTTATCCTGAAAGATGAATGTCTGGTAACTCTAAGCTCTATGTACCCTGTACTCATTTGAACATCATTTCATTCATCGTCCGATATGACTTAACGTTGGAGGTTTTCTCTTATCCTGACAGATGAATGTCTGATAGCTCTAAGCTCTATGTACTCTGTACTTATTTGAACATCATTTCATTCATCGTCCGATATGACTTAACGTTGCAGGTTTCCTCTTATCCTGAAAGATGAATGTCTAGTAACTCTAAGCTCTCTGTATCCTGTACTTATTTGAACATCATTTCATTCATCGTCCGATATGACTTAACGTTGGAGGTTTTCTCTTATCCTGAAAGATGAATGTCTGGTAACTCAAAGCTCTATGTACCCTGTACTTATTTGAACATCATTTCATTCATCGTCCGATATGACTTAACGTTGGAGGTTTTCTCTTATCCTGAAAGATGAATGTCTGGTAACTCAAAGCTCTATGTACCCTGTACTTATTTGAACATTGTTTCATTCATCGTCCGATATGACTTAACGTTGGAGGTTTTCTCTTATCCTGAAAGATGAATGTCTGGTAACTCAAAGCTCTATGTACCCTGTACTTATTTGAACATCATTTCATTCATCGTCCGATATGACTTAACGTTGGAGGTTTTCTCTTATCCTGAAAGATGAATGTCTGGTAACTCAAAGCTCTATGTACCCTGTACTTATTTGAACATTGTTTCATTCATCGTCCGATATGACTTAACGTTGGAGGTTTTCTCTTATCCAGAAAGATGAATGTCTGGTAACTCTAAGCTCTATGTACCCTGTACTTATTTGAACATCATTTCATTCATCGTCTGATATGACTTAACGTTGGAGGTTTTCTCTTATCCTGTAAGATGAATGTCTGATAACTCTAAGCTCTATGTACCCTGTACTTATTTGAACATCATTTCATTCATCATCCGATATGACTTAACGTTGGAGGTTTTCTCTTATCCTGAAAGATGAATGTCTGGTAACTCTCAGCTCTATGTGTCCTGTACTTATTTCAACATCATTTCATTCATCGTTCGATATGACTTAACGTTGGAGGTTTTCTCTTATCCTGAAAGATGAATGTCTGGTAACTCTAAGCTCTATGTACCATGTACTCATTTGAACATCATTTCATTCATCGTCCGATATGACTTAACGTTGGAGGTTTTCTCTTATCCTGACAGATGAATGTCTGATAGCTCTAAGCTCTATGTACTCTGTACTTATTTCAACATCATTTCATTCATCATCCGATATGACTTAACGTTGGAGGTTTTCTCTTATCCTGTAAGATGAATGTCTGATAACTCTAAGCTCTATGTACCCTGTACTTATTTCAACATCATTTCATTATGATATTACTTAATGTTGGAGGACATTAAAAGCTTAATATATGAGAGTACAGAAAGGAGATCCCAGTATACCACTCCTGAGTAAATGTTTATTGAAACAGTAATGGCCTGTTACAGGTCTGAAACTTGCTATAGAGCACTTTATTAGTAGTGCATTGATTCTAGTCATGTTGTTACTTAAATTTTACTTTATTTTTCCTTTTCTTTGAGAAATATTACTTCTTTAATTTGTTCATTATGCGTTGATATAATTATTCTTTTGATAGAATGATAATTTAATGATTCAATTGTTTTTTTGCTAGACTTTCGGCTGTTTTATTTTCATGTATTCTGTAATAGGCTCGTATCCATTGTGGTTATAACTTTTGTTTACATTAAGCGCTGAAGAATTTTCGAGACTTCTCCATCAAAATTTGTAGAATTTGAACTTAATCTTTTGCAGAAAGGGAAGAGTGGGTGTATTGTACCAGCGCCTGTACCACGATTATTTGGTAAGCTGAAACTCTCAATGTAAACATGTAGCCATTCATTGAGAGGATGTCTTAAATATATCTTATTATTTCTAGTGTAATTTGTTTCAGGTTTCAGATTTTGTAACTTCTACAGCTAAGAGTAGATAGCGTTCAGTATCAAATAGTTATAAAGAGGTAATATATGAATGAAAAGTTTTGTTTTATGTAAGAAAGTTTTTATTTTTCTTTGACTTTAGGAAGGAAACTTTGTTAAGCTTTTAAATTTCCTTGTGTGTGTCTTTTCCCCAGTCACCATAAGGTAGTCTCATTAATTGTTCATAATGTATGATAACTGCTTTTTCATTGTCAAGATCAAGTCTTGGATTATTTGTTAACACTTGTAGAGCGAGTATTGTGGTAGTTTTGAGAGCGGCAGTTACTAGGGGAAGATCTTGACAAAGAATTAGCTTTTTCTATATTTGCATTTATTAATATCATTTCAAAATATTTAAGTCTTGTAAAAAGTGAACATCTATTATCACTATTGTCTTATATACAAACATAGAGTGTTTTAAATGTTAGTGTACTATCTTACTTAGTTCCCAAGTGATTACAAGAAACGAAACTAAAAGCTGGAGAGGAATCGCGAAACGTGAATTACGTCAGAGGGAGATAAAGTACGCCCTGAGCTATTTCAAATTTAAGTTAATGCTTGTACGCTGTTATCCTTAACCTCGGGGCGACATGAGGTTAGAATAACCTGCACCTTGGCAACAACAAACATAACAGCTTTCTCCATTGTGTCGACGTCAATATACAGGGCCATTCTTGCTTACCAGTGATTCATGATGATGCTAGTTGTGAAACCTTTTGCAGAAGAAAGTCTTCGTTGAGATTATTTTGGAGTGAAAATCTCGAAGTGAGGGATAAACATTTTGATGTTAGCGCTGAAAATTGTTTAATATTTTTAACAATTTTAAACTTTGTTGTATGCGTTTTGTGATATTTACACAGGTCATTGATAATTCTTGAACGTACGACTGCATTAGTCAAATTTAAACTATTTAAATTTCTTTGACTCGTCTAAATTTCAATACATGTTTAAGAACATTTATGCCGATGTCACGGTCGTTGATTTTAGTGAACTTAAGGAAGCAATTTCAGAATTAATTGATTCTTATTGAAATAATTTAAGTAAATCTTCACTAAACATAACAATATGAACACAGTTAAAAAAGACCTTTCTGAAACTTTCACTAACATACGAAGAAGGTCTGAAAAGTTTCCGACCTAATAAAGATACAAGACATTTTGCCAGATTCGTGTTCTAACATAGTCCCCTTGTACTTCTACACACTTCTCCCAGCGATGTTCCCATCTCTGTAACCCGTCCAAATAGTACTCGGCGTTTTTCAACATAGTCTCCTTGTAACTCTACACACTTCTCCCAGCGATGTTCCCATCTCTGTAACCCGTCCAAATAGTACTCGGCGTTTTTCAACATAGTCTCCTTGTAGCTCTACACACTTCTCCCAGCGATGTTCCCATCTCTGTAACCCGTCCAAATAGTACTCGGCGTTTTTCAACATAGTCTCCTTGTAACTCTACACACTTCTCCTAGCGATGCTCCCATCTCTGTAACCCGTTCAAATAGTACTCGGCGTTTTTCAACATAGTCCCCTTGTAACTCTACACACTTCTCCTAGCGATGCTCCCATCTCTGTAACCCGTCCAAATAGTACTCGGCGTTTTTCAACATAGTCTCCTTGTAACTGTACACACTTCTCCTAGCAATGTTCTCATCTCTGTAACCCGTCCAAATAGTACTCGGCGTTTTTCAACATAGTCTCCTTGTAACTCTACACACTTCTCCCAGCGCTGCTCCCATCTCTGTAACCCGTCCAGATAATACTCGGCGTTTTTCTCTGTAAAATAATTTTCCACGAAGGTGATTACCTCTTCATTTGAGGAAAATCTCTGTCATCCGAGCGGAATTTTCAGATGAGGGAACAAAAAGAAGTCGCTTGGGTATAGATCTGGTGAGTCAAGCACTTCAACCCGTAATTCGTGGATTTTCGCCATTGCAACCGATGAGGTGTGAGACGGTGCGTTGGCTTGGTGAAACGGGATTTTATTTTTATGGGAAATGTGACTGTTTTCCCGCAAGTTCTGTCCTGAGCTTGTCAATTAATGATACGTAGTATGCTCCTGTAATGGTTTTTCTTTTTGGAGATAATCGATTAAAATAACTCCACGACTATCCCAAGAAACAGTGCCATCACTTTCCCAGCCCAAAAATCAGTTTGTGCTTCTTTTAGAGCCGGTTCTCCCTTTGTAGTGCACTGTTTGGACTGTATTTTTATTTCGGGCGTATAATGGTGTATCTAAGTTTCATCTACAGTAATTAATCGGCGCCAAAACTCGGATTTATTGCGCCTTAACTGCGCCAACAAAGTGGTGGAAACGTTCATTCCCAACACGTTTTTGGTCTAACGTGAGGAAACGCGGCACCCAACGCACGGACAACTTTCTCAGGTCTAAATGTTGATTTAGTATGTGACAAACGCGTTCTTTTTACATGTTCATAGCCTCTGCTATCTCTCTCATTTTTATTCGGCGGTCGTCTAGTACCATTTGGTGAATTTTGTTGATGTTTCCGTCGGTAGTTGCAGCTTTTGGAGGTCTCGAACGTTCATCGTCTCCCAAACTCTTGCGGCCACGTTTAAATTCAGCTGTCTAAAATCTCACTGTGGTAAATGATGGTACAGAGTCCCCATACACAGAAAGCAGCTCATCTTTGTTTTGTGTAAGGGTATTTAATGACAGCTCGATACTCGATTTTGTCCATTTTCATAAAAACACTCACATCAGCCCACTCAAACAACTGTTACATAATAACTGAGCGTCCAAAGTAGCTGAAACTTTGGTAAGTAACTGTCAACAGATGAACCACGAAATTCACTAGCTTTGATTTGCGAACTTTTCAGACCAGCCTCGTATGAAAAAACACGTTTTGGCCTTTTGGCTTAGTTTTTACACAAAAGAGACATTATTGATTTTTGTTGTGTTAGCAAGAAATGCCACCACAAATATTAAAATATCCCTAGTCTTCACTATAACCTTCCTTCTTTCACTCTGTGATCTTCTCATTATAACACTTTATAATAATGCTTAACGCAAATTTAAAAGAACATAAATAAACAATGGTTTTCATTACATTTGTATTGTTTGATAAATGCAAATATCGATTGTCATGTGTTGAGAAGATAGTGAGAGGTTAGTATAACCCGGAGCTGCGGACAAGACCCAGCAGGTGATAAATCAGTGTACCGCTAGTAAATCAATCACCCGGCGTGGGTCCCTCTACATGTAACGTGTGAATCATTCATTACTCCTGTAATCGGCAGGGAGGGCTAACATGACTTGCAGGATCAACCTGGTTCTTTCACCTGGTAACAATGACGACGCCCTCCGCGTGGGGGAGCAAATTACTGCCCTTCCGGGTTGCTGATTGAATACGACCAGGACAGCTATGTGGTCAGAGACACAATCTTAAATAACTCACCAATGTTGCTAACACTGCGAAATAAAACTTTTGTTCACCGGTGTCCGATATGTATGTATGTATGTATGTATGTATGTATGTATGTATGTATGTATGTATGTATTTATTGACTGCAATTGGGTACTACCCGGTGGCAGAGTTAAGAATACAGATCAAATTACAAATACTAGATTTACAACAATAACACAGTAAACAATACAAACATGATATTATTTTACTTTAGTCACTTAAAGCATATCTAATTACTCCTCTATTTACATATTATATACCATTATAATTCAAAAGTTAAACTATAAACCATCTAGATTTTTTCTAAATTTCTTCAGCGACAGGGGACAGCCCTGAAAGACTGCTACAGGCAATTCATTCCATTCTTCAATGGTTCTATTAACAAAATAAAATTTTCCTACGTCGGTTCTATATCTTCTACCCTTAATTTTATACCTATGATCGTTTCGCCCATAATAATCCGGATTATCTAACCTTACACTAACGTCCTCCCATGCCTTTACACCAGCATTAGCTTTGAATAATGCTACCAACCTATGTTTTTTACGCCTAATTCTTAATTCCTCCCATTTAGTCTCATCTCCTTTTATAGGTCCAAAATACTTGCCTCTTTTTATGAATTTTATGAAATGTAATATTAACTATTTTGGACATACTAAATTGAAATGGACTTTCCAATTTTTTTTTGTATCGCGTAAGGTTTTCTCACAAATCACAAATTAAATTTTGAAAATACTGCAATTATACGAGGGCTATCTAGAAAGTAGATTACGTTTTGGAATAAAAAGTAAACAAATTATAGGAAACAAATTTTATTATATACAGATGAAAGCCACACTCAAATACTACTTTTCGACATAGTCACCATTCAAATTAAGGCATTTATCGTAGCGATGTACGAGCTTGGAAATTCCTTCGTCGAAAAATTCGGCCGCCTGCGCCTTCAACCACTTCGTTACCTCTTCTTGCAGCTCTGCGTCGTCATCAAAACGCTGCATAGCCAGCCACTTCTTCATTGCTGGGAATAGGTGGAAGTCGCTCGGTGCCAGGTCGGGACTGTACGGCGGATGAGGAAACAACTCCCACTTAAAAGATTCAAGAACTTCACGAGTGACATTTGCCGTGTGGGGCCGGGCGTTGTCGTGAATCAACAAGATCTTAGAGCTCAACATTCCTCTGCGCTTGTTTTGAATGGCTCTTCTGAGTTTTTGGAGAGTTTGGCAATACCTTTGAGAGTTTATTGTAGTGCCTCTTTCCAGGAAGTCCACCAAAATCACACCTTTTCTGTCCCAAAAAACAGTCGCCATCACCTTCCTTGCCGACATTGTTTGCATGCATTTCTTGGGTTTTTGGGGAGAACTTGTGTGCCCCCACTGCATTGATTGCAATTTCGTTTCACAGTTCACGTGTTTCACCCATGTTTCGTCACCAGTAACGATGCGATCGAGTAAAGAGTCACCATCCTTGTGGTAAACGTCCAAAATGTTCAACCCTGCAGCCATTCGCTGATTTTTGTGGTCCTCTGTCAAGATTTTTGGAATCCATCTTGCACAAAACTTGTGGTAACCAAGCTTTTCGCTGATGATTTCGTGCAACAAACTTCGCGAAATTGGTGGAAAACTCAAAGAAAGTTCCGTTATTGTGAACCTTCGATTTTCACGGACTTTAGCATCGACTTTTTCGACAAGTTCGGCAGTCACTATGCTGGGTCTCCCACTTCGATCTTCGTCGTGAACATTGGTTCAGCCGTTTTTAAATCTGATGACCCACTGACGCACTCCACCTTCAGTGATAATGTTGTCCCCATACACTTCACAAAGCTGCCGATAGATTTCTATCGGTTTACAGTTTTTTGCAGTCAGAAACCTTATTACTGCACGCACCTCGCAGCTCGCGGGATTTTCAATTAACGCAGACATTTCAAACCGTCACAGTATCTGAACGGAGCACAGCACGAACCTCTCACTAGCACGGCTAGATGCCGACTGAGCTGCGCAACGCTCTGACCCCAAGATGGCCGCGCTAGCCCCGCCCCTAGCGGAAACAGACGAAAACGTAATCTACTTTCTGGATAGCCCTCGTAATTCAAAAGTTAAACTATAAACCATCTAGATTTTTTCTAAATTTCTTCAGCGACAGGGGACAGCCCTGAAAGACTGCTACAGGCAATTCATTCCATTCTTCAATGGTTCTATTAACAAAAGAAAATTTTCCTACATCGGTTCTGTATCTTCTACCCTTAATTTTATACCTATGATCATTTCGTCCATAATAATTCGGATTATCTAACCTTACACTAACGTCCACCCATGCCTTTACACCAGCATTAGCTTTGAATAATGCTACCAACCTATGTTTTTTACGCCTAATTCTTAATTCCTCCCATTTAGTCTCATCTCCTTTTATAGGCCCAAAATGCCTCTTTTTATGAATTTTATGAAAGGTAATATTAACTATTTTGGACATACTAAATTGAAATGGACTTTCCAATTTTTTTTTGTATCGCGTAAGGTTTTCTCACAAATCACAAATTAAATTTTGAAAATACTGCAATTATACGAGGGCTATCTAGAAAGTAGATTACGTTTTTGAATAAAAAGTAAACAAATTATAGGAAACAAATTTTATTATATACAGATGAAAGCCACACTCAAATACTACTTTTCGACATAGTCACCATTCAAATTAAGGCATTTATCGTAGCGATGTACGAGCTTGGAAATTCCTTCGTCGAAAAATTCGGCCGCCTGCGCCTTCAACCACTTCGTTACCTCTTCTTGCAGCTCTGCGTCGTCATCAAAACGCTGCATAGCCAGCCACTTCTTCATTGCTGGGAATAGGTGGAAGTCGCTCGGTGCCAGGTCGGGACTGTACGGCGGATGAGGAAACAACTCCCACTTAAAAGATTCAAGAACTTCACGAGTGACATTTGCCGTGTGAGGCCGGGCGTTGTCGTGAATCAACAAGATCTTAGAGCTCAACATTCCTCTGCGCTTGTTTTGAATGGCTCTTCTGAGTTTTTGGAGAGTTTGGCAATACCTTTGAGAGTTTATTGTAGTGCCTCTTTCCAGGATGTCCACCAAAATCACACCTTTTCTGTCCCAAAAAACAGTCGCCATCATCTTCCTTGCCGACATTGTTTGCATGCATTTCTTGGGTTTTTGGGGAGAACTTGTGTGCCCCCACTGCATTGATTGCAATTTCGTTTCACAGTTCACGTGTTTCACCCATGTTTCGTCACCAGTAACGATGCGATCGAGTAAAGAGTCACCATCCTTATGGTAAACGTCCAAAAAGTTCAACGCTGCAGCCATTCGCTGATTTTTGTGGTCCTCTGTCAAGATTTTTGGAATCCATCTTGCACAAAACTTGTGGTAACCAAGCTTTTCGCTGATGATTTCGTGCAACAAACTTCGCGAAATTTGTGGAAAACTCATAGAAAGTTCCGTTATTGTGAACCTTCGATTTTCACGGACTTTAGCATCGACTTTTTCGACAAGTTCGGCAGTCACTATGCTGGGTCTCCCACTTCGATCTTCGTCGTGAACATTGGTTCGGCCATTTTTAAATCTGATGACCCACTGACGCACTCCACCTTCAGTGATAATGTTGTCCCCATACACTTCACAAAGCTGCCGATAGATTTCTATCGGTTTACAGTTTTTTGCAGTCAGAAACCTTATTACTGCACGCACCTCGCAGCTCGCGGGATTTTCAATTAACGCAGACATTTCAAACCGTCACAGTATCTGAACGGAGCACAGCACGAACCTCTCACTAGCACGGCTAGATGCCGACTGAGCTGCGCAACGCTCTGACCCCAAGATGGCCGCGCTAGCCCCGCCCCTAGCGGAAACAGACGAAAACGTAATCTACTTTCTGGATAGCCCTCGTAATTCAAAAGTTAAACTATAAACCATCTAGATTTTTTCTAAATTTCTTCAGCGACAGGGGACAGCCCTGAAAGACTGCAACAGGCAATTCATTCCATTCTTCAATGGTTCTATTAACAAAAGAAAATTTTCCTACATCGGTTCTGTATCTTCTACCCTTAATTTTATACCTATGATCATTTCGTCCATAATAATTCGGATTATCTAACCTTACACTAACGTCCACCCATGCCTTTACACCAGCATTAGCTTTGAATAATGCTACCAACCTATGTTTTTTACGCCTAATTCTTAATTCCTCCCATTTAGTCTCATCTCCTTTTATAGGCCCAAAATGCCTCTTTTTATGAATTTTATGAAAGGTAATATTAACTATTTTGGACATACTAAATTGAAATGGACTTTCCAATTTTTTTTTGTATCGCGTAAGGTTTTCTCACAAATCACAAATTAAATTTTGAAAATACTGCAATTATACGAGGGCTATCTAGAAAGTAGATTACGTTTTGGAATAAAAAGTAAACAAATTATAGGAAACAAATTTTATTATATACAGATGAAAGCCACACTCAAATACTACTTTTCGACATAGTCACCATTCAAATTAAGGCATTTATCGTAGCGATGTACGAGCTTGGAAATTCCTTCGTCGAAAAATTCGGCCGCCTGCGCCTTCAACCACTTCGTTACCTCTTCTTGCAGCTGTGCGTCGTCATCAAAACGCTGCATAGCCAGCCACTTCTTCATTGCTGGGAATACGTGGAAGTCGCTCGGTGCCAGGTCGGGACTGTACGGCGGATGAGGAAACAACTCCCACTTAAAAGATTCAAGAACTTCACGAGTGACATTTGCCGTGTGGGGCCGGGCGTTGTCGTGAATCAACAAGATCTTAGAGCTCAACATTCCTCTGCGCTTGTTTTGAATGGCTCTTCTGAGTTTTTGGAGAGTTTGGCAATACCTTTGAGAGTTTATTGTAGTGCCTCTTTCCAGGAAGTCCACCAAAATCACACCTTTTCTGTCCCAAAAAACAGTCGCCATCACCTTCCTTGCCGACATTGTTTGCATGCATTTCTTGGGTTTTTGGGGAGAACTTGTGTGCCCCCACTGCATTGATTGCAATTTCGTTTCACAGTTCACGTGTTTCACCCATGTTTCGTCACCAGTAACGATGCGATCGAGTAAAGAGTCACCACCCTTATGGTAAACGTCCAAAAAGTTCAACGCTGCAGCCATTCGCTGATTTTTGTGGTCCTCTGTCAAGATTTTTGGAATCCATCTTGCACAAAACTCGTGGTAACCAAGCTTTTCGCTGATGATTTCGTGCAACAAACTTCGCGAAATTTGTGGAAAACTCAAAGAAAGTTCCGTTATTGTGAACCTTCGATTTTCACGGACTTTAGCATCGACTTTTTCGACAAGTTCGGCAGTCACTATGCTGGGTCTCCCACTTCGATCTTCGTCGTGAACATTGGTTCGGCCATTTTTAAATCTGATGACCCACTGACGCACTCCACCTTCAGTGATAATGTTGTCCCCATACACTTCACAAAGCTGCCGATAGATTTCTATCGGTTTACAGTTTTTTGCAGTCAGAAACCTTATTACTGCACGCACCTCGCAGCTCGCGGGATTTTCAATTAACGCAGACATTTCAAACCGTCACAGTATCTGAACGGAGCACAGCACGAACCTCTCACTAGCACGGCTAGATGCCGACTGAGCTGCGCAACGCTCTGACCCCAAGATGGCCGCGCTAGCCCCGCCCCTAGCGGAAACAGACGAAAACGTAATCTACTTTCTGGATAGCCCTCGTATATAGTTTCCAATATACGAGGGTGAATCAAATGAAAACTTTAATTTTTTTAAATGTTATTTATTGTGCAGAAGTGGTAGAAAGCTGTATCACTTTTTAACATAATCTCCCCCACGCTCAATGCAAGTCCTCCAGCACTTACAAAGTGCATAAATGTCTTTAGAAAAAAATTCTTTTGGCAATCCGCGCAACCACTCATGCTCCGCGTGGCGTACCTCTTCATCGGAACGGAACTTCTTTCCTCCCATTGCGTCTTTGAGTGCTCCAAACATATGGAAATCACTTGGAGCAAGGTCTGCATGAGGAAGACACTCAAAAGGCATGTCTGTGATTGTTGCAACTGTTGTACGGGCAGTGTGGGGCCTCGCATTGTCTTGTTGACAGCAGTCCACGTCGCTTTGATTTGATTGCAGGCCGCATATGATTTTTAGGAGATCTGTGTATGATGCACTGGTGAGGGTGGTCCCTCTAGGCATGTAATGCTCCAAAATGAGAGAGTCAGCATAACCTTTCCTGCTGATGGTTCTGCTCGAAACTTCTTTGGTTTTGGTGATGAGGGTGGCGCCATTCCTTGCTCGCTCTCTTCGTTTCCGGTTGGTGGAAGTGAACCCAGGTTTCGTCCCCAGTAACGATTCTTTCAAGGAAGCCATTACCTTCCCGTTCAAAGCGCCGAAAAAGTTCTTCACAAGCATCAACACGTCGTTCTCTCATTTCAGGAGTCAGCTGCCGTGGCACCCATCTTGCAGAAACTGGAGCACATCATGCACAATGTGGTGTGCTGGCCGATGACTAATCTGTAAATGCTGCAGTGTCACTCCGCGGTTTTGCTTCACTATGGCTTCAACTGCTGCAATGTTCCGTGGAGTCACAACACGTCGTCGCTGACCTGGACGTGGAGCACCTTCCACTGAAGTCACACATTTGCGAACTTCCTACTCCATTCGTAGACTTGCTACTGTGACAAACATGCATCACCGTACTGAACCTTCGTTCGTCGATGAATTTCAACAGGTTTCACACTTTCACTACCCAAAAACCGAATAACAGAACGCTGTTCTTCCCTGGTGTGACTCGCAAGTGGGGCGGCCATCTTTATACCGATACTGGGACGATGTGTGTGCATCTGCACTATGCGCCACCTACAGGCCATTCTGCACACTGTTTGCAACACTACCCGTAGGGGAAGGGATGCGTCCCTTTCAGCTGCCAAAGTGCGGGCACTGCGGACCCCTAGCACTCGTGGTACCTCTGACGTTACTAGAGGAACCTCGGGCCGAACATGACGAGCCCCTCCCGAATGGGAGCTGTTCGGATTGGGATGGACTCGAGGGGGCAGTGTGTTCCCGTCACCCACGGACAATTGGGTACCTCTGGCCAGGCCATCGGCCGCCTGGAGGGGGTAGAGGGTTGCCTCATAAGTCCCGGGGACTAGCCTGCAGAGCTAGTAGCTGGTGAGCTAGACACTGGTGGCCCTACCAAGGTTTATTGGTAGCTGGTTCATTAAGGACCGGCGCGTAAGTGGCGTATCCACTTCCGCCCTGCCTGCCGTGTGCAGGCGGGGGGGGGGGGCAGTTTATAAAATAGGTACTGTCCTATGGTAAATACACCCGAGAGGCCCGGGTTCAGGTGCTACGGGGCCTGGACTAATGGGAGTAGTTCCTCACATTACTTACCAACTTATAGGATAACGGCGGGAAATTTCGATTTGTTATTATAAATTTAAGGTTTTAATTTAACTCACTCTAATATAATGGCATATAATTTCATAAAAAATAGTAAGTGTTACGTAAAAAATGTTATTATCTTCAAAATCAGCGTGTTTGCTACCATATACAGGGTGTTTTAAAACGACACCAAACGAACATATAGAAGAAGTTGCTCAGATTCTATGTGACATATATAGATAGCTTTTACCGCCAACAGAGCCGCATAAAAATACTCCAGAATAAGTGTGGATTGGGAAGTTACAGGAACAACGACGCGTGTCTCACAGGTATAGGTCACACGCCGTACCGTGTCCTATAAACATACCGGCATACTCCGCAACAGCTTGCTTGCTACTATTAAGAATTGTTTTGGCTTATGAAACCGTAGTAAAGAAACTATTGCTTGATTATTGAGCGGAATGTCGTACGTAATCACTATTCAAAAATGAAACAAATTAAATATGGAGTTCCCCAGGGATCCATACTAGGACCCGTCCTCTTTTTAATATTCATAAACGACTTCCCAAATTATTTAAATCCAACTCGAATAACTATGTTTGCTGACGACACAAATGTTATAATAAAGGGAAATGAAAATGCAAAACACATAACCAGTAAAATTGAAACTTGGTTTGCTGAAAACAAATTGCTTATTAATACAAACAAATCTTCAGCAATATCATTTCGTCACAAACAAAATAAAAATGTTGTGAAACCTGACATCAAGTTGCATGGTGCATGTGTTTCTTATAAGACAGAAGCAAATTTTCTGGGAGTATGGATAGATCAGCATTTAGACTGGGAAGCACACATAAAATATCTAGTAATAAAGTTAAATAAATTATACTTCTCGTTAAGAGTAATAAAAAATGAGTTGAATGCAAGTGACATGAGAACCTTATATTTTGCATATGCAGAAAGTCTAATGAGGTATGGCATTATATTTTGGGGAGATAGTAAAGACAGTCACTTGGTTTTTAAAGTACAAAAAAGGATTGTTAGATTACTAATGTCAGGAAAAAAATATGACTTCTGCAGGAACTTCTTTAAGGAATTGAAAATCTTGACTCTGCCCAGTCTGTATATATACTGTTTGCTATGTTATACAAAACAAAACCTTGAAAATTTCACCACAAATAATCAAATACATCATCATGACACCAGAGGTAAAACAGGCTTAAGAACAATAACACATAGAACTACACTTTATTCCAAAGGAGTTAGGTATTCAGAAGTCACTCTGTGTAATAAACTACCGGCCAATCTGAAAAACATAAAATCCATGCGGTGTTTCAAGCTATCGTTGAAAGAAATTTTATTAAGTGATTCATATTATGATATAAGTGAATTTCTAGATACACTGTAGCTGGCCATATAATTGTATATATTTGTGATGCATTTTAAATGCTGTGTAGTTGTAGAGCCATGCAACTATATATATTTATGAGTTCATGCTTAGATCTTATTAATTACACTTGATGCAACTTATTTTTTATACTTATATTATTTGTATTGTTCTAAATATTTGTATTGACGTATCCAATGTCATTGTATTAATTTAACGGATGAATAAAACTACTGCTACTACCACCACTACTACTACTACTACTACTTTTACTACTACTGCTACTATTGCTTACACTGGGCAACAATGAAAATGTTTCGGGTTTAAAAATAGTGAATTTACATGTATTTCCATCTGCTGAATTCAAAAATCACCATAAAAATGATAAATTAGCTCTTGTTTTGAAGATAAAGTGGCATTTCATTTTTTAGAGTGAGAGAATTTTTTGGCACACCTGTCAAACAACGAAGCACAATCAGAGAGAAATTTTGGAAATTAAGTGATGCAAAAATTAAGGAAGGTATTTTTGTCGGACCACAAATAAGAGAACTTGTAAAGGATCCTGCACTTGACCAAATTTTGGAGGAGAAAGGAAAGGAAGCTTGGGAAGCCTTCAAGGATGTTGTTCGTGTTGTTCATGGATTTTTAGAAGACAGCTAGAAGCATTTGGTGACAGCGCTCCTGCAAAAATACCGTAACCTTGGATGCAAAATATCCCTTAAGATCCACTTTCTCCACTGACACCTAGACTTTTTCCCTGCTAGTTGTGGAATGAAGTAATGCTTGGTCTTTGTTTAGGGATTCTGTGGAGCTCCATCACGCAAAGCTAAAAGACGATGAAGTCAATAGACCACCACATGATTCTCTTCAGACACGACTATCTGCGAAGTATTTTTCCAGCAAATTAGAACTCTTAGCATGTTAAAAAAATCAAATACACTTTCATTGTTGTTAGCATATGTAATTAAAATGTATTCTTTTCTCTCAATCCGTTAATATGTAATACTTCCACCTTGTGTATATCATAGAAACTAGGGCTAATAAAGATTTTTCATTGTCATATTTGTTTTTCTTAACCCAAAATTAGTAAGAATTGTCTCATGAAGTGCTCGAAACATTAAAAAATTATTTTTTTTGTTGCCCAGTGTTATGAGAGTTTAACATGTTCCAAAATTCCGTTATAACAGTCCATGATGACAAATAAGCTGGTGGACATATGCAACGTCTACCTTCTATAGGGAAGTTAATGTTTAGTGAGGTTGAGAATGAGAGCTATACGGTGTATAGCGGTATGGACCACATAAGACTCGAGCCGACTTCACCCGAATGAGCGTCACATATTCCAGCGTGACGACTCAGTTTAATTCACTAACCACAAAAAGTGCTGAACGCGCCTAAAGAAGTCTTCACTTCAAAAAGATATTTTGTGCTTAGTACTCTGACGGGGGCAGTCTAATTCTGGGAGGGAGTAAGGTGAAAGGATACTAAGGAGAGACGATAGGGAGGGCGGAGTAACTAGCAGATAAAATAGAAAGTATCCAGTGGCGGCTCTTTGTATGAGTTTACCCTTCCCCTGGGTCCACGCAGTTATACAGAACAAAGTCCCTGCCATGCGACGTCCGAACTCACGCCGACAGCTAGGAGTAAAGGCAGAGTAAACTGCAGACACAAGACATTCGGCAACATCCAATCTGTGATCCGGGGAAACTCATGGGTCAGCGCTAACGTTTGAGCCAACTGTGCATCAAGGATATAGACAAAACTTGAACATTTCGAGTAGAATGTCATACTTTCCTTCGATTTTTTGAGTGTTAACTACCCCTCCTCAGCAATGTACTGCGAGAGGGAATGACGGAAATTAAAAGCCCAGCGATTGGCTGACAAACAAGTGAGCATCGCTAGGCATTCCGCTCGAAACGTCGAGGACAATAAGCGAAGAAGCAATCTCATGAATGTAGGTTGGCAATATTGTGTCTACCCTTGCTGACAACTACTCTCATTTGAATTGAAGATGAGTGTGTACTGAATCGTCAACATCTGTCGTCCAGAACTTGTCATGTGTCTTCAGCAAACGTAGCTCTCTACTCATAACTTTCTCTACCAAACATATTTGAAAAAAGTTTGTTTTTATAATTCGTGTTGGTTTATATATCCTGTTAGGAATGCTATAGATATAAATGAATAGTGAATCCTCACATAAAATAGAAGTTAAGTCTCAAAGAATTGACATTTTTATTTAGTAATTATAGATGTAATTTATATATCTGCTTGACTGAAATATCCAACCAAAATAAGTGCGTGAATAGCTGAGCTACCTATTATATGCTCAAGTTGTTCTCGGGAAGCAAGTCAAGTTAAAAGACGATTAGAAATTGACGTTTCGGGAGTGTACATCTCTCCCATCACCAGGATATTTATTAAATGTTATAATCACAAATGAAACACTGCATATAACACAAATATAAACAAAGACAAAACACTATCAACACTCGCATTACTGAACAAAAGACTGTTTTCAGTAAATTAAATGCCAGGTCAGGAGATGGCGTGAGTATAGTTTGATAATCAAGGTTTAATTTTTACTATTATTTTAGGGTTATATTTTACAGCTTTACAATTATATGAATATTATGAAGCACCTTTTACTATTGCTGATTCAGTTTTGGGATCTACTTTTTTTTTGTAGCAACAGGACTTCATGGTTTACATGTAATTATCGGAACAACATTCCTTATTAGGTTTCTTTGACCCAATTAATTTTCTACACTCACGCCATCTTTGACCTGACATTTAATTTACTGAAAACAGTCTTTTGTTCAGTGATGCGAATTTTGATAGTGTTTTGTCTGTTTATATTTATGTTATATCCAGTTATACATTTGTGGTTATAACATTTATTAAAATATCCTGATGATGGCAGAAATGTACACTCCCGAAACGTCAATTTCTAATCGTCTTTTTACCTGGCTTGCTTCCCGAGTACAACTTCACCAGGAAAGCTTTGGGTTTTATTTTAGCTATTACATGTCTGACGAAAGAGTACAGTTGTTATGGGAGATCGCTCGGTTTAGAGAGATCAGAGAAGACGGGAATATAGTACAGTACAGTCTGACCATCAGTACAGCGTACGTAACACGACGTATATTGTATTACCTGTCTGACGAATGAGTACAGTTGTTATGGGAGATCGCTCGGTTTAGAGAGATCAGAGAAGACGGGAATATAGTACAGTACAGTCTGACCATCAGTACAGCGTACGTAACACGACGTATATTGTATTACCTGTCTGACGAATGAGTACAGTTGTTACGGGAGATCGCTCGGTTTAGAGAGATCAGAGAAGACGGGAATATAGTACAGTACAGTCTGACCATCAGTACAGCGTACGTAACACGACGTATATTGTATTACCTGTCTGACGAATGAGTACAGTTGTTATGGGAGATCGCTCGGTTTAGAGAGATCAGAGAAGGCGGGAATATAGTACAGTACAGTCTGACCATCAGTACAGCTTACGTAACACGACGTATATTGTATTACCTGTCTGACGAATGAGTACAGTTGTTATGGGAGATCGCTCGGTTTAGAGAGATCAGAGAAGACGGGAATACAGTACAGTACAGTCTGACCACCAGTACAGTGTACGAAACACGACGTATATTGTATTACCTGTCTGACGAATGAGTACAGTTGTTATGGGAGATCGCTCGGTTTAGAGAGATCAGAGAAGACGGGAATATAGTACAGTACAGTCTGACCACCAGTACAGTGTACGAAACACGACGTATATTGTATTACCTCTCTGACGAATGAGTCCAGTTGTTATGGGAGATCGCTCGGTTTAGAGAGATCAGAGAAGACGGGAATATAGTACAGTACAGTCTGACCACCAGTACAGTGTACGTAACACGACGTATATTGTATTACCTGTCTGACGAATGAGTACACTTGTTATGGCAGATCGCTCGGTTTAGAGAGATCAGAAAAGACGGGAATATAGTACAGTACAGTCTGACCACCAGTACAGTGTACGTAACACGACGTATATTGTATTACCTGTCTGACGAATGAGTACAGTTGTTATGAGAGATCGCTCGGTTTAGAGAGATCAGAAAAGACGGGAATATAGTGCAGTACAGTCTGACCACCAGTACAGTGTACGTAACACGACGTATATTGTATTACCTGTCTGACGAATGAGTACACTTGTTATGGCAGATCGCTCGGTTTAGAGAGATCAGAGTAGACGGGAATATAGTACAGTACAGTCTGACCATGAGTACAGCGTACGTAACACGACGTATATTGTATTACCTGTCTGACGAATGAGTACAGTTGTTATGGGAGATCGCTCGGTTTAGAGAGATCAGAAAAGACGGGAATATAGTACAGTACAGTCTGACCACCAGTACAGTGTACGTAACACGACGTATATTGTATTACCTGTCTGACGAATGAGTACACTTGTTATGGCAGATCGCTCGGTTTAGAGAGATCAGAAAAGACGGGAATATAGTACAGTACAGTCTGACCACCAGTACAGTGTACGTAACACGACGTATATTGTATTACCTGTCTGACGAATGAGTACAGTTGTTATGAGAGATCGCTCGGTTTAGAGAGATCAGAAAAGACGGGAATATAGTACAGTACAGTCTGACCACCAGTACAGTGTACGTAACACGACGTATATTGTATTACCTGTCTGACGAATGAGTACACTTGTTATGGCAGATCGCTCGGTTTAGAGAGATCAGAGTAGACGGGAATATAGTACAGTACAGTCTGACCATGAGTACAGCGTACGTAACACGACGTATATTGTATTACCTGTCTGACGAATGAGTACAGTTGTTATGGGAGATCGCTCGGTTTAGAGAGATCAGAAAAGACGGGAATATAGTACAGTACAGTCTGACCATCAGTACAACGTACGTAACACGACGTATATTGTATTACCTGTCTGATGAATGAGTACAGTTGTTATGAGAGATCGCTCGGTTAAGAGAGATCAAAGAAGACGGGAATATAGTACAGTACAGTCTGACCATCAGTACAGCTTACGTAACACGACGTATATTGTATTACCTGTCTGACGAATGAGTACAGTTGTTATGAGAGATCGCTCGGTTAAGAGAGATCAGAGAAGACGGGAATATAGTACAGTACAGTCTGACCATCAGTGCAGCGTACGTAACACGACGTATATTGTATTACCTGTCTGACGAATGAGTACAGTTGTTATGGGAGATCGCTCGGTTTAGAGAGATCAGAGAAGACGGGAATATAGTACAGTACAGTCTGACCATCAGTACAGCGTACGTAACACGACGTATATTGTATTACCTGTCTGACGAATGAGTACAGTTGTTATGAGAGATCGCTCGGTTAAGAGAGATCAGAGAAGACGGGAATATAGTACACTACAGTCTGACCATCAGTACAGCGTACGTAATACGACGTATATTGTATTACCTGTCTGACGAATGAGTACAGTTGTTATGGGAGATCGCTCGGTTTAGAGAGATCAGAGAAGACAGGAATATGGTACAATACAGTCTGACCATCAGTAGAGCATACGTAACGCGACGTATATTGTATTACCTGTCTGACAAATGAGTACAGTTTTTATGGGACGTACCCATTTCCAAAGTCATTATGGAAGAAAATACTTAAGTGTTCTATGGGATACCTCTTCCTCACAGGAAGGAAACTGGGTTTATGGGCGCTCAACTGTAAGGTCATCAGCACCCTTAAAAAGCCAATCATGATAAAAAACCGGCTCAAAAGCAGTCATTAGAATTACGACTAGGGTCTACACAGGCAACCGTCGCTAACCTCCCTCTTGTAGAGTCTGTCTAGTGAACACGAGTGCAGTTTGCCCCTCAAAGAAAACGGACCCTACCGTTTTTTTTTTGTTTTTTTGTTTTTTTATATTTTTTAAAATCGTAAATCTTATATTATTTTGCGTGCATTTATTAACATGCTTAGTCGGGTCCCGCATAGCACCCCGGTTAGTATGTGGTATCTACTAAGCTGGCATGCGATGCATGCGAGCGCGTCTATGTTGCTTCTTGGTGGTGACCATGAAACCTGGGCACCACCAAGTGTTAATCATGCGTTAGTATTGTTATATACATGTGGCTCAGGCCGGGGAGGCCTGTTAGTCAGTGTTGCGCGTATGTTACTCATCTATTATTTATACGTGCTTTGTAAGCCTATGTGTATTGTAATAATAAAGCTCAGGCCTTGGTGACCTGTTTGTCAGGGATTAGTAGTGGTATGGTTATTAGAGTTCTACTTATGTCCCCAGTTTCCTGGGTTTGTCAATGGTTTGTACGTGGCATGCAATTCGAACTATGTGTTCGGTCGTCCTTTGTTCGGGCGTGGCCGTTCGTTATTTCCTTAGTCCATGCGTTGTGTCGTCGGTGTATCCTACTCCATCTGCAGTCGCCCGCTGTCTCTGCGCCTGTAGGACACTGGTGGGAGGCCCTCTAACTCCCGGACCGCCTTGACTGATGTCAAGGGCTTGGAGGGCTCTGTGCGGGCAGCGTTCTGAAAAGAGTCAGTAAGATAAAGATTAATGAAGGGAAAGTAGGAGTGTCAGCCTAACTGTCTGTGTCAGTCGTCCCTTATTAGGTTGTTCAGGAAGTTCTGAACGTCATCTTCGTCGTCGTGTGTGAGTCTTCTTTCGAACAGTGATAATGGTCGCGCATGTATGTTTATTTCTGTAGTGTAGTTTCCGAGTCGTGAGATTAGAGGATTGTGGTGTATCTCTAGGTTTTTATAGGTGTCATATGCTAGCTTCTTAATGAATTCTTCAACTGTGTGCATCTTTAGTTCGCTGTGTAGTAGGTCGGCTGGTGCTGTGTGAGGTACTTTCGCTATCATTTGTAGTATTTTGTTTTGAAATTTCTGTAGTCTTAGTATGTATGTTTTGGCAGCATACCCCCAGACCGAAGTTGCGTATGTGAATATGGGCCTTATAAGAGTTTTGTATAGCGTGAGCCCTAAGTTCATGTTTATATGAGAGTTCATGCTTATCAGGGGGTAGAGGTTGCCCAATTGGGCGTTGGCTTTACCCCTGATTTGGTGGACGTGCTTTTTCCACGTCAGCCCTTGGTCCATTTTGAGTCCTAGCCAGGTGACTCTGTCCGTCCACTCTATATTTTCTCCGAATATAGAGAGTGGGTGGAGCTGGTGTTTCCCCAATCTGTGCTTAAGCTTTTTGGTGAAAATTATGGCTTGCGTTTTTCTTGGGTTTACTTTAATACGCCATTTTGTGAGCCATTCTTCTAGATTATTCAGGGCGTTTTGTAGTCTCCGGTAGATGAAGTCCAGTTTGGCTGATTGGACCCTACCGTCCACTAATGGTCGTCATCTATCTCCACACTTCAGAAATGGAACACTGTCGTTGAGCACCAATAGCAACCCTGACAGTCATATGTTTACTCCACGTGGAGTCTCAGTAACCAAAATTCCAACTTCCAGTTGATCTGTTTCATTACGTGCAGAAATTCGTTGTGTGTCACGATGTGGAGATCGTGGGAGAGAAATGCAGAGGTAAATGTAAATGAAGTAGAGATAACTCAGTCAAATGAAAATAATCAAAGTGAGCACAATAGTGTGAATGATTTGGGAAGTATTGCTGGACCGAGTTATTTTACTGAAAAACCTCGAAAAACAAAGTTATAACGGGAACTCTTGAAGCGCTTGTTTTGAACACATATAAATACGTAGTGAAAAATAATCTTGGTAAGGGGTCGTGCAATGAACCTGATAAATTCTGGGTATTCACAGAAATACAGTAAGAAAAACTGTGACGAAAGGAATACCAAAGACACCGATCAAGTGTGAAAACAAAAGGAAACGTTTCTCTAAAGTAGATAATTTCACATGCGATTTAATTCGTCGAGAAATTTATAGATTCTATGCAAAAGGGAGAGCGCCTACCTTAGATGAATTGGTTGCACATTTGCAAGAAATTTGTGATTTTCCTTATGGGCACTGCACTTTGCGCGGCAAACTAATGGAGCTGAGTTCCAAATAGCGCACTTTGAATAAGATAAGGGTTATTATGGAATCCAGTAGAATTGTATGATATATATGACTATCGATTACATAACAGATTCCCCTAAATAGACTATAATACCGCCAAATTCTTTGTATATATTGTGACTTTGTGGGTTCGTGAAATGAAAAGTCCAATTGCACCACTCAAAAATGTTCTTTATTTCCACCGACTTACAGTTAAACTCTTGCCAATTACACAGAATTACGTAATGCACACAAATACGATTCACCAGTTCATCCGTTACAATTTCACTTGCACTCGTAATTACGTACAATCCTCCGATGCACTCACACAGTCTTCTCGTCCTTACACTAGCACTACACTCTTACGCCAAGAACTGACTAACTGACTGACTGACTCCTCTTGCCCGACGTGTTGCTTATATAGGGTCAGCTAGCCGATCTGGAAGGTTCTAGATTAGATGAAATATCCCGTAAGTTCGAGAACACAGGTGGAACAGAAAGAGACGGCGCAGTGATGTTTTTCTCCCCAGCCACCCCTTGTTACCGCTATAAGACAAACGAGGGGGGCGTGGCTAACGCCGACCGTCTCCTGCTTGCCCGCTCTATAGGGTGTTCCGACGTTCGGGTGACACTATATTTGTCAAAACTAAGCAAGTTTCGCAGCAATGGACATAAGATCATTTATTTAGACGAAACCTCGTACGATACCCAAGACGTATCGAGAAAGGTGGCAACCTTGCAGAAAGGACTGGGAGAAGGAGGACAAGTGTTGTAAAACGATTATAAGGGTTGTCAAAGGAGGCGGCCGACGTACACATGAGTTAACTAAGCAGACTCTACCAGTGAGCAACCGAGCTGTCTCCGAAGGGCGCCGGGCGCCTCCGTGGGGCTTTCCAGTAGGGCAAGACCTAAAGATTAACAAGCGCCCCCCCCCATCTGGTCCGAAAACACAAGACGGGATGTGGATACGCCACTTCAACGCGCTAATCCCAAAAGGGGAAGGCTACCGATATGACCTCGGTGGGGCCACCTGGTGATCTAGCACACCTTCTAATAGCTGTGCTGTCTAGTACGCGGGAATATATGACTTACCTCAACCCCGTCCGGAGACTACCCGATCACCCACGGGTATCCGGAACTACTGCCCCCTCGAGTCCAACCCAATCCGAACAACTCCCCTACGAGAGGGTCTCGGCAGTTCGGCCCGAGGTTCCTCTAGTAACGTCAGAGGTACCACGAGTGCTAGGGGACCACAGCGCTCACACCACAGCAGCAGAAGAGGAAGGATCCCCCCTCTACCGGGAGTCATTAGAATACAATCCAGAAAAAAAAAAACACACCACAGTATTAAATTAATTGGGAGTCGATTAATGACACTAAACAACACTTACTTTTAAATTTTCCCGGAACTAGTTTCAGAGGCCTTCCCTATATCTTCAGCCGGACATCGATTTGTTCTCATTGGTGTAGCTAGCAATATTTTGTCATCGATCTCCTCTGGTGGCGGTTCGAGGAACTTGCTGAACAAATCTTTCTGGGGGATGTCGAAATTGAATACTTTGTTCCTATTTTTTGAAATAAAGATTTGTTCCCATGTGGACAGTTCTTGTTTTCCTGTTGTGTGTTTTAGTAATTTTGGCTCTGGATTTATGTTGTAGTTTTTTTCCCAAAAATGCGTGGCAACTGCTGATTTTTCTAATTGTTTGTATTTTATGTTCCTAAAGTATTCCTTTGCTCTTGTTTCTAAATTTCTTTTGGTTTTTCCAATATAAATTTGACTACAGTCACAGCATTCAATTTGATATGTACCAGATTTTTTGTTAGATGGAATGGCATCTTTGATGTTTGAGCAAATTAGGTTTTTTAAGGAGTAATGGTTCACTGGTGCTAGTTGAATGTTTTGTTTTTTGAATACTTTTTTGAATTTATCAAAGGCCCATGGATGGTAAGTGAATTTTTTGAAGATCATTTTAGTTTCTGTAGCTGAGAGGGTTGTGGTTTCCTTTAGTAGTTTCTTCTTATTTGCTAAGTTCACTTTTTTGTCTACTAGTGATTTGGGAAAGTCATTTTTCTGTGCTATTTCAATAATTTTGTTGTATTCTATTTTGCATTATTCTGCTGTGAGAGGGATGTTGACCAGTCTGTGTGCTAAACTATTAAAGATTGCCTGTTTGTGGAATCTTGGATTGTAGCCATTAGCTTTTATGTAGTTGTCTGTCTGTGTTGGTTTTCTGTAAATGCCAAAGTTTATTCTATTTTTATTTCTAATTATTTTTCTATCTAAAAATTGTCGTCTTTTTCAACTTCTACAGTGAACTTGATGCTTTTTTCTTGAATATTTAAAAGTTTTAGTGCATCACTGATGTGTTTTTTTGGCACTATGGCAAATATGTCATCTACATATCTTTGCCAGAGTTTGAACATCCATGGGAAACCTTTAGTGATCTTTATTTCTAGTGCACTCATGTACAGATCGGCCAGGAAGGGTAATAAGGGATTGCCCATTGCTAAACCAGAAGTTTGATGGAAATATTTTGTTTGAAACTGGAAGAAATTCTGTTCTATGCGTAACTTGGTAAGTTCGGTGTAATTGAAATTTCAAGTGATGACATTCCAAGTGATATGAGCCATTTTTCTATCAATGTTGGGAGTTGATTAACTGGTATGCTGTGAAACAGTGATTTAACGTCAAATGAGACTAGTGTGTCCTTTTCATTTAGTTCAGTATCCACCACAGTATGTCAAAGTCTAAAATAAAACCTAAAACGATAAAATTGTTAAAATGCCTAAATGGACAGTCACTAAATTCTAAAATTTTCATTTAAAAAGAACTTTAAAACTCTGGCCACCGCTTTCTCGACGTCCGCCAGGTTCTCTGCAAAGCTGGCCAGCAGCGGGAGAGACCTGCGAAGACGTGCCAGGTAAAAACACTACAAGAACATGTCCGAGAGGGCTGCCCCACAAAGCGGGCAAACTGGAGCAGGGCCCCTGTTTAATAAGAAAGTATATGTAAAGGAGCAGTGACCAATAGCAACTGAGCCAAGGTACCTCGTCCTGGTGAGATGGACGGTAGGAGGTTCTCCACGAAAGCGGAAGATCCTTTATGGCACGGAGCTTAATTCACCCTTCGTGCCAGGAGACCAGCAAAACTCTCCGTAATATCTAATGATGAATGAATAAAAGAGAAACAGGTCAAACTATACCCGGTTCCATAAACCTTAAGCTTATTCGAAATTGTTTTTCCCTCAGTAAAAGAGAAACCCCTAGAAAAAATTATCAAACTAGTGGCCTGTACAATGTTACATTACTGGAGAGAAAGAGAGTTTATAAGAATAGCTTGAGGAACTCGTGTGACTTGCGAACAACCAGAACTTCTCCCTAGCAAATTCTCTACTTAATTGAATCCTCGTGGTCTCCCTGGTTGTACCTAATCTCCATATTTACCTTACATTAGGTTCCACTAGCTAAATGACAGTCCAAACTTTTAGGAAAACTGCTACCTAAAAAAAAAGGTGCCAGCCTAACTGAAACAAACTACAGTGAACTTCTCGTGGGGGTTCTGCAGGAGGGGGGTGAAACCCATAATTCAATCCGACAGTCTCGCAGCTCGGCCATTATCTCTCCATCTGGAATCCAACCCCAATCATACACAAATAATAATTAGAAGTGAGCCTAGCGTTGCGTCATGCACAGTAGCAACAAGTCACGTGCGCGATCGATGGCTGCGGGGAAGTCCCTCCAACACCCACACCAATATTTCATTTTCTGACTCGCCTCGGCACGCAACCCGTCCCCGCTGCATAATATTGTCTTCCCTTACTCGCCAAACGTCACTCTCTGTAAAACTATTATTGCAAAACCTTACTCTTCTATCTACTGCATGTAAGGCCTTCCTGAAAGTACAAGGAGTGTAAAGCAATACAATATGTGTAAGTGATCGTGAAATGATATTATGTTCAAATAAGTACAGGGTACATAGAGCTTATCATTACCAGACGTTCATCTTTCAGAATAAGAGAAAACCTCCAACGTTGGTGGTTTTCTCTTATCCTGCAAGATGAATGTCTGATAACTCTAAGCTCTATGTACCCTGTACTTATTTGAACATAATTTCATTCATTGTCCGATATGACTTAAAGTTGGACCAGCTGTTTAAAACATCTGACTATCACTTAAATCTTCTGTATTCCCTGGTAACTACAATAAGATAATGTTTATCTTGAAGTAGATGTAGTAATAAGTGTTTATACAAGAGTAGAGAGTCATGTATACATCACATGAGAACCAAAACATTTGACTATCATTTAAAGTCTACTGTATTCCCTTGTAACTACAATAAGATAATGTTTATCTTGAAGTAGATAGAGTAATAAGTGTTTATACAAGAGTAGAGAAAGTCATGCATACATCACATGAGAACCAAAACATTTGACTATCACTTAAAGTCTACTGTATTCCCTTGTAACTACAATAAGATAATGTTTATCTTGAAGTAGATAGAGTAATAAGTGTTTGTACAAGAGTAGAGAAAGTCATGTATACATCACATAACGACCAAAACATTTGACTATCACTTTAAGTCTACTGTATTCCCTTGTAACTACAATAAGATAATGTTTATCTTGAAGTAGATAGAGTAATAAGTGTTTATACAAGAGTAGAGAAAGTCATGCATACATCACATGAGAACCAAAACATTTGACTATCACTTAAAGTCTACTGTATTCACTTGTAACTACAATAATATAATGTTTATCTTGAAGTAGATAGAGCAATAAGTGTTTGTACAAGAGTAGAGAAAGTCATGTATACATCACATAACGACCAAAACATTTGACTGTCACTTTAATTCTGCTGTGTTCCCCTGTAACTACAATAAGATAATGTTTATATTGAAGTAGATAGAGCAATAAGTGTTTGTACAAGAGTAGAGAAAGTCATGTATACATCACATAACGACCAAAACATTTGACTATCACTTAAAGTCTACTGTATTCCCTTGTAACTACAATAAGATAATGTTTATATTGAAGTAGATAGAGCAATAAGTGTTTGTACAAGAGTAGAGAAAGTCATGTATACATCACATAACGACCAAAACATTTGACTGTCACTTTAATTCTGCTGTGTTCCCCTGTAACTACAATAAGATAATGTTTATATTGAAGTAGATAGAGCAATAAGTGTTTGTACAAGAGTAGAGAAAGTCATGGATACATCACATAACGACCAAAACATTTGACTGTCAGTTTAATTCTGCTGTGTTCCCCTGTAACTACAATAAGATAATGTTTATATTGAAGTAGATAGAGCAATAAGTGTTTGTACAAGAGTAGAGAAAGTCATGTATACATCACATAACGACCAAAACATTTGACTATCACTTAAAGTCTACTGTATTCCCTTGTAACTACAATAAGATAATGTTTATATTGAAGTAGATAGAGCAATAAGTGTTTGTACAAGAGTAGAGAAAGTCATGTATACATCACATAACAACCAAAACATTTGACTGTTACTTAAACTGTACGTATTCCCTTGTAACTACAATAAGATAATGTTTATCTTGAAGTAGATTGAGCAATAAGTGTTTGTACAAGAGTAGAGAAAGTCATGTATACATCACATAACGACCAAAACATTTGACTGTTACTTAAACTGTACGTATTCCCTTGTACGTACAATTAACATCACGTAAACCAAACAAGAAGTATTCCTTGGATAGTGGTTAATACATTCGATTGTTAACTTAAGACTCCCAGTTTAACTAGTAGATTAATTTCTCGCTACAACTATGTTAGTTTCATTACTGATTATGGTTTGTTTACAATAGAGTTGGACTGCGAGTGAATGCAGTCGACGTTCCCTTGTCTGTGACGGCAGCACCCTCCGCGCATGTCAAAACCATAACATTTATTGAATCAACATTTCAGCAATGACACATAAATCTGTTATCGCGAGTGGCAGCCTTCACATTCAAATCCAAAAAGTAAATAATATCGGACATGTTGGGTTTTCCTCTTCCCCATTTTCCAGCAGAACGCCGTGCCGCTAGTTCACCCCATTTTTATTCTGTTTCTGTTAGCATCCATCTCTGTTATTTTTCTCTTCCTACCGTCCACCTGACGGACAAATCTGTAAATAGCCAACGGTAGTGAAGCTTCAAGACTGTTCGTGTAAAAATATTCATAATTAATAAATTTCATAGAGAAAGCTTTGTTCAGGTTATGGATTTTATAATCTCTGTTATTTTTCAGTAATCCCAGTGTGCAATCCTTATGAATATGCAACCACCTTGCCATCACATCAGCATACGGTGTACCGATGTTATGTTTCAAACAGCTATTTGATAGATACACAGTGTGTAAGATATCGTATGGAAGGTTATGTTCTGATATTACCAGCAACAAAAATAAAAAAGATCCCTTTTATATGCAGTGAAACCTCTCTTAAACGTAATGCAATTGTTCCGACATGTATTTTTTATCTTACAGAGGATTGTCTTTGAATACAAAGAATTTTCAAAATAGTCACACAGGTCCATAGTGAAGGAATAATATAGAATGAAGTGTAAATAATAATAATAGACTAATATGTATTACATACTATACCTTCATCATATACAGGCTGTTACAAAAAGGTACGGCCAAACTTTCAGGAAACATTCCTCACACACAAAGAAAGAAAATATGTTATGCGGACATGTGTCCGGAAACGCTTAATTTCCATGTTAGAGCTCATTTTATTACTTCTCTTCAAATCACATTAATCATGGAATGGAAACACACGACAACAGAACGTACCAGCGTGACTTCAAACACTTTATTACAGGAAATGTTCAAAATGTCCTCCGTTAGCGAGGTTACATGCATCCATCCTCCGTCGCATGGAATCCCTGATGCGCTGATGCAGCCCTGGAGAATGGCGTATTGTATCACAGCTGTCCACAATACGAGCACGAAGAGTCTCTACGTTTGGTACCTGGGTTGTGTAGACAAGAGCTTTCAAATGCCCCCATAAATGAAAGTCAAGAGGGTTGAGGTCAGGAGAGCGTGGAGGCCATGGAATTGGTCCGCCTCTACCAATCTATTGGTCACCGAATCTGTTGTTGAGAAGCGTACGAACACTTCGACTGAAATGTGCAGGAGCTCCATCGTGCATGAACCACAATGGGTATTTTGACATTTGTCTGCACGAATGATTTCAATTTACATTTTAAGAGAAATACTAAAAGGAGCACTAACATGGAAATTTAGCACTTCCGGTCACATGTCCACATAACATATTTTCTTTCTTTGTGTGTGAGGAATGTTTCCTGAAAGTTTGGCCGTACCTTTTTGTAACATTCTGTATACAATAATTGTAGTTTATCGTCTACTTTCTCTGTCTGTTTTCAATTTTCTCTTTCCGATCTTCAACTGTCTATGTATCAACATCATTTGTTTCACCACACACAACATTCAAAACAATGTAATGACGATGTTTGAAACTCTCGAGTCATCTATTGGAAGTTCTGAAATTGTCTTTGTCTGATTGTCTTGTTGTCTCTAAAGCTTGATTCTGAAGTAATGGTCCAGAAATGGGGATTGCTTTAGCGCGGGCACTAACAAAGCACTCAGGCACAACACGATTTAGTTCGTCATACTCTGTAGATTTTGTGATTCATTTGACATCACCTGCTGTCCGTTTGAACCACTCGTCTTTAATTTTATTTTCTTCAAAATCTCATAAATCTGAGTTTCTTAAACTTTAAACAATACAGTTAATTCCTCAACTGCACGTTTCTTCTTTTCCTGTTCTTCATAACCTTAATTTTACCTCCAGTGATAATGTCGTAAGTTTTGAACTCATTTTACAGAATTTGTGCACCCACAAACTATGTTTTTAAAAATCGCCAAAGTTGACAGTTTTCTTCTACTCGTACTTGATCACTTGTAACAACTAAACTGAGAATGTACACATTACAAAACTGTTGTACCCTTACCTAGTGTGTTGGAAGAGAGTTGAGAGAGCTAATGGTTTATTTCGTCTTTTCCTTGAACGACTACAGTTTATGGTTTTACGTTTCATGGAACTTCGCTGCAACTACAGTGGCCCTCAACGTTAGAACCTATTAAACATAAAGTAATCCGTTTTAGCAGGTTAGTTACGCAAACGGATCCGTTTCCGCGTTAGGCAGTTTTTCGCCTTAGGGTATAATTTTAAATGGGGAATTTCTACGTTCCGAAATGTATACATATTTCTTTTTTAAGGTTTCCGGCATATATGGGGTCCGTTTTAGGCAGATTTTACTGTAGCATGATGCAGCGACTATGCCCAAGCTTATTGGAAGTCGTCGCCGGGAACTGGGAACGGTGAACAGATAAGCAGCGCGCAGGCAGGCCCATTGTAAACAGCATAGCTATATTAGAATCTTTCAGAAGTTTCGCATCTCAAACGTTCTAGAATTATGTCAAAATTCCCTAAGGTATGTTAATCAGAGCTTTCGTTAGGAGATTATGTGAATGAGGCAGTCAGCAAGATTTGGGTTTTTTTTTAGCGAATAAAAGCGACGCCTTCTACCAATTCTTTATCTCCGTTTTTTCGCGAGGAGAGTGAAGTGATAGCGACAATTGGAACTAGTTCACATTAGGGAAGTGTCAGAGTGAACTAAGTGAAGTCTCAGTGAAAATTGAACTATTAAATGATAGAGAAAGCCGAATGAAGTGCCAGTTTCAAATAACGGAGCAAAGTTATGAATTTCACACTACCGTAATATAAAAAACTTCCCTTAGCAATACCATATATTTTGAAACACGGGTACTTGTTGGAAGATCATCGTAGCTGCCATTTTTAAAATTAGTATTTATATTCCTTCTAACTTTTAAAGCTTTCTGCATACGTTTGCCTAATAGGAATGAGCTATTGCTTACTTCTGTCTTTTTTTATTTATTTGCATTATATCTTGGCCGAAAGAGAATGAATACCAAACACTCCATTAAGCCACCAGGTCCTTAAACAATTGCCTATCACTTAACTGCACTGCACTCATCACTGATAATCATTGTACTCCTTTGCTTGTATAAGCAAATTCGCATAAACATAACCTCATCAAGTATTTATCTCGAATAACATAAAATATATAAACGAATATACATCTTACGAACTACTTCAACAACAATAGGAAAATTCTCAAAGAAAATATGGTATAACGGTGTTTTATAAGCTTGGAGGCTAAATGCAAGTAAATATTTAAAAAGAGAGCAAATGTAAGACAAAATGTTTGACATTTAAGATAAATATCTGAGAATATGAGGAGCTGACATGTTATTCCTGTTCGTGACTGGACGAGATTGTTTGCGTTGCGTCATGACACGCCAGAAGTCATCCTCCAACATCAGCCCCACCCCGTCACACCGTAATTAGCGAGGGTGGTAATGACGACCAACCACGACATGGCACACTCACACTTCCTAGAAAATCAAACAACACCTAGCCATGGCAAACACTCACATGACTTTCTCTACTCTTATACAAACACTTATTGCTCTATCTACTTCAAGATAAACATCATCTTATTGTAGTTACAGGGGAACACAGTAGACTTTAAGTGATAGTCAAATGTTTTGGTCGTTATGTGATGTATACATGACTTTCTCTACTCTTGTACAAACACTTATTGCTCTATCTACTTCAAGATAAACATTATCTTATTGTAGTTACAAGGGAATACAGTAGACTTTAAGTGATAGTCAAATGTTTTGGTCGTTATGTGATGTATACATGACTTTCTCTACTCTTGTACAAACACTTATTGCTCTATCTACTTCAAGATAAACGTTATCCATCTTTATCTGTTTCGGCAAGCTTTTTACCTCCACGCTGCATTATGTGTCTCTTTGCGCACGTCGGCCGCGCCTCCTCGCAACAATGCGGTCGGCAATGCTGCTCCCTCCTGAAGGCTGGTCGTCCCGAACAGCACTATCGTAGCGGACCAGACGATCCAGGTGTATCGCCATCTTCCCTCGGGGCACCTTCTGGATGCGGTAGACCACGCCGTTAATCCTCTTTACCACCCGGCACGGTCCTTATCATGGCTGTTGAAGGCCGTGCCGTGGCTCAGTGGTTAGACCACTTGGCTCTCACCAAGGCGACCCGGGTTCGATCCCAGGCGACCGCAAAGTGAGATTTGTGGTGGACAACACGGCGCTGGGGTGGGTTTTCTCCAGGACCTCCGGTTTCCCCCGCCATCTCATTGCACCGGTGCTCCATCTTCATCGGTGTCACCGCCTGCGGTGCCGTATGTAGTAAAAGCAGGCGTTAAACACTACACATTTTAATTCATGGCTGATGAAGCTTCTGGCAGCGTCCCTTGGTCCGGGTAGGGCGGTACAAACTTGCTGGAAACCTTGGCTGTTGGATTGCCTGTCGTATCGGGTCTTCATGCGGTCGCTCGCCTTCTGGATGTTCTGAAGAGCCATCTCATGCATGTCGTGGAGATGGTCCACCAGTTTCTCCACATACTCGGTTGCTGGCTGTTTTGCGCCCGGGGGAGGCTTCCAAAAGCCAGATGACAAGGGAGGCGTAACTCTCTGCCGAACATTAAGCTGGCTGGTCTCATCCCAGTGGTGTCGTGTGTTGACGAGCGGTAGGCCAGCAAGAACAGTGGCACCTTGACGTCCCAGTCTCGCTGATGGCTGGCAACGATCTTCCTCTAAGGTCTTGATGTATCTCTCCACCATGCCGTCCGACTGCTGATGTAGGGGTATCGTGTAGGTCTTGTTTACCCCAAGTCTTTCAAGTCTTTCGAGGTTGTCTCCGTGGATTAGTTGCTTAGCCAGTAGCCTTCTGATCCCAAGGTCAGAGTATCAAATCCGGCTCACATCAATGCCTTGTAAGTGTGCTTATAGGTGACAGTCCTCTGTCAGTAGAATTTACAGTCTGGTAACAGGATATCTGCGGACGTATTTCTGCACACCGGCGGCGTTGACGGTTGACAGCATCGTGAGTGTGAGTGAGTGTGTAGTGTTTTAGGGGCCGTCGACAACAAGGTCATTTGGGCGCGAAGTCAACTCTAAAAACTAAAAGCTACACAAAGTTAAAAGGTAAGATAAAATAAGAACACTCAACTATTAAAAGCACATAAAAAACCCATCCCAGTACTAAAAATTTAAAATCTGTAAAATTGATAAATATAAAATACAAGTCAGACTTGTTTATTAAAACCAATTTTAAAAACAAACCGCAGAGCCTTATCCACGGCCACTGGGTCATCCCCTAAAATATCGTGCAAGTTAGTTCTTAGGCCCAAAGACTGGCGAACGCGGGCGTACTGCGGGCAATCCAGCAATACATGCCGCACCGTGAGGCGTACTGCACATGGAGCACACACAGGGGCCGGTTCCCCTCTTAACAAATGACCATGAGTCGCTCGTGTGTGCCCAATTCTCAGCCGGGTGAGTATCACCTCGGCTCGCCGGTTATCCCTGCAGGAAGTTAGCCAGGGTTGTACGTTCTCCTTTATCGCCCGGAGTTGTGTGCCTTCCAAAGCTGTCCAGGAGTGCTGCCAAGCAGATAGGAGTTGGCGACGGAAAAAACGTTGCACATCCTGGTATGGCACCGTAGTTATTAAACTCCGGGGCAAACGGCAAGCGGACTTAGCAGCCGCGTCCGCCTCCTCGTTCCCGGAAATCCCAACATGGCCTGGGGTCCAAGTAAAAACAAAATTGTATCCGCGACTGAGCATTTGCGAGATCTGGGCCTGTATTTTTAAAACAAGGGTGTGAGCGGCAGTGTGCTGTTGCAAGGCCTGAAGAGCGCTTAGAGAGTCAGTGCAGACAATAAAAGAGCCAGGAGCTAAGTTGCAAATAAAAAGGAGCAAATCGAAGATGGCATACAGCTCTGCTGAGAAAACTGAAGTGGAGTCCAGAAGGCGAAATTTATGAGCCTCGCCGTTAATTAAGAACGCGCAACACGTAGTGCTACCTAACTGAGGACCGTCTGTAAAGACCGGAACATAGTTAGGGTAACGGCTGAGTAGTTCGGCAAAAAGTTGTTGGAACACCGAATGTGGAGTAGCGAATCGTTAACATTTTTAGCGATTACAGGATGTTTCAAAGCGACACTGAACGAACATATAGAAGTACTTGTTCAGCTTCTGTGTGATACATATAGATAGCTTTTACCGACAACAGAGCCGCATAAAAATGTTCCAGAATGAGTGTGGATTAGTGACAGGAACAACGACGCGTGCCTCACGCTGTCAGAGTTCGCAGGTATAGGTCATACACCGTGCCACGTGCTGTAAACGTTTATAAACATACCGACGTACTCCGCAGTAGCTTACTACTTATAAGAATTTCTTTGGCTTTAGAAGCCGTAATAAAGAAGTTATTGCTTAATTATTGCTTATGAGGGTTCCAAAATTCCGTTATAGCAGCCCATGATGGCAAATAAGTTGGTGGACATATGCAACTTATACCTTTTAGAGGGAAGTTAATGTTAGTAGGTTGAGGCTGGAAGCAGTAAATGATAAACAGAACAGAGAACAATATCAAAGAATTGTAGATAAATTAACCAAAACTAAATGACTTATACAATAAGATAAACATTTTAATTCCCGTGTTTGATAATAATAAATAAAGTATTTGTAACTGAAAAGGAAGCTGTTGACAGTTACAGTAAGTTGTTGAAACTATTGTACAATTAAAATCATAACAAAATGCTCTGACGTTAATCAAATAAATATTATCATTGATGTAAATATTTTTACAATTCATAATTTTAATGAAACTAAATTAATCGTGCGTTCGTTGAACTTCCTTCAGCTCTTCCATCCATCAAAACCATATCCGCCATTTCGACGTTCGTATTGCGCTCCATATTGCTTGGATTTGCTATCTACGAGGGCCGTTCAGAAAGTAACTTCCGGTTGATTGCAAAAAATTCACCAAGTTAAATAAAAATATTTTAATATATACATCTTACAACTACATCTTTGCACTATTTTTCTACATAGTCTCCATAACGATTGAGGCACTTATCGTATCTGTTCACAAGCTTTGAAGTTCCTTCTGCATAAAAATCACCCGCTTGTGCCTGGAGCCAGCCTGTGACCGCATCTTTGAGCTCTTCGTCGTCATCAAACCGCTGGGACCCGAGCCATGTCTTCATATGCATGAAGAGGTGATAATCGCTTGGCGCCAGATCTGCGCTGTAAGGTGGATGGTTGACAACGTCCAACTTGAAGGACTCAAGAAGGGCTGTTGTTCTGCGAGCAGAGTGAGGACGGGCGTTATCGTGCAAAGAAACGATACCGGAAGTCAGCATACCACGGCGTTTGTTCTGTATAGCCCGTCGTAATCTTTTTAGTGTTTCACAGTACACGTCTTGATTAAGGGTCGTCCCACGTTCCATGAATTCAACCAACAACACCCCTTTTGCATCCCAAAACACCGTTGCCATCAATTTTCGGGCAGAAAAATCTTGCCGGGCTTTTATTGGTTTGGTAGGCGAATTTGAATGTGCCCACATCTTTGATTGTTCTTTTGTCTCAGGGTTCTTGTACTTAATCCAGGTTTTGTCCCCGGTCACGATTCTGTTTAACAATGGTTCACCTTCGACCGCATAACGTGACAGAAAGTCTAATGCAGAGGCCATTCTTTGAGTTTTGTGGTGGTCGGTAAGAATTTCGGGCACCCATCGTGCACAGAACTTACGGTAACCCAATCTTGCTGTCACTATCTCGTACAAGAGAGTCTTAGAAATCTGTGGAAAATCAGTAGACAACTCCGACATTGTGAAACGTCGGTTTTCACGAAATGTCTGAACGAGTTCGTCCGTCACCAACGATGGTCTACCACTCCTCTCTTCATCATGAACGTTTTCTCGTCCACTTTTAAATAAACGTACCCATTCACGGACCACTCCTTGGTCCGTACACGGCACAAAGCTCAGAATATCCTTTGGCTGTAAAAAACCTTATAACAGCACGCACTTCACATTTGGCGGGGTTTTCTATTGCAGCACACATTTCAAACGGCCACAAACACTAAACTAGCGCAGATACGACGTTCACTCGACCACGGCTTGATGCCGACTGACCTGCGGCGTCGCTACTCCCCCCACTACCCGCACTGTGACCAATCGGAGGTTACTTTCTGAACGGCCCTCGTTAGTACACGCAAAATCCTTCCTGTTAGGTCGGAATGTGTATATTTAAACTGAAGAGCAACCTTCAAATGTCCAAGTCATTGGTCGACTTTTCCACAAGTAACTGCCCTTTGCCCCATTACCTGAAATGAAATGTGTAGTGTTTAACGCTCACTTTTACTACATACGGCACCGCAGGCGATGACACTGATGATACATGAGATGAAGATGGAACAACGGTGGAATGAGATGGCGGGGAAACCGGAGATCCCGGAGAAACCCGCCCCAGCGCCGTGTTGTCCACCACAAATCTCACTTTGCGGTCGCCTGGGATCGAACCGGGGCCGCCTTGGTGAGAGCCAAGCGGTCTAAACACTGAGCCACGGCGCGGCCTCATTACCTGAAAGTGAGGCTAGATAAAGAGCAAGGAGTTATGTTTTTGTTTTCGTGTCCGGTGCGTTCCAATAACAACTTCTGAGTTTCGCACAACAGTGGTTCCTGCGCTGGGTAATCACAAAATCATGTAATATCTAATACTGAATAAAATTACATAACAGAACTTCGAAGATGCGACACCGAAATTCGGACAAGTTAAGTTATAAACAATGCAACGGCTATAATCGTTCGGTGTCGTTTTGAAACAACCTGTATGTAGCTCTACAGTATTTTTTGTTCATAACTGTACTAAGAGAACTCGTATCTAGCAGGTAATGTCATTATAAATGCTTGCTCTTTAAAGGAACATCAAACGGAAGATGAAGGCGTGTTCTAAACATTTGAAACATTTTAAAAGCTGTGATGACATTTAACGACTTAGAACTAAAAGGTATACGAGTGGGTACCCGTATACAAACAACACCATTCATTTCATATCGCACTCTGTGTAGTAGAGTTGTAACCATCAAATTAAATAATATAATAATTATTTTGCGGAAGAACTTTTGTTCATAGCTGTCCGTCACAGCACAACTTAAGTACTGAGGACTAATGTAAACGAATGAAACATTATTTTATATTAAGTTCAAGGAAACAGAAACTCTTGCGAAACAATTTCTAAAAACGCCAATTCTTTGTCTTAGATGAAAGAATTTTCTTTAAAATATTTGTGTAATAACTAGAGCTCGGTTTTATATCCACTATAAAGTATGAATATACTACAGTCCGGCCGTTGTATCTCCGGCTCTGACGTTTTGCGACTGCAAGAAGTGGAGGGGGAAGGTTAATAGTACCAACATACAGTAATGAGCAATTGAAAACATAACCTCAAAGGTATCTTTAGAATGAAAATATAGGACCATATTAGCTTTAAAACAACGAAATCCAACTTGCAATTTCATTATCATGCAAGATATTCATTACAACAACACTCTATTTGAATATTTCGTTCACACCTTTCACACACACTAACTGCTTCTGTTGGTAGTATTGGGAGTCTCTACATCCGGTTTTGTGGTCAGGAAGTTAAAACTGTCTGCTAGCGCCAATCAGCATTGTCGCTGCTAGGCGTGGCTTCCGGATTCAACACCGTGTTGCCAGCTAAAATTTGTTTGAGCAACGTGACCTTTTAGCTACTTGCGCTGGTGAACTTCCTTTGGTATTTTCTTTCGCGCGTGAATTCCGATTTTTAATGTTCGTAAGTCCTATTGTTATCGCTATTATAATAATATGGCTACTGGTTCGTGAAATATGCAAATACTTGCAATATTTCAAATACCCATATTCCTCTGCTTGAAATTCCCGCTAAAGAACTGGCAACAACCAGCTTCCCCCTCTTGAGAAGTCAGAGCCGGAGATAGAGCGGCCAAACTGTACATGCGCATGTTTCCTTGAGTGCTGGATTTACAGTGCAGTGCGGGCAGAGGGGAAGGGGAGAGAGCTAACACGCTTTTGTTTCTGCAATGTGGTCAACCTAGAAAAACACAGTTCAGCAAAATACCATATAAGATAGCGAAGACATCACAAGGAACGTTGCATCCTCTGAAAACATTCTTTAGTTTTGCCCAAGCCAGCTCAATTGCATTCAGATCACAGTTATACAGAGGTGTCCCCTTTCGATAGCCATAACATTTGTATTTGTATTTGTATTTATTCATCCTTTTGATCATAGTACATGATATAGGACACGTCAAGTACTTATAACTAAAAACTATACAATAAACATATACACAACACAAGTTTAGAAATGAAAATTCAGAAACTGTATGTACAATATAATAACAATTTATCTGTAGTTGACATATTCAAATCATTCACCTATACTATAAAAACAATGTTCTAACAGGAACTTTTTCACACAACATTTAAATTTAGGAAGTGCAGATATGCTCTTTAGGTGTTCAGGTAGGCCGTTATAAAGGCAAAGTCCAGTATATATAAAGCTTTTACCAAACAAACTGGTGTTATGGCGGATTATACTTATTTGCTCTTTTCTTCGAGTATCAAGATTATGTGTTTGTGTATTAGTGGAGTATAAATGGATATTTAATTTAACAAAGGTTACTATTTCTTGGATATACAAGCAAGGTAGAGGCAATACCTTTAATTCTTGAAAAAGTGTTCTGCAACTAGTTCTTTTGTTTACCTTTAGTATGGTACGTATAGCTCTCTCTTGTAATCTAAATATGGTAAACGCTTTTTCGCAGTTTCCCCAGAGTATTATACCATAAGAAATGATACAGTGAAAGTATGCATGGTACAGGGATAAAAGTGTTTCTCTATTCATTACCTTAGACAGTATAAACAGGGGAAAACACAATTTGCTAAGTTTTGACAACATAGTCTTGCTTTTAGATTTGTTATAAACTGGTTAGCTAATAATTAACCTCAAAATTGCTCAAAATGAAACGGCGTACGTGTAAAAGCTTAGCATATTAGCCACTAGATGTCACAGTGTGTAGCGCATTTCCTGTTTCAAAGTTGTCATCTGTGTATAGGGAAATAGGCGAAACCTATCGAATGAGAACTTGGGACCCGAATGCTCAAGAAATCTTGCGCATATAGTAATTTATTTCCTTTTACATAAACAAATGGAAATACAAAATCAAGATTACAATTATAAAATCCATAGTGAAATATGCCATATATTCCTAAATCCCGAAAATCCGATCATGTTATCATATTGCCCACCACTGAATAGTAATTCAGTCCCCATACACCTAACCCTAGGTTTTTGTGTATTGGAGGCCCTCTGCTCCTTTTTACACTTTCTGCCATTTCACCTATCCCAATCTACATTTTTCTCTTAATTGCTCTTAGCCATCTCTCTTTAACTTTCCCTAAATAATTCCCTATATTTCTCCTGTTCTTTTCTCCTATTACTGACAGCATTTTTCTAATTACTTCACCCCCCCTAAACTGTCACATTTACGTAGCCAAGCCTGCTCTCTCTCCATATCTTTGTTTAACTACAATTTAATATACAATGGAAATCTGCATTCTCTTCTCCACACAATGGACATTTATCTATCTCCCTCTCTTGACCTATACCTTTCTGTCCCATTTACGTAGCTAGGCCTGCTCTCTCCATATCTTTGTTTGACTACAATATAATATACACTGGAAGTCTGCATTCTCTTCTCCACACAATGGACATTTATCTAGCTACCTCTCTTGACCTATACCTTTCTGTCCCATTTACGTAGCCAAGCCTGCTCTCTCCATATCTTTGTTTGACTACAATTTAATATACAATGGAAATCTGCATTCTCTTCTCCACACAATGGACATTTATCTAGCTACCTCTCTTGACCTATACCTTTCTGTCCCATTTACGTAGCTAGGCCTGCTCTCTCCATATCTTTGTTTGACTACAATATAATATACACTGGAAGTCTGCATTCTCTTCTCCACACAATGGACATTTATCTAGCTCTCTCTCTTGACCTATACCTTTCTGTCCCATTTACGTAGCCAAGCCTGCTCTCTCCATATCTTTGTTTGACTACAATATAATATACAATGGAAATCTGCATTCTCTTCTCCACACAATGGACATTTATCTAGCTACCTCTCTTGACCTATACCTTTCTGTCCCATTTACGTAGCTAGGCCTGCTCTCTCCATAACTTTGTTTGACTACAATTTAATATACAATGGAAATCTGCATTCTCTTCTCCACACAATGGACATTTATCTAGCTCTCACTCTTGACCTATACCTTTCTGTTCCATTTACGTAGCTAGGCCTGCTCTCTCCATATCTTTGTTTGACTACAATTTAATATACAATGGAAATCTGCATTCTCTTCTCCACACAATGGACATTTATCTAGCTACCTCTCTTGACCTATACCTTTCTGTCGCATTTACGTAGCCAAGCCTGCTCTCTCCATATCTTTGTTTGACTACAATATAATATACAATAGAAATCTGCATTCTCTTCTCCACACAATGGACAATTATCTAGCTCCCTCTCTTGATCTATACCTTTCAAGTTTCTCACTCCTGTTCTCGCCCAAGCAAAACCTTCTCGCCCTAACTTACTACATATATCTATATATCCTTCCCTCCCGCAGATTGTTTTTATTTCTCTAAATAATCTCAGTGAGCTTTTGTCACTTGTACTGGCAAAAATGTCTTGTCTGTCAATATCTTCTAATCTTAGCTTAACGCATATCGTATGCATACATCTATTCACTAAAAATTCGTTAAATGTGTATTTAAAATAAACTACATTATTTCAAGTTTCTCTCATTTATTAATCTTGAAGTAATCGAATAAACACAGGCACTGATTAATTAATATGCATTAGTCTCTCTCTCAGTCCGTTTTAGTATTAGTCAGTTTATTGCAATAAACAAATAAATACCCTTCACCGTTTTCTGAAAGAAACGGTTTTCTTCTTTCATTTAAAATGTTTTCATATTTCTATAGGCAGACGTTCGTACAGTACGCGCAAGATAAGAAGAACGCTGGATTTATTTTGTAGTGCGGGCAGACGGGAAGAAGACAGAGCTAACGCTGTTTTGCTTTTGTAGTGTGGTAAACGTTCAAAAACACAGTTCAGCAAAATACCATGTAAGATAAGCGAAGATATCACAAGTAACGTTGCATCCTCTGAAAACATTCCTCAGTTTTGCCCACGCCAGCTTAATTGCATTCAGATCACAGTTATAAGGAGGTGCCCCCTTTCGAGAGCCACAACATCCACAAATATTCATACAAATATAAATCATTTTCAAGTAAATGCTGATGTACACTCGTAACAAAGATAAACTGACAAATCGAGCGCACCAAACGAGCCTTTATGAAGGAAGCTTTAACTACAAAGTGATAATGTTATATAATAAACTTGCAAATTCATTTAAACAAGCTGCATCATTAAAACACTTTAAGAATAAGGTTAAGAAATGTTTGCACGCACACTGTTTTTATACGGTTAGTGAAGTTTTAGAACTATAACCATGTAAATGAGCACTGGGAGCATAGTACATTCACAAACCTGTAATATTTATATTATGACATTTCTTGTAGTAAATTAGTCTATGCAAATATCACACGAAACCATAGAAAAGCTGCTTACTGTGTATATTGTATGTAATCAATTTGACTTTATGTATATACTGTATTTATACATTTTGACGTGTCTCATAACATGTATATGTTGCCAAGGACGAACTAAAATTCTAATTCTAACATACGATTGTTGTAAACTGGTTAGCTAATTAACCTCGAAATTGATCAAAACGAAATATGATAGAGCTTAGCGTATTAGCCACTAGATGTCAGTGTAAAGCGCATTTCAAATTTCAAAGTTGTCATCTATATTTACGGAGTTAAACGAAACTTACCGAATGAGGACTTGGAGCTCTTCTTATCGCGCGCATACTGTAAATGTTGCGTAATCTATAGCATTTTGTTGCAGGGCACATATAACAATTGTATAACAATTATATAGATTTATTTTAGTTAAATAAAACCAGCAATGACTAACTTGAAAGTCACAGTGAATCTTATAACATTCTGGAAGTACGAGGGCTGTTTTTTTTTTCAACCTCCCACAGGCTATACATAAAGACAAGTTCATGGAAAACAATTATTTTATTACCAAAAAAAATTTGTACACTTATGTTCACTTTACAGCATAATCACCAGAAAGATTGAGACATTTATCCTACCTGTGGATAAGCACTGCAGTATCCTCTACAGAAAATATCACCACCAGTGATGCATCCATTGTTGTGATTGTCTTTTATTTCCGGTGTGTCGTATTGGATTCAAGTTTCATTTCCAGTAACAATTGATTACAAAATTTTCCTTCCTTCATCGTGATAATGGTGAAGGAAATTCAAAGCGGCTGCCCTCTTTCCTCTCACCTCATCCTTCCTTCCGGGGTTGTCTCACTTGGTGGCATAGGTACAATTGATTAGGACTGGAACTCCATGCCGAATCCCCTAAGTAGCATAGTCTAATCGAAATAGTGTAAGATCTCTACACTATGTTTACCATTGCAATGGCTCAGGCAGTGGCGTCTGTGGGTTTGATTCTCTGATTACCTCCCTCAGCCCTGGTCTCTAAGAAGTAAAGCCGGTAATCCCATGTCGTAGATTTACGGCACGTAAGTCAGCTAATCACGCAAGTCTGGTAAAAGGCCTCTGCAGCAAATTAAATGATATTTCACGTCGAATATATATATTCGACGTCTGGCTTTTTACCATACTTGCGTGATTAGCTGACTTACGTGCCGTAAATCTACGACATGGGATTACCGGCTTTACTTCTTAGAGACCAGGGCTGAGGGAGGTAATCAGAGAATCAAACCCACAGACGCCACTGCCTGAGCCATTGCAATGGTAAACATAGTGTAGAGATCTTACACTATTTCGATTAGACTATGCTACTTAGGGGATTCGGCATGGAGTTCCAATCCTAATCTATTGTACCTATGCCACCAAGTGGGACAACCCCGGAAGGAAGGATGAGGTGAGAGGAAAAAGGGCAGCCGCCTTGAGTTTCCTTCACCATTATCACAATGAAGGAAGGAACATTTTGTAATCAATTGTTACTGCAGATGAAACTTGAACCCAATACGACACACCGGAAATGAAAGACAATCACAACAATTGATGCATCACTGGTGGTAATATTTTCTGTAGAGGATATTGCAGTGCTTGTCCACAGGTAGGATAAATGTCTCAATCTTAATATTTTAATATATCATTTAATTTGCTGCAGAGGCTTTTTATCAGACTTGCGTGATATGTATATATATATATATATATATCGTTAGGCTGAGAACCACAGCATTTGAACAGCGTCCATAAATAATACTCAGTTCCACCATTCATTGTGACTTTCTTTATATCTATTGTAACTACCACATCCTTAAAAGCAAGAGGCGAAGGGAGCTAGAGATCGCAGACACGTGCTCCCTAACATTTCCAGACACAAATATCTGTTCTACTGCTGAAGCTACCCAAGACAGCATTGAGTCAACCAAACAACTTCTTGCTGTTCATGAAATCCAGAACCAACCAACAAACATTAGCAATAAACAGAATAAAACAGAAATCTGCTAGATAACAAACCAACGACTAGGGAACACAAACAAAAATCCCGAGGTGACAGTTCGGGTCGACATACGTGTTAGATAAAATAATAAATGGCACGTTTCAGGTTGGTGCGTGCTGATGGCCGGCTTGCATGACGCAAGGCCGAGGGGTAAATATGACGAGTTAATCTTTATGTAATCGTTGTCTTCCTAATCATTATTATGTATGTGTCCCTTGCGGACCGAGTGATTGATGTCATTTAGAAATTACTCATCCATAAATCATATTATTTAAAAAATACTCAGCCAATAAAAGCACATCTTTCTTTGCGATATGTGCCTTATGGGGACACGGCTAGAAAACAATCACAAACTGCGCATGACAATGTTATACAGGGTGTTCTTCAATCCCCGTCTACTTTTTTCCACCGCACAAATCACTGACAATAAGAGGCTATTTTTTAAAATTAACCTCCCCTAACATTGTCACGTCAGACATTGAATGAAGTATGTTCAAGTGAGCCCAGGCTACATACAGCTTAGAGTTACCAGACATTCATCTTTCAGGATAAGAGAAAACCTCCAAAGTTAAGTCATATCGGACGATGAATGAAATGATGTTCAAATAAGTACAGTGTACATAGAGCTTAGAGTTACCAGACATTCATCTTTCAGGATAAGAGAAAACCTCCAAAGTTAAGTCATATCGGACGATGAATGAAATGATGTTCAAATAAGTACAGGGTACATAGAGCTTAGAGTTACCAGACATTCATCTTTCAGGATAAGAGAAAACCTCCAACGTTAAGTCATATCGGACGATGAATGAAATTATGTTGAAATAAGTGCAGGGTACATAGAGCTTAGAGTTACCAGACATTCATCTTTCAGAATAAGAGAAAACCTCCAACGTTAAGTCATATCGGACGATGAATGAAATTATGTTGAAATAAGTGCAGGGTACATAGAGCTTAGAGTTACCAGACATTCGTCTTTCAGGATAAGAGAAAACCTCCAACGTTAAGTCATATCGGACGATGAATGAAATTATGTTGAAATAAGTGCAGGGTACATAGAGCTTAGAGCTACCAGACATTCGTCTTTCAGGATAAGAGAAAACCTCCAACGTTAAGTCATATCGGACGATGAATGAAATTATGTTGAAATAAGTGCAGGGTACATAGAGCTTAGAGTTACCAGACATTCATCTTTCAGGATAAGAGAAAACCTCCAACGTTAAGTCATATCGGACGATGAATGAAATGATGTTCAAATAAGTACAGTGTACATAGAGCTTAGAGTTACCAGACATTCGTCTTTCAGGATAAGAGAAAACCTCCAAAGTTAAGTCATATCGGACGATGAATGAAATGATGTTCAAATAAGTACAGTGTACATAGAGCTTAGAGTTACCAGACATTCATCTTTCAGGATAAGAGAAGACCTCCAACGTTAAGTCATATCGGACGATGAATGAAATGATGTTCAAATAAGTACAGGGTACATAGAGCTTAGAGTTACCAGACATTCATCTTTCAGGATAAGAGAAAACCTCCAACGTTAAGTCATATCGGACGATGAATGAAATTATGTTGAAATAAGTGCAGGGTACATAGAGCTTAGAGTTACCAGACATTCATCTTTCAGGATAAGAGAAAACCTCCAACGTTAAGTCGTATCAGCTAAAATCTAGGCCATATTGTGTAGTACTTAATACTAGTGAAGGAAAATATTAATTTTGTTGACTTTTTTATCGTTAAGGATGTGTTTGTACATTTGAATTTATTTTTGTTTCATAAGTAATCGAAAACTTTTAACCCATGCTGTATATTTTGTTTTTAAATGTAGGTATCCTCTTAAGACATTTTACATGTTATATGACTACAGTGAAGTGTGTACGTGGCATTATTTCGAGTCGCTGGAGATTATAGGGTATTACGGACTGCATTTCTCTTTTGCCATTAATCTCTAAGCCAACAACATTAACACGGAGAATATTTTTGCCTCGGCTTATATAAACCTATGTCCATTTGTCCTCGTCGATAATTACACCAAAAAGGCAAAAGTAGCGGCTATAATATGCAATGGATATGACTAGCAAACAACGGCCACTAATACATTAAGGGCAAATGGATACATTAACGTTCTGCTACTGGTTTTACAAAGGAATGGAAAACGGTCAAGATAATGGCATCTACTCGTTAGGTTTACGTCTTTTGCCCAATAAATATCATATCACTTAAAAATCCTGTGTTGCGCTCAGTATGTCTGTTTACTTCAGTTAAACAAAGCAAAGACAATTTTAATTTTCTGATAGGTGCAAAGAAACTTGTGAATACAGTAGACTTTTCGTGATAGTCAAATATTTTAAAGACAGTTGCTATGTAATGAAGGCTTTACATGGACAAGAGATAAAAGAAAATGAATAACGGCTTACCAGGTATTAAAAATATATGAGGATCGGATGATAAGTTCCGGGCCTCACATAGAGATGGCACCACTGGTCCAATTTGACGCATAGGTTACATATATTAAACTAGTTCTATGTATAATTTTAAGTAATATTTTAAGCTTTCATAAGGTCTGTGCAAGATGGGCACCGCATTTGTTGACATCTGATCAAAAGTTACAAAGGAAAACTCTTTCTGTTAGAAATTTGGAGCTCTACCGTAAATATCCCAGTGAATTTTTGAGACGGTTTATTGCCATGGATGAAACTTGGATACATCACTACACTCCAGAAAGTAAATCACAGACAAAACAGTTAATTGCGCCAGGTGTACTAACTTCAAAGAAAGACAAAGTTAATTTCGTCAGCTATTAAGGTTATGGCCAGTGTTTTCTGTGATACACAAGGAATTATTTTTATTAATTACGTGCAAAAGGGTATAAGTATCACTGTGACTACCACGTGAGCTTAATGCAACGTTTGAGTGATGAAGTGAAAACAAAAGGACTTATTACATTCTACCATATTTCCTTGTAATTACAATAAGATAACGTTCATCTTAAAGTAGATAGAGCAATAAGTGTTTATGCAAGAGTAGAGAAAGTCATGTATACATCACATAACGACCAAAACATTTGACTATCACCTAAACTCTACTGTATTCCCTTGTAACTACAATAAGATAATGTTTATCTTGAAGCAGATAGAGCAATAAGTTTTTGTACAAGAGTAGAGAAAGTCATGTATACATCAGAAAACGAGCAAAACATTTGACTATCACTTAAAGCCTACTGTATTCCCTTGTAACTACAATAAGATAATGTTTATCTTGAAGCAGATAGACCAATAAGTTTTTGTACAAGAGTAGAGAAAGTAATGTATACATCAGAAAACGAGCAAAACATTTGACTATCACTTAAAGTCTACTGTATTCCCTTGTAACTACAATAAGATAATGTTTATCTTAAAGTATATAGAGCAATAAGTGTTTTTGCAAGAGTAGAGGAAGTCATGTATACATCACATAACGACCAAAACATTTGACTATCACTTAAAGTCTACTGTATTCCCTTCTAACTACAATAAGATTGGTGTTTGTAGAAATTTTTATTCAAGAATGTATAATCCTTTTAATTTTTTATTTAAATTCATTCTTTTTTAGGGGAACGTAATCCACACTGGGAAGAAGCTAATTGACCAAATTAAATCCCTGTAGTAATACTAAAATATAGTTAATTAAATGCGGAAAGGGTATTTAGAAAAGTATATCCGCTTGAGTTAAAAACCTTCACTTTGCTAAATTCCATTAAACGAGTAGGCAATAATTATCGGAAGAAGCGATCACTCAGTCAGTAAGTATTGTGTGTTGCGTGCCTGGCAGGCGTACGAAGGTAGGAAGGAACTACTTTGCGTGATGTTTGTATCGGACAAATCGTCATGGCAACACAAATGTACGGATAATACATACATTCTCCCCCACCCCTACGTTCTAACACAATCCCCATTTGCCAGCTTTGCCCGCTAATGGCTTCTTTGTTGGCGACCTCCCAGTTTAAATGCGTCTATCTCCCTTGCCATTTCTCTCTCATTTTGTTATTTTTAAAATCGTCTTTTTCTTTTTCCATTTTTTTCTCGGTATAAAAGACAAACTTTGCTCCTAACCTTTGATCCAATAGATTGCCTTCGTTCTTCAAAACAAAAGAAGGATTTATTACTTTCTATGTCACCTACGTGAAGTCAGTAAAGGAAATATATGTTTCATAAAAGAATTTCATATCATGATTTCATCCACCACGATTCTGAATGGAATCAATTTTAGGAACAACATAGAGTAAAACATTTGGTATAAAATTCATACGTTTTTTTCCCTCAAATATACTGTACTAATTGGTATATGCCAGTGTAATTTGTATGTATTAATCAGAGTACATCCTGCGTTTACGCAATTTAAAAGGGAAGGAAATGCGAGATCAGCTGTAAAAATGACTGGTTAAGTGTAATATGAAACATTACAGAGGAAAACCGTTACAAAGTGGTGAAAAACAAATAACATTCAACGTGTTGTGCAAGTTGTGTGAAAAATAGCCGACTTTAGAAGTGTAGGACTTAATTTGTCAGAAGAATATACGCGGGCTGTTCAATAAAGAATGATCACTTTTTTTTTTTTTTTTTTTTTTTTTTTTTTTTTTTTTTTTTTTTTTTTTTTTTGACAACATACCTTTACTCGTCCTCATAATTTTGATGGCCCTTCTCAAAATAGTCTCCCCAGAATTCAATGCAATTGTCCCAGCGTTTCAAAGACATGCTGGAAACCATTTTTGAGACATTCTTCAGAATCACCTCCGCAGCCTTCACCACTGCTTCTGATGATGGATAATGCCTTTGGCGAAGGCGTTTCTTAAAGTTAGGCAATAGAAAAAAAGTCACTTGGGGCTAAATCCGGACTATAGGGAGGGTGAGGGATGCACTTCACCTTGATTTTTGCAAGATATTCAGCAACATTGGCAATATGCGGCCGCGCATTATCGTGGTGCAGCATCCAGCCTGCTTCACGGAAATGTGGTCTTTTGCGCCTGATATGGACTTGCAATGTTTTCAGGACATCCCTGTAGTATGGCCCAGTTACTGATGTGTGTGCAGGTGCAACATGCTGATAAACCATTCCATGAATATCAAAGAATGAGATGATCATAACTTTCCCAGCAGAAGCAACCACTTTTGCTTTTTTGGGGGTTGGCGGTTAAGGAGATTTCCACACTGAGCTTTGCTGTTTGCTCTCAGGATTAAAACGATGTAACCAACTTTCATCAGCAGTGATTACGTTTGAAAGAAACTCCGCTTCTTACTCTAACATCAACTTTAACTGGATACCGACCTGCATGCGAATGTCCTTTGTTCGGGAATCAACAGTCTTGGAACAAACACGTCTCATGTGTAATGTTTCTGTCACCAACGTGTGACACCCAATGAAATGTTGAGTATTTCAGAAAGTGATCTTAAGGTAATTCGTCGATCCTCTCTCATATTGGCAGCAGCACTGTTGATGTTTTCTTCCGTAAGAGCAGTAACTGGAGCACTGGGTCCACCTTCCTTTGAAATTGATTGTCTACCCTCTTTAAACATTTTAAACAACCTTCGAGCTCTGCTGTAAGGAAGAACAGATTCTCCATAGGCCTCCTGTAACATTGTATAGGCCTCAACTGAAGATTTGTTGAGACGAAAGCAGAATTTCAAAGCCGCATATTGTTCCTCGCGTGCTAACTCCATTACAGCGGTAGGCGATACTGAACATGTCTGAATTTGCCCGTTCTCACTGGCAGGAACCAGGAGTGCCAACAATGAAACTATTACGGCTTGTTTGTTCTACATTAAGCTGACAGAATATAATTAGTTTGAATTGTTGAAATTGTTGAAATGTTGAGCGTGAAGATACGTTGTTGTGGCGCAGGAATTTATCTTAGGAAAATTTGGAAGTAATTATTTAGCACTGATAAATTTTATCTTTAAACTAATTTTTTTGGTTAACATGACTTTTTGTGCCTGAAACCGAAAATAAAGTGTAAAATGCTTGGTCTTATTTTCTTTCGTAGCTTCAATTGAATTTTAAAACACTAATATGAGACTGTGTGTAATGGTGAATTAAAAATAAAATAAAATCTTAATTAACCATTTGAATCAATTAAAACCCTAGATAAAAACGATACATGTGGCACAAATACAGATATCTGATTGAAGCTTTGTGTGTGATATGCTCAAATACAGTTACGTAGAAAATGAAGCAATAAATATTACACAAATATAAATATTTGCTACAAATGCTTCACTTGTCTTAAGAAATTTGTGTTAATACTTCTTTCTCTCTAGTGGAGATAGATTTCACAAACAATTGCGTCTTCAGTTGACACACTTCGTCGTCAAGAATACAGATTACTATGATATTACGTTTCTTCAGTATTGCCAGTATTCACTTTTTTCGAAATTCAAGTCACTAAAGCTTTTACTTTGATTTTTAAAACATGGTATAGATATGTTGATGATATTTTTGCTATTTTTCCCGAAAAACAAATTAACGATGTCTTAAAATTACTAAATTTATAAGATAAAGCTATAAAATCCACATTAGAAACTTAAATTAATGAAGTTGTTCCTTTTCTAGATTTGAAGATAATAAGAAATAATAACAAATTAGATTTTGGTATTTATAGGAGATCTACACATATTGATAATTACATAAAATATAAAAGTTTTAACCCTTTTATACATAAATTTGCTGTTTTAATAGTTTGATTTATAGATTAATAAATATACCCCTGTATAAAGAAGAATTTAATAAAGAATATAAACATATTATTAATTAATGGTTTTAATAAAGACTTTATAAAACATAAGATTGAAAATTTTAAATATAAAAAACAGTTAATGATATTTCTACTCTTAAAAAAATACGATTATAATTTTTAAAAATTTACTTACCATCCTTGGTTTAATAAACATTTCCAAAAACATTTTAATGAATTTGGTATAACTTTAGGTCCTCAAAATAAATATAGTGTTAAAAATTTACTACATTTTCCTAAAAATAGACAAAATCCCTAATAATGAAAATCTGGTAATTATCAGTTTAATTGTTTGGATTGTGATACAGTTTTTTTTTATTTATCCAGATTTATGAACCCTATTTTACACAGTGGTATATTAGGGTTATAGTTGATACATAAAACTACACAATTTTAACAAAAATATTTTAAATGCTAGAAGGAAGAAAATATATTATAATCTGATGCATATTAATTTAAACTATTTCAGACGTTTAAACACTGAGTTTATAAACATCATGAAGTACTTATACTGTTGTGGCTTCATTAGCAAAGATGTGAGCGGAGCAGAAAATTCAGTTCCTAGAGAGTCTAACTCGAATATTAATTCTTGTCTTTCTCTCCAGAAAATGGGACAACAGAAAAGGAGATGAACCACAGTTTGAAATTCTTCACCACACATGCACTTGGGGTTAGATGTTAAGTGAAAACGTGATAAGTATTCACCAAATTTACCATGTTCACTTAAAAATTGTGTCAAAAAAAATTTGGTACAAGAGTTTGACATTTTCCTCTGTCATATACACTAGGGGAAAACAATGTTTTTGTTAAACTTCAATTTGGAGTTGCTAGTCATTGTTGGTTCCATTCTTCAAGAATTTGTTGATGTATTATTCTCCTTACAGTAGAAATAGGACATAAAGAGTATGCCACAGGAATATTGGATTCTGCAGCAATCAGCTCTCTCGTTACCTAAAATTCCACTGTGTCCTTTAAGCCATCCCATGCAAATATGTCCTGGATGGTTTTGAAGCAAGGTTCTGATTTTATGTGCTAATGAATTTAAGTTGTATTTATCATTAATAGCGAGTAGAGCTGATTGTGAATCACTGTTCCCATTAACAGTACACCATTTTATAGCTTCTTTAATTGCTAAGAGCTCCGACTGGAATACAGAACATTCAGGTGACAATTTAAACATGGAGTGAGTTAGTTCCGTTTGGTTTTCATAAACAACAAAAGCACATCCTACTGCAGATATATTATCTTCAAATTGGTAACGCGAACCATCTGTATATATGTAATAATCATGAAAATTACATATTTCCTTTAAACAGGTTACAAAACTTGATGGATGTCCTGCTGTGGTAGGATGCTCCGGGATTTGTAGTTTTAAGTGAGACAGATAAGACGCACATTCACGTTCATGTCTTAAATTCGTAATAGTTAATGCTGAGTCAAAGGTTCGATGTTAGCTATAATCTGAGCTGCATCAGTGGAGATAAAGTTTATATAGGAAAGACAAAACGTAATTTGGAAACCAGAACAAAAGAACATTTTCGTGACATTAAGTATAAAACAAACGGATAAATCGGCCGTAGCAGAGCAGCTTTGGTCATTTAACCATGAAATAAATCCTGAAGTTAAATTATTAAAACAATTAAATGATCCGATAGACTTAATGATTTGGAAAAAGATATTTATTTTAAAAATAAATATCCCGTAATGGATTTTGAAATACCGGCAGGCAATTCTGTGTTTAGATTTGTTTCGTTTTCAGATTTTGGCAATACTGAAGAAACATAATATCATAGTAATTTGTATCCTTGACGACGAAGAGTTATGGACTGAAGAATTGTTTGTGCTGTAGTGTCCCTAATTTTGTATGGTGTATCTGCATTCCAGGATGTTCTTAATAAAAATGGGCAGTTAAAAAACTTGCACAAATTCAAAGGGGATCCCTCCTTCGCATAATTCGAGGATATCGTGCAATCTCCACTGATGCAGCTCAGATTATAGCTAACATCGAACCTTTGACTCAGCATTAACTATTACGAATTTAAGACATGAACGTGAATGTGCGTCTTATCTGTCTCACTTAAAACTACAAATCCCGGAGCATCCTACCACAGCAGGACATCCATCAAGTTTTGTAACCTGTTTAAAGGAAATATGTAATTTTCATGATTATTACATATATACAGATGGTTCGCGTTACCAATTTGAAGATAATATATCTGCAGTAGGATGTGCTTTTGTTGTTTATGAAAACCAAACGGAACTAACTCACTCCATGTTAGATTGTCACCTGAATGTTCTGTATTCCAGTCCGAGCTCTTAGCAATTAAAGAAGCTATAAAATGGTGTACTGTTAATGGGAACAGTGATTCACAATCAGCTCTACTCGCTATTAATGATAAATACAACTTAAATTCATTAGCACATAAAATCAGAACCTTGCTTCAAAACCATCAAGGACATATTTGCATGGGATGGCTTAAAGGACACAGTGGAATTTTAGGTAACGAGAGAGCTGATTGCTGCAGAATCCAATCTTTCTGTGACATACTCTTTATGTTCTATTTCTACTGTAAGGAGAATCATATTCTTGAAGAATGGAACCAACAATGGCTAACAACTCCAAATGGAAGTTTAACAAAAACATTATTTTTCCCTACTGTATATGACAGAGGAAAATGTGAAACTCTTGTACCAAATTTTGTTTTGACACAATTTTTAAGTGGACATGGTAAATTTGGTGAATACTTATCACGTTTTCACGTAACATCCAACCCCGAGTGCATGTGTGGTGAAGAATTTCAAACTGCGGTTCATCCCCTTTTCTGTTGTCCCATTTTCTGGAGAGAAAGACAAGAATTAATATTCAAGCTACACTCTCTAGGAACTGAATTTTCAGCTCCGCTCACATCTTTGCTAATGAAGCCACAACAGTATAAGTACTTCATGATGTTTATAAACTCAGTGTTTAAACGTCTGAAACAGTTTAAATTAATATGCATCAGATTATAATATATTTTCTTCCTTCTAGTATTTAAAATATTTTTGTTAAAATTGTGTATTTTTATGTATCAACTCTAACCCTAATATACCACTGTGTAAAATAGGGTTCATAAATCTGGATAAATAGAAAAAAAATATTCAGATACTCATAATTTACCAAAAGCTGTCGAAATGAACATGTATGTCTAGGCGAGGTATTGTTATGAGCTGCTTATTGTTGTATCGGTGACGTGAGTGGATGTCTGCAGGAGACGTGGGACGTCTGTTCTTGAAGAAGGAAAGAAAAAGTGTATCGGCCCTCGAGGGGGAGGGGGGGATGGTTGAAGAGGCACATGGTGACATGTCAAGCACTGCTGTGGAGGACGTCAACATGGCGCGCACTTCAGGAAGTCAATATTTTCTTCTTATTCCCCCGATACAGGTCACTTCTTGAGGCCATCTGGACACAGCACGTGTTCCGGATGTTGTCACATATCGATCTCAGCGGATGTACCATTCTCGCTCGTGCCAATCTTTCTCAGCTGGTCAAAGGTGCTGCCTCTAAATACTTCAATGGCAATTACCTATTCTATTTTACTAATGAATGAAATTAAAAAAAAATGAACTATGTTCTGACAACTAATTTTCAATGTATATACCATTATATTCTATGGTCTTGAATCACGTTGAGCGAGGTTTATTATCCCACGATGGTACCAGTCTCTGGTTTTTATGTGAAGAATTAGGTGACACTCACTTGTACTGCTTTAATGTTTTCAACATTTCTTCCATGGATCATGGACCGAAAAAGATGATAATCCACTTCCATCCTGTCTTGAGTTCACAGGTCCAGATGGGGGGGGGGGTGGTTGCTTAGTCTCTAGGGCTTGCCTTATGGAAAGTCACACGGAGGTCCCGGGCGCCCTTTGGGGACAGCTCGATAACTCCCTTTTTTTTTCTCTCTCTTTATTGGTATCAACTGCATGCCCCATTACATGGTAATATTACATGCATTACAATACATAATTATACATTATAATTTACAGATTCAATTTTAAATGTATAAGCTTAACAGACTTGTTCCTAATTTATTTTTGATATGCAACACCTTTGAGCTTTTTCTAACCTATATGTTGGTAGTTCCTTTCTCTAGTTTACTAGCCTATTCTTGCATTGTATTGTTTCATAGTATGTTTGTAGTCTTATCTCTAATTCTATTAGTATATTTATAAATATATTGAATGTAAATTTGACTACTTTTTATAAGTTAATTGAATGAATATATTTGCAAAATGGTTTCAAGTATTTTGTGGTCTGTGTGTCTCTGTGTGTCTGTCTGTGTCTGTCTGTGTCTGTGTCTGTGTGTGTGTGTGTCTGTGTCTGTCTGTGTTTTTTTTTAATTTATTGAACTTTAACAGCATGCCCCGTTACGGAGTAACATTACATGCATTTAATTACATAGATACATTATAAATAGTAATCACATTTTGATATTATTTTACAATAATTTTTTAAATATTAGAATGTAAATGTTCAATTCACGTATTGTTTTAAAAAAAATTGTTTACAAGTCAATTGAATTAACATATATACAAAAAGCTTTCAAATGTTTATTTATAAGGTTTTGGTTTGACACTGGCCAATTTCCTCCATTCTTGTGTACTTCTTCAATCAACTTGTCCCTCTGATGTTTTGTGTCTCTACATTTATAAATGAGGTGGTTTGCGGTCTGCTGTGGGCTATTGCACGTGCATTGGGGATCATCTATGATATGAAATCTATACAAGTAAGCTTTAGTTTTTCCATGTCCTGATACCATTGCAGTGAATGTCGCTGTTAATGGTAGTTTTGTCTTAAGACGATCCTTTATCAAAGGGAAGAATGATTTGGTAAGGGCTCCTTTACTTGTACTGCTCCATCTCTGTTGCCACTGTAGATGTCCTGCCCTCTCTATTTCAGTTTTAAAAGTAGATTTTGGTACCTTGTTGTAAATAGTCTTTATTTCGATGTCTTCAGCAGCTGATTTTGCTAATATGTCTGCTAGCACGTTACCAGTAACACCTGCATGTGCTTTCACCCAACTAAAGTGTATTGTCCACTGATTCCTTTCTAAAGTTCCTAGTCTATTAAGTGTCTCCTCAGGAATATAATTGTGTTTATTGTGTCTGTCTGTGTGTGTGTCTCTGTCTGTCTGTGTGTCTGTGTCTGTCTGTGTCTGTGTGTGTCTGTGTGTGTCTGTGTGGGTCTGTGTGTGTCTCTGTGTGTCTCTGTGTGCCTGTCTGTGTCTGTCTGTGTGTGTGTCTGTGTGTGTCTGTGTCTGTGTGTGTGTCTGTGTCTGTGTGTGTCTGTGTGTGTCTGTGTGGGTCTGTGTGGGTCTGTGTGTGTCTCTGTGTGCCTGTCTGTGTCTGTCTGTGTGTGTGTCTGTGTGTGTCTGTGTCTGTGTGTGTCTGTGTGTGTGTGTGTCTGTGTGTGTCTGTGTCTGTGTGTGTCTGTGTCTGTCTGTGTGTCTGTGTCTGTCTGTGTCTGTGTGTGTGTGTCTGTGTGGGTCTGTGTGTGTCTCTGTGTGCCTGTGTGTCTCTGTGTGCCTGTCTGTGTCTGTCTGTGTGTGTGTCTGTGTGTGTCTGTGTCTGTGTGTGTGTCTGTGTGTGTGTCTGTGTCTGTGTGTGTCTGTGTGTGTCTCTGTGTGTCTCTGTCTGTGTGTCTTCGATAACTCCCTGGTTTGAGAGGGAGGTAAGTAACAGCTGCCCTGGAATGCTCCTGGAAAACACTTCCTCTTCCAATATTACGGACTCCGGTCGACCTCTCTCTGTCTCCTTGCACCTAATTCCTCCTCCCTGAGAAACCTCATTTGCGACATAGGTACAATAGATCACGTCTGGTGGACGTACCGAACACCCTCCTATCCTATTACTCGGTGTAGCCGTGGTTTGATGGTTTATCCTTAAAACTGTAGCTTAGACTACACTTACCCAATAACTCTTGTGTTTCTTTAGACCATTTAATCAAATATTACACAACACACTGTAAAACCAAATACACATATAATAAAATGCAGAGTAATAGCATAACCAGAAATATCACAGTTTCTTATGATAATTACTCTAAATGTAGCTGAGTAACATCACATTTGATCTACCACATCGCTGTTTATAAATGACAATGTTTCTTGGGAGATAATAACAGCAGTTTATCTAACGTTATCACTTTATTTATTCTCAGTAACCAACATACACAAAACAGTTCAACACAAGAAGGTCAAAACAAAAGAAAGTCCAAGATTAATCGTGATAATATCAAAAGATCAACGAATATTAACTTCTTCATCAATTCGGTGCTCCTTTGTTATTTTTATATCTATGAAAACGTAAGTAGTTCTTTTTTTATTTCAACCTTGTTTATAGTCACTAACTACATTGTCATATTGCGACTGTACACAAAATAATTACATAATACCTACGTTAACACAACAATAAATCATGATACAATGTTCATAAAGTTATATGAATATAACATTGGCTTAAAATATTACAGTAAATATAACTTTGGTATAATTTATAACATTGTTTGGTTGGTTTACAATAAAGTGAAATATTAACCTTGAGAACAATAGTGATTAACTAATACTACAACTGAAATAATGAAGCGCCTTTTGTAAACTGTAGAACGTTACTGATCATTTTAGGATCATTAAGTACAGTAGAATCATCAGATGGAAGCTTAAATTAATTGGGAGTCGATTAATGACACTAAACAACACTTACTTTTAAATTTTCCCGGAACTAGTTTCAGAGGCCTTCCCTCTATCTTCAGCCGGACATCGACTGGTTCTCATTGGTGTAGCTGGCAATATTTTGTCATAGGTCTCCTCTGGTGGCGGTTCGAGGAACTTGCTGAACACATCTTTCTGGGGGATGTCAAAAATTGAATACTTTGTTGCTATTTTTTGAAATGAAGATTTGTTCCCATGTGGATAGTTCTTGTTTTCCTGATGTATGTTTTAGTAGTTTTGGTTCTGGATTTATGTTGTGTTTTTTTTCCCAAAAATGCGTGGCAACTGCTGATTTTTCTAATTTTTTGTATTTTATGTACCTAAAGTGTTCCTTTGCTTTTGTTTCTAAATTTCTTTTGGTTTTTCCAATATAAATTTGACTACAGTCACAGCATTCAATTTGATATATACCAGATTTTTTGTTAGATGGAATGGCATCTTGATGTTTGAGCAAATTAGGTTTTTTAAGGAGTAATGGTTCACTGGAGCTAGTTGAATGTTTTGTTTTTTGAAGACTTTTTTGAATTTATCAAAAGCCCATGGATGGTAAGTGAATTTTTTGAAGATCATTTTAGTTTCTGTAGCTGAGAGGGTTGTGGTTTCCTTTAGTAGTTTCTTCTTATTTGCTAAGTTCACTTTTTTGTCTACTAGTGATTTGGAAAAGTCATTTTTCTGTGCTATTTCAATAATTTTGTTGTATTCTATTTTGTATTCTTCTGCTGTGAGAGGGATGTTGACCAGTCTGTGTGCTAAACTATTAAAGATTGCCTGTTTGTGGGATCTTGGATTGTAGCCATTAGCTTTTATGTAGTTGTCTGTCTGTGTTGGTTTTCTGTAAATGCCAAAGTTTATTCTATTTTTATTTCTGATTATTTTTAGATCTAAAAATGGTAAATACTCGTCTTTTTCAACTTCTACAGTGAACTTGATGCTTTTTTCTTGAATATTTAAAAGTTTTAGTGCATCACTGATGTGTTTTTTTGGCACTACATATCTTTGCCAGAGTTTGAACATCCATGGGAAAACTTTAGTGATCCTTGTTCTTCGTCCGTTAAAGCTGTCTGGCACATCTTACATATGGGGACTGGATCCCTGGATATGATTCTGCATTGAACAACCACTTTTGCTTTTTTTTTTGTGGGGGGGGGGGGTTGCTGATGAAGGAGATTTCCACACTGAGCTTTGCTGTTTGCTCTCAGGATCAAAATGATGTAGCCAAGTTTCATCAGCAGTCATTACGTTTGTAAGAAACTCCGGATCTTCCTCTAACATCAACTTTAACTGCATGTACCTCCATTAGGCGATACTGAACATGTCTGAACTTGCCTGGTTCTCACAGGCGGGAACCAGGAGTACCAACAATGAAACTACTACGGCGTGTTTGTTTCACATTAAGCTAACAGAATATAATAAGTTTGAATTCTATTGCGAACAATTATGACCGTAAGAAAATTATGATCATTCTTTATTGAAGAGCCCTTATACTTTCTTTGCCGAAATTGTAGGTTCTTTAAAGTTAAGGCAATGAAGATGAGTAGAAGTAGTATAGCTATGATGTAGATTTGTGGGAGTATTAAAGCGTTTTTTTTAAAATTTGCTCCAACATTTTGGTTTTCTGAACAGAAGCTTGTTTGAACGCATATATTAAACTTAGATGAATTCTTCTGATGTCTGGTGGGGGTTCTTTTGTCTCTATTTGAAGACTCGAACAAGGACTAGAGCAGAAAACTCCTAAAATAAGCCGTAGAGCTGTAGTGTGTATTGAGAGCAGTAGGAGAGACTGCATATTCTAGTTAAGTAGTTGTTATGTTGGTAACGTTACAGATACCACGAAGTGTCGTTGAAAAAGATACGAATTGCCCTGTAAGTTTGCTCTAGATTTTAGCAATAGTCACTTTCTTGCGAATTGGTCAACGTGTATAGCATGTCAACTTTTATTATTATTATTATTATTATTATTATTATTATTATTATTATTATTATTATTATTATTATTATTATTATTATTATTATTATTATTATTATTATTATTATTATTATTATTATTATTATTATTATTATTATTATTATTATTATTATTATTATTATTATTATTATTATTATTATTATTATTATTATTATTATTATTATTATTATTATTATTATTATTATTATTATTATTATTATTATTATTATTATTATTATTATTATTATTATTATTATTATTATTATTATTATTATTATTATTATTATTATTATTATTATTATTATTATTATTATTATTATTATTATTATTATTATTATTATTATTATTATTATTATTATTATTATTATTATTATTATTATTATTATTATTATTATTATTATTATTATTATTATTATTATTATTATTATTATTATTATTATTATTATTATTATTATTATTATTATTATTATTATTATTATTATTATTATTATTATTATTATTATTATTATTATTATTATTATTATTATTATTATTATTATTATTATTATTATTATTATTATTATTATTATTATTATTATTATTATTATTATTATTATTATTATTATTATTATTATTATTATTATTATTATTATTATTATTATTATTATTATTATTATTATTATTATTATTATTATTATTATTATTATTATTATTATTATTATTACTATTATTTCTGTTATTATTATTATTTCTATTATTATTGTTATTGTTATTATGTATGTATTTATTTATTATTTATTATTATTAATTACTTCTACTACTACTTTTTTCCAAATGAGCCCATGTAGTACTACACAAAGTACTTAGAGACGTATGTATAAATCCAAAGTTGTCTTATTCTTTGGCTGTAGACTTTCTTTCTCTCGCGTGTCCACGTTGTTCGGTCAGCTTGTCACTTATGTACCTTCATTTGTCTAGGATATCCTCTTGAGTGATTCCTGACAATTCTAAATCAAGTTTTACTTCACCAATCCATTTTATAATGGCTACTTGTGCTTCACTTATATTTTCGTAAAATTCCATCATTTCTTTTGTGAGCCTATTTCGTAATATCATTATGAACGTCTGTATATTTGTTTTTATTTCCTTTTTACTTTTAACTCGGTAATCTTCACCTAGGAGTTGTAGACCTAAAAGTTTTCTAATAATTTTACATTCTTCTTTTTTCTATATTTTCGATATCTGCTTTTCTATTCAAAATTAATATTTTGTATGTCTTCATTTTGTATATTTAGACATGCATTCTTTACTATATGTTTTAGTAAGCCGATATGCTGTTTCCATTTCTTGGCACCTTCTTTTGTTTCTTTTAGTTTCGATTCCATTTTTCTGAAATATTTGCCCAGGATATTTAAAAATGAACGTCGTTTAATTTGGTTTCCATGTATTATTTTTTTAATTTATTATTTGGCTGATGAGCAATATTGCTATACAAGCCATTTATAAATTACATAAGTACTAAATACAAATTAACAAATGATTAATTAGTGTTCTCTAACATATACAATAGGTGATAAATATATAATATAAACAGAAAACAATTAAGAACACATTTAAATGAAAGATAATAAAAGACAAAGCATATAACAGGATAACTAACACATACAATAACATTAAATAAGACGGATAACAATTGA